>CAXIVR010000010.1:11819081-11841877 GCA_964035755.1 Teleogryllus oceanicus
TCATAACTATAATCATGTGAAGAAATAGCCTTTACTGTAAATATTACTGACGTGAGAGACAAGTCAAAATAATTTCATTCTTGGAAAAACAAAAGAATAGGTCAATATAGCATTTATGTCATGGTATAGGGTTCGTTTGGCCGGCCGGCCGTCATCCATCCATTTCATTTTAAAAAGGGTTACTTTTTGAGAGGACACGTTTTTCGTAAAACAATTTTTAATAAATAAGAATGCCAAAAATGATTGCACAATATATCAGAGAAAGTAATTTACTACGTCTAGGTTTTAGATTTATATACCTTATCGATACAATGGTTTATAAACGATTTTTCGGAAAAGACGTTTCGCCTAAAGGTAAAATTTCCTATTTTCACGTAAGTACGTAGAAACCCGATAGAGGAAACACCAGTTTCCTGAAAATGAAATTTTATCCCATTTTAATTTTTTTCTACATATAACAGAAGTTAAAATGAAATATTTTGAAGGCGGAACTGATTTTTGAAGGCTACGAACCGAGGTTTGAGCTGGCTTCATTATACCTGTGATGCCAACGCCCTTCGCTGTAATGTCAGAAGTGTGTGCGTTCTCCGTGAACCCAGATGATAAGTTTTTCATTTCGGTTTTCATTCAGCACCACCACAAACATTCAACTAAACTGGTCACTAAAAGGTTACTTTCTATATTTTCAGAGAAAGGAATGGCAGCTACTAGTAATTCCAGTGAACAACAAGATGCGTTTTTCGCTTATTTCCAGGGGCAGATTCACGCTTGGAGGAATCTGTGAAGAGAGCAGTTGGCACCCATGCCCAAAGTAAAATTTTTGACTGAGCGGTTTGGAAGAAGAGGCCCCTCCAGCTTTTCCCCCGGCCGCTGCGCCCGGGCCACGTCACGTCGAGTTGGCGGAACGCGGAGAGGCGAGCCCGCTGCGGATGCTGGCAGACGGGAGGGGGAGTTGTTTAACCCCCGCAAAAGGGAGGAGACACCGCTCTGCACGGGCGGCGGGGGGAGGGCAGCAAGGCCGCAATGGCCCGGGTGCGGGGGCGAGTGGTTGTGGCCACCGACGGCGCACGCCCCCCACGCCGTCGCCCACGGCCCCCGGGGTCCCCCGGCGCCCCCCGGACCCCGGGCCCGGTCGCCCCGGACGCAGACGGGCCACGGCCCTGGAGCGGCTGGGGAAAGGGGTTCCGAAAAGTTCGGTTACTTGTTGACAACGGGGCGGGACCCAATGGGGGAAGGGAGATGATGCAACGCCCTCAGCTTGGCGGAAATGGGTTACAGAGTATTTTTTTTTCCCTGGGGAGAGGGTAAAAACCAATAAAATCGGTGCCCGCAAATCTCAGAACAAAAGATTTTATTAGAGTTGTTTCGCAGAAGGGGTCTGTTGATGCGGGGGATGAAAGTGGAAACCATTATTAGTACAAGCGCCGAAGGAAAGCACGGGGAAATCGTGCAATTTTGCGGGAAAAGGGGGGCGCGCAAGAGGAGCGGGGTGGAGGAGGGCCCTGTGTACGCGTCGGAGGGGGGGCCAGGCAGACCCCCACCGCCTCCGGTCGCGGAGCCGCGTCCAACGCTGAGAGGTGGAGGCTGCCCCCAAAAGGGCCCGGGGAGCGCTGTGGTGTCCCGGGGACGCCGTGCCCCCCAAAGGGGAGGGAGGGGGGGGGAAAGGGGGCCCGGCGGCGCGAAGGATGGGCGTTAGACAATGATAGCCGGGTTGGGAAATGGAGGATTGGGAATTTTTGCGAAAATTTCAACAATGAAAATGCCCTTTCTTTGCCCTGGGAAAAGGAATATTTGCGGGGTGCGTGAGTATTGAGCCCAGGCGGGCCCTAAAACCAAAGACACGCGCGGATGGACCCTTTCCCCCGCGTCGGGGGAAATGCGGAGGCGTGGGGAGCTGCGGGGCCCAAAAGGGGGTTTAAAGAAGGGACGGGGGGACTTTCCCAGGGGCCCAAGAGGGCATTGGGGGCGGGGGAGCCTTCAAAGGCGCTAAATTTAAAAATAACGAGGATGGGTGGGCCTTCACCGTGCGCCCTAAGGGGACATGGGAGTGCGGTGCGCTGGGGAGGAGCGGACGCGGGGACCAAAAGGAAATTTTTTGCATAGGCGCCCCAGGGACGGGAGTGCGTGGGGGCTGCTCAAAACGCAAATTAATACAAAGAACGGGACGGTGGACTCTACCAGCGCCGCCCCCAAGGGGCCGGGGGGCGGGGGAGCCGCCAAAGGCGCAGTTTGGGGAAAAAAGAGGATGGGTGGGCCCTCACCGTGCGCCCAAGGGGCGTAGGCGTTGGGTGCTGCTGGCGAGGAGCGGGCGTCGGGGGAAAGACAAAACGGAGACACTTTCTGCATAGGGTGCTCCCGGGACAGGAGGCGGGGGGCCCTCGGCGCCGGGAATACAAAGAACGGGGCGGGGGGGCCCCCACACGCGCCCGGGGGCATGGGGGGAGCTGCCCAAAGGCGTGGTTAAAAAGAAAAGGGCGGTGACTTTCACTGTGCTCCCAAGGGGACATGGAGGCGAGGGCTGGTCAAAACGCGGTTAATGTACAGGACAAGGACGGGGACCTTCCACGAGCGCCAAGAGGGACATGCGGAGGCGTGGAGCCCCAAAGGCGCTGGGGAAGCAAAAGGGCAAGGGGGTGGACTCTCCCAGAGCGCCAAGATGGACATTTGGGGTGGTGGAGCGCTGGGGCGAGGAGGGGGCGTCGGGAAAAACCAAATAGAACTTTCTGCATAGCGCCGGGCCAGGGACATGGAGGGGGCGGGGCCGCCAAACCAGTTTTCAAAGAACGGGGCGGGGACCTTTACCAGCGCCGCCCGGGGGGGGCGGAGGGTGGGGGGCCGGGGCCGGCGCGGGTTTAAAGCAAAGAACAAGGGGGTGGACCCCACGTGCTGCCCGGGGGGGAGCGGGGGCGGAGGGGGCCCCAACGTGGGGCAAAAAAAAGGGGGACCCCACAGCGCCGCCCAAAAGGGACTGGGGGTTTTGGGGGCCGGGGGCGCGAAGCACAGGGAAAAGGTGGATCCCCTTCCCCAGCGCGCCCAAGAGGGACAGGGGGTGAGGGGGCCCGGGAAAGGCGCAAAAAGCAAAGAAAAGGACGGTGCTCCCTTTCCAGAGCCGCCTTCTGGGGACATGCGGAGGCGGGGAGCCCGGCTAAAGGCGCAAATTAATGCAAAAAAAAGATTTTGGGCCTCTCCACAGAGCGCCCAAGATGGAATGGGGGGTTTGGGGGCGCTAGGGGAGCGGGCGTCGGGGAAAGACCAAAAAAAGGAGACACCCCCTGCATAGCGCGCCCAGGGGATCGGAGGCGGGGACCCGGGCTAAAGGCGCAAGAATACAAAGAAGGACGGGGGGATTTTCCCCGCGCCCCCCAAGGGGGAATGGGGGTGGGAGCGCTGGTCCGAAGAACAAGGACGGGGGATCCCCGGCCCCAAAAGAGGGACATGGGAGGCGGGGGAGTGGAGGGGGTATGGGGGTAAAGGACGATGAGGAAACACTTACACAGAGCTGCCGGGGACAGGGAGGGTGCGTTGGGTTGGCGGCCGGAGCACCCCCGAGAGGAACAATGGGGAAAAACGCCCCACAGCTGCTTCGAGAAGTGTGGAGCCTTAATTAGCAAAGATGGTATGGAAATTAAGCAAAAAGACACATATATTTAGTCCAGACAACTAATGTCATTTTTTAGTGTGTGAGAGCAATCATGTGGGTTTTGTATTTGCATTCTTATTAATATACCCTTTTCAAATATCTTTGCATTGTCTTATGTTTTGTATTTTCATGTACTTTGTAAATCCATGTCCGCCTTAAATTACGTTTACTTTCTACCTTACTGCTTATGCAGCTTATTACTTTTATGCTGTATAAAAAACGGCTATTCTATGACAAGAAATTGCTATTGCTGAGTCCTGGTAACGAAAAAGTGAAAAATTTTGGTTCCTATGCGTAGTGAATTACTTTATGTAACACGTTGTGTAGTCAGAATCCACGATTCGTTGGCCATGATACCAATAGTCGATTGACGGAACACGCTGTACGTTTGTCTGCGAACAGCGCTTGCTGCTAAATTATGAACAGGAATTTTATAACAAATGAAATCGTTATGTCTTACTCTCCTTTGAGTCTAAAACGGATTGATTTATTTGGGGCAACTTTACATGAAGCCTCAACACGATTTTCAAAATATTCACACAATTTGGCCCTCATACGTAGGAACCGCTAGTTTTAATATTCAGAACTTCAACAAAGCGATCTTTACTTCAGTTTTGTAGAAAATCTAGAAATAACTCTGTACAAAAATAGTTAAAGTTAATTAGCCGGTACTTTGGCGCCTTTAGTAACGGTTACTGAATAATATTTATACCACAATTTCTCTCTGAATTAACACATCTCAGTCACCGTTTTTTTAATACACTTTACAAATCGAAGAACATTTGGTGGAAAACAAATATTTTCAAACAAATATTAATACGAATTTGACAATTATAAGTGCTTTTCATCCAGGTAATTCATGTCCCAATAATGAGACGTAATTACTAGAAATTCAGCTGCCGAGTCGCGGCGAGGAATGCCGTTGTGGCATCCCAATTTGATATTCCCTGAAGGCTAGAAAATTTTATTTCAAGCATGTTTTAAACAATTCCTAAAATAATAATTTGTAAACGTGTAACAAAAGCTCAAATGTAATAAACAAACCAAGAAATATGAAATAATACACAAATTCTAACTTACGTAGCATCCAACTGCCTGGAATGTCTCACACATTGCGTTCACAAAGCGGAGAAAATTCGAAGGGAGCCACTATGTTTGACGACAAATTTCATAAAGAAAATATTCATATCTCTTTTAAAAAAATATTTTAATTTTATTTCTCGTAACATTTTGTATATACGGGTAATATATTTGATAAAGTTATGTAATGCTGTAGAAAATCAACTTCGAGATATCAAGAGAAATACTCGTTTTCAGGTCCCCTCATACCGAAACGTGGATTTTTTTTCCAAACGTCTGTCCGTCTATGTGTGAACACTACTACCGCCTAAACCACAGGTACGATCTTTACCAAATTGAAAAAACCCTGTCAATCTGGATCTACTTGTATCTTTGAAATTTTGAAAAACATTCTTTAAAATTTGGGTTTACATAAAGTCACTGGGATATTTTCAAAATTTTCTCAAAAACGGCACCAAATTTGTTCTTTAAATTTCTTGAAAGAATATAGTAAAATACACATATAAAGGTGGCATAAGTCCGTTTTTCAAAAGGGTTAAAAAAATTTTTTTGGAAATTCAATAGATTACGGGGGAAAAAGAGATTAAAATTTTTGTTTTTTACAGTAACACTTAACGTTTAAAAAAAAGGGCTCCAAATTTTTTCAATGAAACTTTATGGGACGGGGTTTTGGGTTTTCTTAATATTAAAATAATTTTCGGTTCTAAATTTAAAACCCAAAAATTTGGGAAAAAATTTAAAAAATTTTTTTGGGGCAGCGATAGTAGGCAGCTGGCAAGAAGGAAAGACAAGACTGTACAGACCAGTTCCACCTTGAAATGAGAAAACTTTCCCAGAAAAGGGCTTTTTTGGTGGACATCGGTTACTTTTTTGATACATACGGGAAGGGGGTAGTATATAGAATGTTATATAATGCTGCAGAAAAAGGATTTCGAGATTTCAACGGAAATGCTGGTTTTGGGGTGCCCTGATAGCGAAAATTTTTTTTGCAAAACGTCTGTCCGTCCGTCCTTTTCCCCCCATGAACACAAATAGTTTAAAACCATACGTACAATCTTAAAATTTGGGAAAAAACTATTCATCTAGCTTTAGTTGAAGCTTTGAATTTTTGAAAAACATTCTTTAAATTTTGGGGGTACATTACATAAAGTCACTCAGACATTTTCAAAATTTTCCCAAAATACGGCTCCAAATTGTTTCTTTAAATTTCTTGAAAGAAAAAGTAAAATGATTAGGATGGGGTTAGGCCAAATTTCACGGTTAACTCTTAATTTTCGAACATTGCAAAGTTTTAATTTTTCTCGGTGTCTTCCTACAACTACAAAATTGAAAACCGATATTTATCCTTCAAATTAATTTTTTTTCCATAAATAGTTCTTTCATAAATGTCATGTATATTTTTTTTTGAAAATTTTAGCAGTTTTCGGGCAATAGTGCGGGACATTTTTGGAAGTTAAAAAAATAATATAAACAAGAGAGAGAGAGAGAGAGAGAGAGAGAGAGAGAGAGAGAGAGAGAGATTTTCTCTCTCAACGACCTCTACCCGATCCTAACAAATCAATCTATCATTCCATAAAAAATAATCCTAATTTATTACCCTGTAGGATGACCCCACCTTTCCCCCTAATTATTCCAACCCCCCAAACAAACTAAATCAAAACCCCACAGTTGAAAATTTTGTCATCCGCCTGAGTTTCCGTCTTTCCCGCTACACTAGATACAATGACCTGAGAACCTAGGACAATATCCCTCCCTTCTCCCGTAACCTCATCTCACCTAACCGTAACCCTACCCCCATCCCACTTCACCAATGTATGTTGATAAAATATAATAAATAAATAAAAACATTAAAAAATTAAAAAAAACACAAAATAATTTTAAAAAATTAACTAAATTAAAAAATTTATTTCCCCAATCCCTTCTAACCATCCCTTCCCATTCTTTTGGCTATCCCTCTCTCTGTCGTCCTAAAAAACTAATAATATAGTATATTCCCAACCGAGGGAGGCAGAGCTACGAGAAGAAAAAACCGCAGAAAACTGGGGGAGGAGTCGCAGTCCGGAACGGGGAGCTGGGGGAAATCTCCCTTTGGATGGGGACTCACTACAGTCACCCAACGCGTCTGAAAGGGGAGAATGCCCGGTCGCAGTCCGGGACGGGGAGCTGGAGGGGACATCTCCCCGGGATGCGACTCCCCCCCAGCAGTCACCAACGAGTCTGCAAGGGAAAATTTCGGTCGCAGTCCGGGACGGGGACCCGGAGGACATCTCCCCGGATGCGACCTACCAGCAGTCACCCAACGAGTTAAAAAGGGAGAAAGTTGGTCGCAGTCCGGAACAGGGAGCTGGAGAGGACATCTCCCTTTGGATGCGACTTCTACTAGCAGTCCCTCAAACCGGGGTCTGCCCTGGGAGAGTTTTCGGTGGCAGTCCGAAACGGGGAGCTGGGGGAACATCTACCTGGGAGGGACCCCACTAGCGGGTCACCAAAGAGTCGGGACGGGAGAGTGTTCGGTCGCAGCCCGGGAACAGGGAGCGGGGAGAGGACATCTACCTCGGATGGGGACTCTACTAGCAGTCCCCAAAACGAGTCTGCCCCGGGGAGAGGTTGGGTCGAAACCGGAACGGGGGAGCTGGAGAGGACATCCCCTTTGGATGCGACCCCCTTACCATTTCACCAACGCGTCTGCAACGGAGAATGTTGGCCGCAGCCCGGGAAACAGGGACCCGGAGGACTTTCACCTCGGATGAAAAATTCCCCACCAGCAGTCACCAACGCGTCGGGAAGGGGAGAAGGGTTGGGGTCGCAGTCCGGAACAGGGAGCTGAGGGGGACATCTCCCCCGGATGCGACCCCCACCAGCAGTCACCAACGAGTCTGCAACGGGGGAGAAAGTTCGGTCGGGAAGCCCGGGGACGGGGAGCTGGAGAGGACATCTCCCCGGGAGGACCTCCCAGCAGCCACCAACGCGTCTGCAACGGGAGAAAGTTGGTCGCAGTCCGGGACAGGGAGTTGAGGGGACTTTCCCCCCGGAGGGACTTACCAGCAGTCCCCAAAACGCGTCTGCAAGGGGAGAATTTTCGGGTCGCGTCCAAAACAGGAGCTGAAAACATCTCCCCGATGGACTCACCAGCAGCCACCAAGGGTCTGCAAGGGGAAATTTTCCGGTCGCAGCCCGGGAACAGGGAGCTGGAGGGAATCTATTTTGGATGCGACTCTACTAGCAGTCACCAACGCGTCTGCAGGGGAAAAACCCGGTCGCACCCGGGAACAGGGAGCGGGAGACAAATCACTTCGGATGCGACTCTACTAGCAGTCATCAACGCGTCTCCAAGGGGGAGAATGTTCCGGTCGGCCGGGGACAGGGAGCGGGAGAGGACTTTCACCTGGGAGGGATTCCCACCAGCAGTCCCCAAAACGCGTCTGAAAGGGAGAATGTCTGGTCGCAGTCCGGAACGGGGAGCTGGGGGAGGCATCTTTTTGGATGGACCCTACCACCCAGTCACCAACGCGTCTGCAACGGAAAAATGTTCGGTCGCAGCCCGGGAAACGGGGAGCGGGAGAGGAATCTACCTCGGATGCGACACTACCAGCAGTCACCAACGCGCCCGGCAAGGGGAGAAAGTTCGGTCGCAGTCCGGGGGGGAGCTGGAGAGGCCCCCCACCTCGGATGGGGCCCCCACCAGCAGTCACCAACGCGTCTGCAAGGGGAGAATGTTGGGTCGCAGTCCGAACGGGGAGCTGAGAGGACATCTCCCCCGGGATGCGACACTCCCAGAAGTCACTCAACGCGTCTGCAAGGGGAGAAAGGGTGCAGCCCGGGGACAGGGAGCGGGAGGCATTCCCGGATGGGGACTCTACCAGCAGTCACCAACGGGGTCTGAAAAGGGGAGAAATGTTGGTCGCAGTCCGAACGGGGACCCGGAGAGGACATCTCCCCGGGATGCGACACTCCCAGCAGTCACTCAACGCGTCTGCAACGGAAAAGTTCGGTCGGGGGACGGGGAGCTGAGGGGACATTTTACCTCGGATGCGACCCCCACCAGCAGTCACCAACGCGTCTGACGGGAGAATGTTCGGTCGAAAAGGGGGACAGGGAGCTGGGGGACATCTCCCCGGATGCGATTTACCAGCAGTTCACCAAGGGTCTGCCCCGGGAATGGGGTCGCAGCCCGGGAAAACAGGGAGCTGGAGGGAATCACCCGAGGATTACCAGCAGTCACTCAACCCCCCCCGAACGGGAAAAATGCTCCGGTCGCAGCCCGGGAACAGGGAGCTGGAGGACATCTACCTCGGATGCGACACTTTTAGCAGACACTCAACGCGCTGAAGAGAAAATTTCGGTGGGCAGTGGGGAAGGGGAGCTGGAGGGACATCTCCCCGATGCAAATCACCAGCAGTCACCAACGCGTCTGCAAGGGGAGAATTTTCCCGGTCGCACCGGGAACAGGGAGCTGAGGACACCACCTCGGAGGGATTTACCAGCAGTCACCAACGCGTTTAAAGGGGAGAAGTTGGTGGCCCGGAACGGGGAGGGGAGGGGACATTTTACTTCGATGCGACTCACTAGCAGTCACTCAACGCCTGCCCCCGGAAAAGGTTGGGTCGCAGTCCGGAACGGGGAGCGGGAGACGAATCTATTTGGATGCGACCTCCCAGCAGTCACCAACGGGTTCCAAGGGGAAAATTTCGGCCCAGCCCGGGGGACAGGGAGCTGGGAGGGACATCTCCCTCGGATGCGACTCTACCAGCAGTCACCAAACTTAAACCGGGGGAAATTTCGGTGGGCACCCCGACAGAGGGGCGGGAGAGACATCTACCCCGGATGGACTCTACCAGTAAGTCACCCAACGCGTCGGGAATTTGGAGAATGTCTGGTCGCAGCCCGGGAACAGGGAGCGGGAGGGGCCCAACCTCGGATGGGGAAATTACTAGCACACCAACGCGTCGGGAACGGAAATGTTCGGTCGCAGCCCGGGAACGGGGAGCTGAGGGGGCATCACCTCGGATGTGACTCTACTAGCAGTCACTCAACGCGTCTGCACCCGGAGAATTTTCGGTCGCAGTCCGGAACGGGGAGCTGGAGAGGAACCACTTGAATGCGCCCTTCCCCAGCTGTCACCAACGCGTCTCCAAGGGGAGAATGTTCGGTCGCAGCCCGGGGACAGGAGCTGAGGGGAAACCCCCTACCTGGATGCGACTCTACCAGAGTCACCAACGCCCCCGAAGGGGAGAATGTCTGGTCGCGTCCAAAACGGGGACCCGGAGGGGGGACTTTCCACCTGGATGCGCCCTTTTTACCAGCAGTCACCAACGCGTTCCAAGGAAAAATGTTGGGTCGCAGTCCAAAACGGGGAGTTTGGAGGGGAAATTTTCACTTCGATGCGATTTCTACCGCAATACCAACGCGTCTGCACTGGAGAAGTTGGTCGCAGTCCGAACAGAGAGCGGGAGACAAATTTTCATTTCGGATGCGATTTACTAAAAAGCCACCAACGATTCTCCAACGGGAGAATTTTCGGTCGGCCCGGGGAAGGGCGGGAGAGGACACCCACCCGGATGCGCCCTTACCAGCAGTCACTCAAAAGTCTGCAAGGGGAGAAAATTCGGTGGGGCCCCCGGGACAGGGGCTGGAGGACATTCCCGGATGCGACTCTACCAGCAGTCACCAACGCGTCTGAAACGGGAGAATGTCTGGTCGCAGTCCGGAACAGGAGCGGGAGAGGACTTTCACCTCGGATGGGGCACTCCCAGCAGTACCAACGCGTTGCAACGGGAGAAAGTTCGGTCGCAGCCCGGGACAGGGGCTGAGGGACATCCCCCGGGATGCACTCTACCAGCAGTCACCAACGCGTCTGAACTGGAAAATTTGCCCCGGTCGCAGTCCGGAACAGGGAGCTGGGGGACATCTACCTCGGATGCGACCTACCAGCAGTCCCCAAAACGAGTCTGCAAGGAGAAAGTTCGGTCGCAGTCCGGGACAGGGAACCGGAGAGGCATCTACATGGGATGCGACTTACCAGCAGTCACCAACGAGTCTGCAAGGAGAATGTTTGGTCGCAGCCCGGGCGGGGAGCTGAGAGGACATCTCCCCGGGAGGGCCCCCCTACTAGCCACCAACGAGTCGGGCAAGGAGAGTGTTCGGTCGCAGCCCGGGAACAGGGAGCGGGAGAGGAATCTACTTGGGATGCGCCCTTCCCAGAAGTCACTCAACGCGTCTGAACTGGAGAATGCCTGGCCCAAAGCCCGGGAAACGGGGAGCTGAGGGGAAATTTACCCTGATGGGGGACCCCTTTTTCCAGCAGTCACTCAACGCGTCTGCAAGGGGAGAATTTTCCGGTCGCAGCCCGGGAAACAGGAGCTGAGAGGACATTTTACCGCGGATGGACTTACCAGTCCCCAAAACGCGTCTGCCCCGGGGAGAATGTTCGGTCGCAGTCCGGAACGGGGAGCTGGGGGGACATCTACCTCGGATGGGGGACCCCCACAACAGTCACCAAGGGTCGGGAACTGGAATGTTTAAAGGCCCGGGAACGGGGAGCTGAGAGGAATCACCTCGGATGCGCCCCCATTTAGCAGCCCAACGAGTCTGCAGGGGAGAGTGTTCTCGCAGCCCGGGAAAAGGGCTGGAGAGGACATCCCCCGGATGCGACCCCACTAGCAGTCACCAACGAGTCTGCACGGGGAGAATGCTTGGTCGCAGTCCGGAACGGGGGACCCGAAGAGGACATCTACCTGGGAGGGCGACCCCCATTTAGCAGCCACCAACGAGTTTGCAACGGGAGAATGTTCGGTCGCAGTCCAAAACAGGGAGCGGGAGAGGAATCTCCCCGGATGGACTCCTATTTCCCGGGTCACCAACGAGTCTAAACCCGGGGAGAGTGTTCGGTCGCAGCCCGGGAACAGGGAGCGGGAGAGGAATCTACCCCGAATGCGACTCCAGCAGTCACCAACGAGTCGGGAAGGGGAGGTTTGGGGTCGCAGTCCGGAACAGGAGCTGAGGGGATATCTCCCCGGATGCGACTCTCCCAGCAGTCACCAACGAGTCTGCAAAGGGGAGAGTGTTCGGTCGCAGTCCGGAACAGGAGCGGGAGAGGACATCTACCTGGGATGCCACTTACCAGCAGCCACCAACGAGTCGGGAACGGAGAAGCCCCGCAGTCCAAAACAGGGGCGGGAAAATATTTGATGGACTTTCCCAGCAGCCACCAACGGTTGGAACGGGAAGGTTCGGTCGCAGTCCAAAACGGGGAGCTGAGGGGACATCACCTCGGATGCGACCCCTACTAGCAGTCCTCAACGAGTCTGCACCGGGAGGTTCGGTCGCAGTCCGGGACGGGGACCCGGAGGACATCTACCCGGAGGGAAACCAGCAGTCACCAACGCGTCTGAAATGGAAAAAAGTTCGGTCGCAGCCCGGGACGGGGAGCTGGAGAGGACATCTACCTCGATGCGACTCCCCAGAGTCACCAACGCGTCTGCAACTGGAGAATGTTGGTCGGTTTAAAACGGGGGAGCTGAGGGACATCCCTGGATGGGGATTTACCAGCAGTCCCCAAAACGAGTCTGCAACGGAAAAAGTCTGGCCGCAGCCCGGGGAAAGGGGAACTGGGGAGGACATTTTAACCTGGGATGCGATTTACCAGAAATCCCCAAACGCGTCTGCACTGGGGGAAGTTCTCGCAGTCCGAACAGGGAGCGGGAGAGGACATCCCCCCGGATGGGGACTCACTAGCAGTCACCAACGCGTCTGCCCCGGGAGAATGTTGGTCGCAGCCCGGGAAAAAAGGGAGCTGGAGAGGACATCTATTTGGATGGGGCCCCACTAGCAGTCCCCAAAGGGTCTGCAACGGGAGAATATTGGGCCCGCAGTCCGGAGCAGGAGCTGAGAGGACTTTCACCCGGATGCGCCCTTCCCGGGTCACCAACGCGTCGGGCAACGGGAGAATGTTGGTGCAGTCCGGGACGGGGAGCGGGAGGGGACACCCCCCCTCGATGCGACTCTCCCAGCAGTCCCCCAAGGGTCTGCAATGGGAGAATGTTGGGGTCGCAGTCCGGGACAGGGAGCTGAAAACATCACCCGGATGCGACCCCACCAGCAGTCACCAACGCGTCTGCAAGGGAGAATTTTCGGTCGCAGCCCGGGGAACAGGAGCTGGAGAAGACATTTTACCTGGGATGCACCCTACCAGAAATACCAACGCGCCCGCCCCCGGGGAAAAAGTTGGGTCGCAGCCCGGGCGGGGACCCGGAGAGGACATCTACCTCGGATGGCCCTCTACCAGCAGTCACCAACGCGTCTGAAAGGGAGAATGTTCGGTTGCAGTCCCACGGGGAGCGGGAGGGACATCTACTTCGGATTCGATTTCACTAGCAGCTTCACCAACGGGGTCTGCAAGGAAAATGTTGACCGCAGTCCGAAAAGGGACCCAGAGAGACATCAACCCCACTGTTGTGGGTTTTCCCGGAAAAATATTCATGTATATACTTGGGGTTTTCTAATGTAGCATCTGTGAGTACTGAGTAGTATCTCCTAGACGGAGATCGGCAAGACTTTTAGCGCCATTTTTGGGCCCGCTCCCACAGTCGCTTGATCTGCAAAAACCGTTTGATAGGGCCCCTATGCGACATTTTGCGGCAGGAACCAAGAATGTCGCAAAAAGTCGTGCCGAATTCCATCTTGGAGACACCCACAGATTGCACATTAAAAAGACAAGTATAGTTAAAGAAAAACGGTAGCTGATATACAAAACATGTATCTATACATTATCTATTTAGTGTTAATGTTTGGGTTATTAAATATAATTTTTTATTTCTGTTACACTCATCCAAATACTAAGTTAATGATGAAAACGAGTGCAATTGCAGAGTCAGATTTGAAACCTGTGCGCAAATTATCCATTTGAAGAACGGCCACACCCCTTCCTACTTATCCTGGGGCCCCTTTTGGGGGCTGAGGGGAATAATTTGAAGGCTGCCAATTTAAAAGGAAACGGCGTGCCCCCCGGGGCATTGTAGCGATTGGGAGTATGAAGGAGGAAGGGATGGGAAAAAAACTTTTTTTTAAATTTTTTGGGTTTTATAAGAGTTGCCAAAACGAAAAAGCCGAAGCATCTAATCAAGATTAATTTTTTGCCCCGCCCCACGGTGCCTCATACCCCGATTTAAATAATTTGGGGCCCCAAGGGCGTTGACGAAAAAGGGAAATTGTCAAACCAATCGGGGCCCCATTACGATTTAAACGAACGAGCTACCGATTGGATGACAATGTCCTCTTCTCCTTCTAGCTTGTTGAGGCGCCACATAAAATATATCAAGTATACACCAAGGACATGGCCGTGATGAATGGACACGGATAAGCAGCCTATCCAGCTTCAGCCAATGAGCTTCGGGGACCAGGGTTTGGGGCCCAAAATTATCGAGGATTTTTAAATGGCCCCAAAAAAATTAAAACATTGTTTTGGGGGGAACGAAGTAGGGTATATGAAGAATTTAAAAAAAATATTGCATCTTTTATTTCAACTACACCTTTATCGTGTTATTTTTGGTTGGCCACCGATCAAAATTGCCACGTTATTGTACAAAATGTTCTTTTTTTTTGCAGTTGAATTTTAACCAATTCAATCTGCAGTTCTTCTTTCTTCCTACGCAGCATGGCGGCCATCATCTGACGTGGTTGAAACGAAGTGCTCGTGTTGTAATCACGTGGGTGGTGACCTATCAGGTGCGCAAAACGAACAAAAGTCGGTATGCCGAACAAGCTCATCCGTCTTTTCATCACAATGGCTCTGCAGTTTCCACATGAAAACGTCTCCCACACACTAATTTTATTTGTAATGTATTAATAATTTGTATCACACCTCTAATCATACTGAAAATCTACTTCCAAAAGCAAAAGGAATCCGGCCCCAGCATTGTACTCTATAAAACGAAAATAGTTTCTTCTGAAATTTAAAATGTGTATTGGTTAATTATCAAAGGATTATACACAGAACGTACTTAGTAAGCGCAAGGTGATGTGCATTTAGCTTATATTATTGGATTCGATAAATGAAGGATCTCCCGAGGAGACGGTATCTCGGTCACGAGATAACGTAGTTGGGCGGGAGGAAAAAACCCCAAGCAATCCGCCCGGGGACACCGGGCGTCCTCTCCCTTTTTTATCCTTGGGGGGCGGGGGCCGGGCCCCCAGGAGCGCCTGCATCCTTTTCAGTTCCCCGCACTTTTGGGGGCAGAGTGGAAAGGGGGTGCGACCCGGGGGATCCGGGAGCCTTGGGTCAGAGCGCGCCCCCGGGGTGAGGGGGGGGCCACTCGCACTGGGAGTCCTCCGAGTAGAGAGAGGCAAAAGAATTAAACAAAATATTTCGAAAAATGCAGAGATAATAGCGAGTGTTTGCAAGACGGGAAATCAAAAGTCGCAGTATATAATCGTCGTCAATAGGAAATAACGTGTCTTTAAAAAAACTGTTCTTGAATGTCACAATTTTTAAACATCTGTTAAAAAAAATGAAATAGTTTGGGAAAAGGGAAATATAAAAAAAAAGAAGTTTTGGGAATTAGTTTATATTTGCTTTTTTGCATGAGTACATGTTTGAAAACGAGCGACGTTAGGGGCGATTTTCAAAAAGGCCGAATGAATAAAGCAACATTATAAACGAGTTGCATACCCCCTTTTTTTTTATAACAGCATTATAAATTTACAAGAGAATCAAACTTAATTTCAATGAAACAACTTTTTTTTCTGATGTCTCGTTTACAATTTTAAGAAAAAACAGAGGTCGGCTGTTCCATTTACCGCTACCACCCCACGATTCTCTAGTGGCGATTGGCTGAAGGTGAAAACCGTGCCATAAAATCTAATACGTTTATTTGTGCTGTAAAAGGCCTTTTTTTGAAGATTTTCGAACATAAAAGGTCGTTTTGTTTGGGATACAAAAAACTTTTATTGAACTTACGTGTATTTTGGTCTTGATTTTTCTTTCGTAAAGATTGCGAGATAGTAATCCTATAATACAACAAATTTTATGCAACTTTTTATACAATTTATAAACGAGTGATATATCAAAGAAAAGAATAGCACACTAGATAAACTTAAATATAACCCTCAATTTTATTATAAAAACATTTACTAATTTCGGAAATGGGAAATTTTTTGGGAATTATAACATTTAGATAAATTATTCTTTTTTTAACAATTAATGTAACTTTACTCACAGAAACCCTAAATTTAAAAACCCCTACCCTTGGTTCATGCTTTAAACAGGGTTTCACACGAGTTAAAAATTTTCCATAAATTTCCCCATTTTTGCTTTTTATAAATTTTTGCATTTTTATTTCTAGGGGTTAATAAACCGGGCGAATTGTTTTGAAGTGGTTCTGGCAAAAACGAGATGAAGAGTCAGCTACGAACATATTTGTCGTAAATGACAAAATCGGGAGAACAAGGGGAACACGTCAACCGGAATCCAATTGGATTTTCGTTAAGTTACTTTTTGCGGCCCCACCCCAAACAAGGCAAGCGTAGGTGTTTAGGTTAAAAAATTTATTTTAAAACTTATCCCACATTCCATGCTTGGGGCCATGTTTTTAAGAAAGACTATAGTTTTGCTTTTTAATAATTTTTTGGAAAATTTTTTTTTAAAATGATATTTCCACTGTTATTTTTAATGGTCTAGAAGTACTTTCTAAATATATCACTGATTGATCTTTTTTCATCCATTTTTAATTTGGATTTTTTTTTTTGGGTTATTTGAGGTCTTTTTTAGCGTAAAAACATGGGGTTTTGATTTTTGGGGGTTTGCTTTTTTCCCTTTAAGCACCAATTTATAAAAATCTAATGATTTTTGAAAAATTTTCCCACCTTTTATCCCATCTTTTTTTGGGTAAAAAAGTACTGTCATCAGCGAAACATGCTATTTCTGTTTTTTCCCTCTCAGAGTGGTCCCGGGGGTAAATGGGGGTTGGGGAAAAAACGGTGACCCTTTTCGGTACTTCTGTTTTGGGGATTTTTTTATCTGATAAGGGATTTTTTACTTTTTAATTTAAATAATGATTTTTTAGGAAATATTTAATTATTTCCCTTAAAAATGGGGTTTTTAAAATTTCATTTTATATAGTAGCCTTTTCATAACCCAAAATTTTTTAAAAACCTTTTTTACATCAAGGGGAAAAAAGCTAAGTGTGTTTTTGCTAGTGAAAAGTGTTTGCTATATTTAAAATTAGTCTTATGAGCTGCTGAGGGTGAGAATGTTCAGAAATCCCAATTGTTCTTTAGGGATTATAGTGTTTTCTTCCAGGAAACTATTTAACCTTCTATGAATTAATTTTTCAAAAACTTCAGCTATTGTTGTCCGAGGAAGCTCCTTCAGAATCTGCATGGTTATTTGATCATGGCCTGCTGATTTATTTAGTTTTAATTTAAAGATTATTTTAAGTGTTTCAGATGGAGATTTTACTTTTTGAGGGACTGTTGTGAATGGAAGAGAGAGAAACTTATCAATTTTCCTATTTTTATTCATGATTTCCGGGGTTTTTTGGGGGTAAATGTTGCCCTTTAAATTAGTGGCTAAAGCTGACGCTTTTTTAACTGTTAGGGGTGTTAGATTGTATGTTGTTTTTTAAGAGAGGTAGTTTATTACTTTCTTTAGTTAATTTTTTAAATTTTGATCCATAGGTGTCTAGATCCTTTTTGGTATTTGAGCAATGCAATTTTGGAATCCATTAAAAACTTTTGTTCGTCTAATACTTTCTTTTTAATTTGATTTATTTCCTTTTTTTTATGGAACTCGCTTTTTCCATTTGGGCTTAGTATTCCTTTTTTTTTTAAATTTAAAATTTAGAAAGAAAACGGGGGTTTTAGCTTTTCTTATTTTTATTTGTTTTCGGCCGTTGGTCAATTTTTGTTTTAAAATGATTGCTTTTGGGGGTTTTTTTTTATTTATTTTTTAACACTTTCAATTGTTTTTAGTTGATCGGGGTAAGTAAACAAAATGTTTAATGTAAACCTAAATTTTCCCAATTTATTTTACCATTTGATAAGTTAGGTAATTTATTATTTATTATTTTATTATTTTATATTATATTTCTGTTGTTCTATCCTTCCTGTAGTTTTCATACCCTGGAACGTTAAATTCTAGATTACTAACTCTTGAAATATTTGTTTGCATCTATTTTCTATGTAAGATATAATTATATAATAATATAATTCTTATATAATAGTATAATATTAATTATTATATAATATATAATTAATATAATACTATTCTTATATAATAGTATAATATTAAATTTAAGTATAATAATTTTATGGACGAGGGGAAATTTATGTTTGGTTTTTCTTCCCTGTTTTCCTTTCTAGCATTAAATGATTCAGATCCGGTTCCCGTTTCCCCTGGGGATATTGGCTTTTTGGGCCCGAGTGAGAATGAAAACCCACCACGTTTTGGGTTTTTTCCGAATGCCTGGGAACCCTGGAGTTGGCGGGGCCGGGTTTTGGGCCAAAAACAGGGGTGTACTTTTTTCTGATTTTTCACCTTAAAATGGTGTTTTCCCGGGGAAACCCCAAAACAAATAGGTTCTAAATAAAAAGTCCGATGCCGATCCTTTGACATTTTTTACTTTAATAGCTTTTTTATTTACTTGAGCCTGGAATCTTACAATACAATAATTAAAGCGTTTAAGATATAAAATGTTTCTAGAATTTGCTTCGTCCTTAAGTTCCACTGCACACATGTTGATAGGCATTTTTTCATTATTATATACAACTTAGACACTTTAACAACCTTATATTTTATAGTATATTTTAGTTCATTATAAATTTCTTGCGTCGAATATGAATAGGGAATGTCTCATTAATACTGAAAATGTTTTTGTAAAAGGGTCCCTGAAGGAATGAAATGGTATCGTTTTTATTTCTAGAAATTTTTTGAAGTTGCTTCAAAGTTACTGAAGTTTAAGGTAATCTTCAATTTCCGTTAGATTTATTTTCACTCCATTATTTTCTACACGGGTGTTGAAGTTGCCTTTCATTGTTTTCTTTGATATCTTGTGAGATTAAAGGATCATAGAAATCGCACAACGCGAAATGCAATATTCAACAAAATTACAGTTTTTGCTTCTTCTCAAAGAGAGGAAACAAGAAAATTAAAAAACAAACAAATAACATAATAATAATAATAATAATAATAATAATAAAATACTGTAGATTAATAAATAAGATAATATTCTGTGAACGCATTCCAAGTAAAAAAGTCCAGACGAACTTTGTAAAATTATTATTTACTTCACTTCGATGCTACTCTACATTCAGTGAGGGATCAAAATTTACGAATGTATAGCTCTTCAGGCATTCACATAATCCAGTGACTGTGCAACGTCGGTGCAAGTTGCGACTTGAAAACACCCGGGTAGGTGTTTTGGGGAACTGATTTTCGGGAAAAAATGTTTGTCCCGCAATACAGATCATGCAATTTACCAGTTTACCTTTTATTGATAGAGCACAGGATACCGTTACCGAATTAAGGGAAAGGGGAAATCACTTTGGGGAGGCCAAAGCCAGCATAAGGTACGAATACAATGAAAACGTTGACTGTTGGGTGAGCAGGAGGATCCAAATTTGAGCTGTAAATTAGATGGTCGATGTGATCTAGTGCCGATTGAATTTATGCCTGGAGGAGATGAATGTAAACAAGTATTATAAGGAATAAACTCCATTTTTTGTTATTTGGGATAATTTTCCAGCATTTTTAATGATTTATATTTATGATTTAAAAATCAAGAGAATTCAAATGCAACAGTTGAATGGGACTTTTATTTTTGTTTCAATGAGATTCTTTCACTAGCAGAATCAAACAAAAAGAAAGTATCCTCGTTATCTTATTTCGTATTTGAAGTATATCACTTATTTTATGTATTTAAATTACGTTTTTCAAATACAAGTATTTAAATACTGTATTTATTGTACTGTACTATTGTATTTAAATACTGTATTGAAGTATTTAAATACTTCTCATAAGCAATTAATTCATTTCATATGAAAGAAAAGTTTCGTGAAACTTGGAGAATTTACCTCCCTCTTTTTCTTTTTCTCCCTTTCTTTCACTCTTTCTTTTTCTTTTTCTCTCTTTATCTCTCTTTCTCCCTCTTCTTTTTCCCCCCCTTCCCCCTTTTCCCCTTTTCCCTCTCTCTTTTCCTCTCTTTCTCCCCTCTCTTTTTCCCCCTCTTTCTCCCTCTTTTTCCCCCTTT
Organism: Teleogryllus oceanicus; assembly: GCA_964035755.1. Classification (NCBI taxonomy): domain Eukaryota; kingdom Metazoa; phylum Arthropoda; class Insecta; order Orthoptera; family Gryllidae; genus Teleogryllus; species Teleogryllus oceanicus. Next base: position 11,839,044 of record CAXIVR010000010.1, read on the forward strand.
CTCCTCTCTTTCTCCTCTCTTTCTCCCTCTCTTTCTCACTCTCTTTCTCTTTTTTCTCTCTTCTTTCTCTTTTTCTATCTCCTCTATATCTTTTTTTCCTCCCATTCCTTTTTCCCCCTCTCTTTCTCCCCTCTTTTCTTTCCTTCTTTTTTTTCTTTCTTTTCCCCTTTTTTCTCTTCCGCCTTTTTCCCTCTTTCTACCTCCTGTCTTTCTCCTTCTCCCCCTTTTCTCCCCTGTATCTCACCCTGAACAACTACTAACTGATATGGTTTTATTAGTCGGTTTTCGTTGATTTGTTTTATTTTTTACCCGCGTTGGATAGTGCGTCGCACGTGGTCTTTTCCATCATGGCGCCGCGTGCTTGTTCCTGATGGTGTCGACAGTGTTAGGTTAAGTGGTACAGGTGACGTGCATTGTGTGCGAACTCATAGGAAATATTCCGTCATCTAATCACTGGCTACCTACAAACTTACAAACAACTCACAACAGTCGTGTATAACCTCTCTTGTATCTATTGAATCTTTGGCCCGGGGTTTTTCCCGAAAATTCGAAATAGAAGCAAATTCGCTTCGCTTCGCTTTAGAAGCAAATTTTCGATTTTATACATACAAAAAGTAAGCAACTGCTGCTCGGTTGAACAGTTGCCCACCACTGGAGAAATTGCACAAATTAAGAGCAATTACTCACGACTTTTATTCATATTGTTTGAAGCAATTGCTTTCAAAACTCGAGAAATAAGTAATGGCTCATTTTATTTTTTTTTGTTGAAAATTTAAAATGGGGAAATTTTTGGGAAAAATTCATTGCCGCGCCCCCGAAAACGGGGGTGATAAACCCGTTCCAAATTAAAGGAAAAAACCCCTTTAAAACGTGGTGCAGCCAAACCCCCGTTTTCTGGGTTCTTGATGGGAAAACCCCCAAAAAAAAAACGTCCGACCGATTTTGGAAAACTAGCGCCTAAACTATGCATAGGATTTTTTCCAAAGTGAAGAGCCCTGTCCATCTGGCTCTAGTTATTCACATCACCCCTTGAGGCGCCACTACGCTAAACTCGGAGTGCAAAGCTTGGGCCGGCTGGGGCGCGAGATCCCCCGAATGGGGGTGAAACCGAAGTGGGGTCGGCGTCGGAATGACGGGCCCAAAGGGAGAGGGACACTGAGAGTTTTGCACGTTATTTTGCACCCACAACCGTTAAAAGGTAAAACTCACTAAAAATAGGTATGTTATTGCGAAAATAATAAAAATGAGTTATGTTTTGAGAAGTATTTGAACTCGCAAAACGAAATTTAATTGAAGTAATTTGAAGAGTCGGCCTATTTTCGCGCAGTGCAGAATCGCCATGTTATTTACTCACGAGACGCCAAGGGAAATTTATTATTTTTTGTGTTTTAGGGCCAATTTAATGGCTTAGTCCCGAAAGATAAGTGCATGTTGTTATCACAGGAGGCGTCGGTGATCTTTCCCCTCTGGATGGTGAAACGCGGCGCCAGCACGTCGGCTTATGCGGATTTCCCCAGCCAGGTGTCGCCCATCAGCAGTGTGTGGTAATATAGTAAAATGTATGCGTGTATAAGTAAGGGATGACGAAGGGCAAGGGAAAGGGGGAAAAAGATCGGGGGGGTGGCCCGTTTTTTTGGGGTCCAGCGTGCTCCAATATTCGCCTTTTTGGGCCGAGAAATTTTCGGAAAAATACCGGGCAGAGCAGCTAGCCGCCAGAATTCTCCCCAAGAAGGGACGAATCTGACCCAGCTTCGAAGTTTGTGTCGAAAATCCTGCCACCTCCGTGACTCGCATCTAGAACATCGCGCTCAGAGGAACTTCAGAGACATCAGTTGGTGCCCTGAGCCACCTCTCCCGGTGCGGGGGGAGCGTCCAGATTTCCCCCGCCTGGCCCCAACGCGCCTTCCTTTCCTTTTTAGGGGCCATGCGTGGGGGTGCCAGCAAAAGGGTTTTAAACCCGCGCCGCGAGAGAGCAACAGCGACACTACGTCCGTGTGCGCCTTCGCAGCCGCCCTGTAAAGCACCCACCGCGCAGCACAGCCAGATGAATGATTCCCTTAATTTTTTAAAATTTTTTAGAACAGAAGTAGGGGTTTTTTTTGTCAGAAAATTTTTTTGGTTTTCCCTTGCGGCCTCTTCAGTGCAACAAAAAATAAAAATTTATCCAAATTACAAATAACATGTTTATCTGTTACAGAATATTATTATGAATATAATAAAAATAGAGGTGAAGCAAAATAGATAAAATGGAATATAAAATGCAAAAATAGAAGGATAATTTTGAAGAAAGAATACATGATATAGCAAATGTATAAAGTAAGATAATTGTTAAAAATATATAAAATGAGATAATCTAAAATACTTTTTTCCCACGACCCACACAACGGTTGCAGGGGGGCCCCTTCAGGGAAACCCCCCCTGCCCTCGTTCCGCCGGGGGAAGCTTAAGCTCCCTATCGGTTTTCCCCCCATGCGGGATTAACGTGCATCTATATCCCGCTGCATGTTCTACCAGAGGTGATTTCTCTCCGGGGTGGGTACCCAGGTATGTACCCACCTGTATTCGCCTCCCCCTTCCGCATGCGCACAAGTACCCCCTTGGATTGGAATCCGGATTCCGCCGGAACTCAGGTACCCTTCATGGAAACCTCCCCAATTTAGCCTCTCCCAGCTCAGAGCCCAGATTAGGAGGGGCTTGGCCCCCACGATAATCTGGGACGAATCCCTCCCCCATTGCCCATGAGCATCGGGCACTGCCACGACGAAACCAAGAGCCCATCTGCGGCCGGCCAGGCAAAGTGGCTCAGGCCCCTTCCGCATGCGCACAAGTACCCC
>CAXIVR010000010.1:11841977-11905399 GCA_964035755.1 Teleogryllus oceanicus
TATGTGACTGAATATGGTACAATATTTATGATAAATAGACTTAATAAATGATCATTGTTGTTGCATAAAAGTTATAATTATAGGTTGTGACATACCAATATGTGACTGAATATGGTACAATATTTATTATAACTGGCGTAAATTATAGGGGATGTTAATATAATATTGGAATATAATATATATGTGAATATAATATTGGTTAGAGCACCCCAGGTATCGACTATGGATAAGAAATTGTTTTATAAATTTTTCCCTTTATATAAAGGACCATTCCGAATAGAAAAAGTTTTAAGTAAATGCCGTTATTTTAAAAGATGAAAATGGTCAACAAATGGGAACATATAACTATAGGAATATTAAGCCATACAAAAGGGAAGATACACATGACTAGACAGTCTAATGGAATGAATTAATGTTTGTAAATAGGATTTTGTATATATTAGTGTGTAATGTTTTTCTCTTTTGTTGATATGCGTATTTTTGTGATAAATTAGAAGATGAAGAAATTTTAAATTATGTAATACATAGGATTGAAGCAAACAACGGGCAGGATAGCATAATTAAGTAATGCTCAATGACATGGTTAATGACAATGTTGGCATAACAAAGATGTAAATAGTTTAAGGCTGCAAGAACCAAGATATGTGCAGTGTAAAGTGAAGGTTGTTACTGAATATTAGTGTTATGAAACAACAAGGAAAAGTTAAAGTTGTCTTGTCATTTAGTTAGGTTTTGACAAACAAAATGACGCTTTGGTGGGAGGGAGTTGTGACATACCAACATGTGACTGAATATGGTACAATATTTATTATAAATGGCGTAAATTATAGGGGATAAATACATGTGAATATGCTAGCATAGCAACGGTAAGCGAGCCGTTGTCAAGGTCAACATCTTCATGCAGTGACAATCGCGGAGACGGCTAATTCATTTTGTATAGAATTCAGGGATTGGCCGAAAAAGCAGTGACAGTCGTGAAGACGGCTAGTTCGTTTTGCAAGAAATTTAGGGATTGGCTAGTGCGTAAGGTACATCAAGTGTTATCTGCAAATAAACAATCGAAAAATGGACCGAGCTTTGCAGGGCTGAAAGAATACGAGAGGCATTCATTCTGACTGATGCCGTGGTCTTGAACGGATCAGTTCAGACCAATTAATGTTAGGAGTTTTTTGGGGACTTGTAAGCATCTACTAGGGAATATATATTGATAGAACATTGAATTTGAATACTAAGTGTGACAGTAAAACTTGAAATATTTCAAGTGAACGAGTTAGAAGGACATTGAGGGCTTAGGCAAAGTTATCAGTAAGTGGACTGGAATGCTAGCAGCAGATAGGTTATTGATCTGATGAACGGTGATTGAAGTGTGCTTCCGAGAAAAGAAGAGAGAAGATGGTATGAGGTACCTGAGGACGGTGACGTCGGAGATGAATAAAGATGGTCCAAAAGCGCGCGAAGACGTACACGACATTATAAGGTTGGAACCGGTCATGACCAAGGTTTTTTTTTCATATTGGGTAAAATTATAAAATACCAAAATTGTTTAATAAATTTCCATGTTTTGTGAAATGAATACATGATTCTCATTGAGCAAATTCTAACAACGAAGTAGCAAGATAGAAATATATTTGCTTTTCAGGTTCCTCGACCACTCTGTATAGATGCCAGATCGGATAATCATCTATTAGCATACAATAGTGATTATTTCTATGAAACACATTTCACATTTAGCCAAATTTTATATATATATATATATATATATATATATATATATAATAATATTCTGAAACAACATGTACATGAAATAAAATATTAGAATTTAACATTAATTTAATTTTTTAAAGAAATTTAAATTAGCTAAAAATGATAATGAAACATTGACACTTAATCATTTATGTGATCAGGTGGATTAAATGCACAAGGAGACTAAGAACTGTTTACAGACATCAGTACTTATTTCAAAAATATTTTATAACTGTTTCAAAACTATTTTAAAACTGTTTCACTAGTACATTTAAATAGCAACTTTTATTACTAATCCCCAAAAAACAAATTTAATTCACATATTTTTTATAAAAACGCCAAATTGTATTTAAATTATGGCTAAATATGTAGCTGGAAAATATTTTCGAAGTATTTGTTGTTTATTTCTTTTAACCTTTCATTTTACAAATTTAGTATTCTTGTTTTAAGTTTATGTATTCTTGTTTTATGTTGGTTACAGAAGGTTCAATTCTATTAGTCCTTTCATTATACTTAGTGTTCTTGTATTCACTAGCACAAAATGCATCTACATAAAATTAACTCGTAGTTTATAATTACAATGAAATCATAAAATTTACAAACTATTAAAATAAAAAAAATTATATGGAAGAAATCACCAACATAAATCATATTTATATTTGTTCCTTCTGTTATTTCAATTTCGGTAATCTAAATGGACAAACATACTATAAAAATCAGATCAAATTAGTTAAATTAATTTAAAAACTGGAATTAAAATGTATTGCCCAGCATTGATTTACCTGCTGGGTCTATAATTTGAATTAATCTCATTGCTTAAATCATTGCTCTTTGCCCATTTGACAATGAATAAGCTCATTAGCCTGCATTTACAAATCCTACACTCCCAACATTACCATGTTAATGTCACATGTTAATGTCAACATGTTAATGCAAATTAATAACCAGTTCTGAAGTGACGCGGGAATATATTTTCAAAAAATGCCAATGTCTATTACTATAACACTCGACGTAGAAATCATATTCATCCGGTGACAGTATCAACAGCTCATTACAAAAAATTCACATACAATACATGTACATTATTTTATAACACTTTGCCAGATGACATTAAACGATTAAATTCGATAGAAAAGTTTAAATCCCAAGTGAAATCGTTTCTGTTGCATAACTGTTTCTATACAATTAGAGACTATACTGAGCATCACAAGAAAAGTAACATTAATTTTAACAATTATACAGAATGCATTATTTAACATTTGAACTGTATAAATGTGTATAAACTACCTGTAACAAGTATTGTATTGCAGCTTCCGGGTCAATGACCCCCATCTCGATCAGGTTTTTCGTCGAGTTTCACTGATCCATTGAGCAAATGCTGAGATGGCCCCTTGTTTTGCTTCTGAACATAAATGTAACTTAATTTTCTGTGCACGTCCTCTAGAATTCAATGGAAATACAATTATTCAAATTATCGCTTCCATGTTGTCGCGGCACAAGTATTATTCGAAGAACAGCATGAATAAGAGCCAAAATTTATTGCCTTTTATCCTTGAAAATAGATTTTATTACATGAAGTTTTTTCAATTTTAAGTAGTATATGACTTAGTGTAGGGATCACAGAATTTTGAAAATGTGTACACAATTCACTTTTCCCATAGACGTCATACCAGTTTTTAACTGCTTTTTTGACGTAAAATAAATAAAAAAATGTGTAACAACACAGACGAAAAATAATATAATTATTAACGTTTGTCTCAAACTTCGTTTCCGTTTTGTGCAAGAATGACAGACATATTTTCTTTGCTTCATAAAGTCATAATTATCGTATCATACTTCCTTTCTGTAACTGAAATTGAAATAATGTGAATTATATACAACATTTGTTTAACAGATTTGATTGTTCTTATATGTATAGTTTCCATACGTAAGGAATCTGACAAGGTACCTGGCTGCTGTGGCCAGCTACTGCGCTGTAACATGATTAGAATTGATGAAGTAGACAGATCCGTTCATGAAGGAACATCACCCTCTCAGAAATCACAGCCCGAGTTCGTCCATAAAGGTTGACTTTTATCTTAAATGCTGTTGTAACAAGGAAAGGGAGTAAAGCAACAAGGTCTCCGTTTCGCATACGAAGGTTTTGTGTAACTATTGAAACCTTGTTGCGATTTATGGTATCCTTTTTTTCAGTGCATCATCGAGAAGGGTAACCATACAAAGGGAGCTGACCTCAAAGGAAACCGCGGGCAATACTGAAAACTACACTCAAGCATATTTAAAAAAAAAAAAAAAAACACTGGTTACTGGTCTGCGAGACGGACGCATCTGGTTATGCTCGTGAAATTTTGTGATTTATCTACTATTTTTATCGATTTGACTGTACCTGGTGTGAGCTTTCATTACTTGTTACAAGTTAACTGGAAATATAATTTCGACTGATTTTCTTGCTATAACCAAGACAAACCAACCGATTACGAATTTTAGACGGACACTGAAACTTTTATGAGCTTCATATTTACGAGGTGGTGATAAGTGTCAGAACCTATAAATAGTTCAATTTATTTCCAATATTAAATAACTGTGCTAATTTAATTATTAAAATATTTATTGTATTTTTGTGAAAAAGTGACGATTCAGTTGTTTTGAACGTTACGAGGACGTTGTATCGAATAGTTTTGAAAATATGATTCAAATCTTATTCTAACAACTAAGAAAAACATTTCATCCGGCATCGTCTCCACATGAACATTGCTGGAAAACATGCAGTCGGTAACAAGCTTGCACAATACATTAACTCCAGTCCTACGCAGTCTCCTGCCAAAAATCTATCCCTTTCACCTTTCCTACGTTCTCCACCCCCCCACCCTTATTTCGAACCCTGTTGCCTCCCGTTTCTCCCATTCCTTCTAACAATTCATCTACACCTGATGCCCAATTTCCTCGCAACCTGACACAGCCGGACACACTACAACCTTCGACCACGTACTCGAGGTAAAAATGGAGTAAATATATAGCAACTACAGTCAGATACAGCAGAAAAACATCCGTGTAGGTACTTGCTAAAGATAAACATACTGCACCATTGTGTTCAATTCCTTTCACATAAAACTGACTTTATCGAGACAACTCTACAGAACGATTTAAATCAAATGTATGTTCTTTGCTTTACAGAACATTGGTTATCTCCTAAGGAACTTAGCATTTTCCAAATTCCAATCTTTAACCTCTGAGGCTATTATTATATAGAAAGGGAATCTCATAAAGGTTCTGCATAAGAGGGTTCTTGTATTTATGTTAGAAATAATATCAATTCAATCTCCTTGACGGAATAAAATGTGTATTCCGTTGAAAAGATATTTGAAATTTCTGTTGTACATCTTCCTTCATGATATTACCAGTCCTCTCCAGTAGATAGGCCGGGGCCTGTTCTATTTGAATTGTATTTGAATTTGAATTCGCATGTGGGCCCTCCGTGGCCAGGCCAATAGCGTCGAAGGGCGCAAGGCGCGGTGCACGAAATCTACAGGCCGGACCCGGCAATTATTCATTGCTTTGTGCGTACGTAACGGCGTCGTGTCAACGTTTTTGCATTTGTGATTTTCTGATTTTCTGAGACGGTGTTGTGTGCTGAGTCGAATGCCCAATTTAGGCAATTCTTCAGGTTTCCAACAGATCCCGAAAGGTAACCGATATTTCATGCTTAGCATGGCTCCATAAAAATTATTTAATGTACTATTTAGTGAGATAATAAATTAACTATGTCACTAAATAGTACATGAAATTAATTTAAATAATGTAATTTTGTCAGGTTATTAAACACTTGCAATTATTACAGAACATCCAATGTATTTAAGTCATGAGGCACTGGTTGCTTTTATAATCATGTAATTGATAAGTTATAATAGCTATAATAACATTAAGGTGATTTTGATATAACTATAAGAGCTCAATAATACACTACTAATTTTATTACATGTGTTTGAAATGGCTAAAGGCAATTAGGGACCGACTGGCATCTTGCCCTTGGGAATTTCTCTACAAGGTTAAGGTATTTATCATGGAGCACTTCACGCCGGAAATGTTCACTGCAGCAGGCAGACTAGCACATAATAGAACCAGTAATTTTTGGTGATGTGCGTCCTGAGTTTCGGAGGGTGCTCTCAGGTCATTTATAGAAGGCTTACCACACAAGGTGTACGTTTCTATTATTATTATTATTATATATTATTATATTATTATTATGTATTATTATTATTATTAGCAACTAGAAGGTGTAATAAGAAACTTTTTCTTTTTAATTTAATTAAACATCCTTATTTCTTTTGCAGGATCTCTCTGCATGTAGTGACAACATTTCTCCTGAGTTCTTGGTTGCTAAATGAAGAGAAAAAATCCTGTAACATGTGGTGTAGTCAGAATCTTGGTTTTGTGGGATCTTGATGCCGAAAAACCAATTGGAAGCAAAACGTCTGTAGTATGTGAACAAACATAGCGCCTAAACCATGCGTAGAATTTTTTTCAAATTGAAGAAACCCCTGTCAATATGTATCTAGTAGAAGGTTTGAAATTTTAAAAACCTTCCTTAGTTTTTGGGGGAACTTTATATGAAGCCGTAAGAAATGATTCAGAATTTTCTCAAAAAATGGCTCCAAATTTTTTGTTTTAATTTCTTTAAGAACAAGTAAAATACTTATAAAAAGGTGGCAAAGGTCAGATTTTCAAGATTAACTCTGAATTTTCAGAAATTGTAATGTGTGTTTTATCGTCAACTCTTCAATTACAATATTGAAGATAGACTTTCCTTCGAATTAAATTTGATGTCATAAATATATTTAATTTTTTTTTATATTTAAATTATTGCAAGTAATATTTATGAGTACATGCGCTTTAAATAATGTCAAGTAAATTTTCTCGAAAACTCGACACTTTTTTGTTCAAATGAGCTCAAAATTACTCATTTTCAGAATAGCTCAAACACCATTTTCTGAAAGGTGGCTTCAATTTCTTTCTTTAAACTATTTTAACGAGATAGTGGTAATGGTATTGTTTAATATAATATAATGTAATGTTCATTTTTTAGTATTCTTTTGTTTTTTCAAAAATTGCACAAATGTTTATTGTTATGTTTTGTTTTTTCTTTCAATATCTCATGCCAGTAATATGAACATTTCAATGGATATATTATTGAATTTGTGAGTGGAAGTTCTTCAAATTACTTCAAATGACGTTGTTCGAAAACTCAAATAGATTCCAGAGAAAAAGAGCTTCAATTTTGCATTTAAGTAATGTAACCATTTTTAAAACGGCTTCAAATTTTCAATGAACTTGCTATTTAAGACAAGGTTTTAGCCTTCTTTAATACTCTTAAATAATATTTCGGTTCTACTATTTGGTAATCGAAGAGTTGAGAAAATGGCAAAAATGTATTTTGGGTGATAGATGCCAGCTGGCAAGAGGATGAGGGAAGACCATAGAGCTGGTCCACTCCAAAGGAAATTGAAAACTAACTTCGAGAAAGTCTGTGCTATTCTGTAGCACTTCCAGTTACTATATGTAATTTAGTAAATCCAAACTGCAGGACCACTTGCTTGGAGACATGTACCAAATTCAAGTTTTTTGGGATTCAATTTAATAAATAAAAAATTCTATTTTTGAGTGATAATCATTTGGTGTTTCTGTTGCAGTAAACTTTTCTCAGGTTTTTTTGGCCCACTATCTGTCTTGTGAAATATGTATAAGTCTTTGTGTAACAGTTTGGCATTTTTACCAGGAAGCATTAGCTATTTTCTAAACATATTTCTGATGGTTCTTGAGATGTCTGTGTGTCACATAACATGATTGGGAAAGACATGAAAATATTTTTTTAGTAATTGAAAAACTGTTCAACACCTGTATCAAATGTTGAGTAATTCTGGATATATTATCGACCTTTGGATTTTCATCCACGATCCATTGAGCAACTAGCCATGCTTTTGGACAAATATGTAGCCTGTGATATCGGAATATTAGTGAAACCTACCAAGTCCAAAAACTCTGCTTTGAGATTAATGAAGTTGAAGTAGAATCATGTAATTTTTTTACTTGTTCATCACTTGTACTATGTAGGAGGTAAAACATGTTTCTTGTAATGCAGTTTAATGTGTAATATTGCTTTTTGAAGAAAGCAAGCAAAAAAAGACAGATTTTGTGGACTGTTTGTGCAGATGCAAGTTTCCTGTTTATTTATAAAACTTATCAATAATATTCATTTGTATTGTACCTTAGTAGCAATTTTGATAATAGGCTGAAATTTGACAGGTGTTGATAGCTGGAATGTCATTTTAATAATGATGCAATATTAAAGAAGTAATGGTCACTAGTTATATTTTGACAATTGTCTAAATTCATGGTTTCAATATTTAGTCAATGGCAAAGTAAAATAATCGTTATGTCTGATTACTTGCTCACATTTATTTTGTAAAAAATTGTATTATTGTTTATATTGTGTATGACTATTTACATAATTTAGAAATAAATATTGTTTATAAAATTTTTGTCTTGCACTCCTGACAATAATTCCATTCAGTGACTTAGATTCCAAATCCTAATATTTTAGTCTTCTTAATTGCCTAGCGTATTTTACATAAAAATAATGTATTCATTTGACACCATTTTGAAAACAACTTGATTTTAAATGTCCCGGTCGTCATTACGCGCCACTTCCATTGGTAGAACGCCCTTCGATGCTATTGGCTCAATCGGGGGCCGAGATGGCTGCTTCCCCCCTCCATGAAAATTAGAAATTTGAATAAGAGCGTTGGGATTAACATTGAGTGCTGTCTCTATTAGTATACTCTCTGGATATTACTTTGCTTCAACAGGCCTCAGACAAAGAGAGCTACAGATTATATTTGGTTCTTAGAAAAACTGGAGATAACACTAAACAAAGTCAGCAATCGCTCATTTGAGTCCATTGTTATATGCGATTTTAACATTGCTTTTTGGTCGAATCTCACCAGAAAGACAGTTTCACAATTTAATTAATTCCTCAGTTTAGATACTACAATAAATGTACCTATACGGATCTCACCAAATTCAAAGAAGACAATCGATCAAATTATAATTTACAAACTACTATTATACTCGCAAGTTTCTTCATATCCCATAGCGGGGAATGCGGGGAGAGGAAAGCTCTTGCTACGTCACGGCATAAAACGGTATATTACCAACTGGGCATGAACTTAACGCACCAAAGCGTGTCACCAGAGATGTTACGATTGTTTTGAAAGTACGGGGTGTTTGTTGCCTGCACTGTAAACTGGTAAGTGCCGTTCCGAGTCGAACCTCAGTATCTCAACGGACCGTGCTTTTCAGCGCTGGGTAGGACTAGGAGGCTCGTGTATCAAGAAAACTTTTGCGAGCATCACTCGATATGAAACTGAAACAAAATATTTAGAATTCAGTGATCACGATGCACACATTTTTACAATTATAAGAAATGCGAACACTGACATACTCAATAATGCACGTATGTGTAGATGTTCACTGAAAGTAAAATAAAATTATTCATTCATTAGTTGATGGAGGAGTCATGGGAGGCGGTTTATAATACTGTTTATACAAACGGCAAATATAATTCTTTTTTTTTTTGTTTCAACGCTTTCATTTCAACACTGGCTTTCTTGTTAAAAAAGAATATTAAATATATCACGGAAAACAATTCTTAGATAACACAAGGAATTAGGGCATCGTGTAAAAACAGAATAATTATTTTTTTCAGTTCTAAGCATCAAAACGTATCTCAAGATTTACTCCTCTACTTTAAAAATACATATCATTGTTAAGAAAAGTCATAAGGCAGGCTAAAATAATGAAACACAATCATTATATTTTGAACACAAATAACAAAATAAAAGAAATGTAGAAATGTAATAAACAAATACGACCAAATTAACTAGAAATCTTGTAGAGAATGTTGCTTTAAAATATAACGACAAAAATGTGAACGATCCGGCAACAGTCAGTTAACCAATACTTTTCGAGAATTGCCCCGATCTCACTAAGGGTCTTGAGTCACAAAACTCAACAGCAGACATTTCCCAAATAATTATAGATACGATGTTCGTTTCCGAAACTTCTTCCTATGAAATTCTCAAAATAATCGGTGAAAAAAAAAGAAATTTTCTGTCGGATTACATGATTTTCCGGATTGTTTTTTTTTGTTTTTTGTTTTTTTTTTAATTTGTTGCATCTACACCTTGACGCAACGCGTCTCCGAGCCCCTTAAGGGGCGTTGAGCGCTTTGCACTGGGGAGTAATCCTCCATTAATGTGCTTTTTATTTTTGGAGTAATCCTCCGTTACAATAATCTCAAGTCAAGTCTCGTCACGTCACGTCGCGGTCAGTCAGTGCCTTTTATCCCTTCGGCCAGGGGCTCGACGCCGTTAGATCCCGGGGTTCCTGGCCAGTCACCCTACCACGAACCCGCGAGTCTCGAATTCGCTTAACCTTCGTGACTTCACGGAGCGTAGTAAACGAATTCGGCTAGCGCCGCCGGCAAAGTTTTTATTAAAGTGTTTATTAAAGACTTGTGCGCCTGCCATTATACACCCGTTAACGTACATACATAATGCATACTTATGCACCGGAACTTTTCAGATATTTTCAAAACAGCTAAGATTATACCGCTGTTAAAAAAAGGCAACAAAATTGAAAATCAAAATTATTGGCCAATTTCCCTTTTGTCAATTTTTTAAAAAATATTTGAGACTTTTTTACGTACGAATAGAAACCTTCCTCAGTAAATACGAAGCGTTTTCAGATTGCCAACATGAATTTCAAAAATCAAAAACTACGGGAAAATGTTCTTTTGGATACGGATATGTTCGGATATGTTCTTTTCTTAAAGATGTCGCCTCATCATTGGATCGAAACGAAACACCTATTGGATTATTTTAGATCTTTCCTAAAGCTTTTGGTGTCATTGATCATGACATTTTACTTTCAAAATTACCTTCGTATAGAATCCGTGGTATTGCTGTAGACTGGTTGTAGACAGTAGTTGTAGATGGCCATTCTACATCAACGGCGCCCACCCGAGATATGTAGAGGGTCGAAAGACTGAGTGATATCTCCGGTGCTATCCTAGCACGCGGCCGTTCAGGCGAAGACCGGTTAGGCGTCAAGCCATGTGATAACGGTGGTTAAGGGACTCAGTGTCCGACAGCTTCGCTTCAGGCGTTGCTCGCCTGCTTTAGAGCAGTGGTCCTGGGCTAGGCCTGGGGACGGTCGCTTCAATCGTCTTCCATTGGGGGTTCAACTTGTGAATTATTGTGTAAATATATGTATATTTTTATTAATTCCCAGTACGTCACAGTAGTATACGGCTTAGGGTAGGGATCCCAGAATTATGAAAACGTGCAAAGAATTCACTTCTCCCCGTAGCACGTCACGCACAGATTTTAACTGTATTTGACGTAAAAATAAACAAATACAAACTAAAATGAAACACCTAAAATTTTGACTGATATCCTCTTTCTTTTTATTAGAATTTTATCACAGCTTCTGCTTCCACAGAAAGACAAAACACGACCGTGTCCTCGTGTTTTCAGTGTTCAGTTGTATATCAATTTGCACGCATGGTGCTAAGAGAAAACAAAGGGGAAAAAATGAGGGAAAAGGCAGAAAAATGTACAAATAAGGCAAAATGGCCAAAATAGGCATCAGAAACTGAAAGAAGCTAAATAAATAATTACTATAACAACCCCAGAAGTACAATTAAGTGATTTCTGTTGTCAAAATCCATAAAATAGTAACAATAACAAAAAGGCATTTTCCCAAACTTCCGAGCTACAGTCACGATCAAAAGAAACAACAGGGATCTACAAAGAAACAAAACACTGGGCACAGATTAACATAGCAGCCCTGCATATGAGAATGATCCCAAACGTATTTACTTCCCTTCCTAAGTATCCACACTTATTAAAATATGATGTCTGCTGTATCTTGTGTGCAACTCGTAGAAAAGTGTCTTTTCATTATAACTCTCTTCGTATCGTCGCCTCGGACGATAACAAACGTCAAATATTATTTATTTATTTATTTTTATTTATTTATTTTACGTCAAAAAAACAGTTAAAAACTGCGTATGACGTGCTATGGGGAAAAGTGAATTGTGTGCACATTTTCAAAATTCTGCGATCCCTACACCAAGTCATATACTACTTAAATTTTGAATTTTTGAAAGGGAGAAAAAAACCAAAACCCTCCAAGGTAAAAAAACCTATTTTCAAGGATAAAAAAACCAAGAAATTTTGAATTTTAAAAGGAGAAAAAAACAAAAACTCCCATGTAATAAAATCCATTTCAAGATAAATAAGCAATAAATTTTGAATTTTGAAAGGGAGAAAAAAACAACAAAAACTCCATGTAATAAAATCTATTTTCAAGAAAATAGCAATAAATTTGGCTCTTATTACTTCCTGCCGCGACAACATGGAAACGATAATTTGAATAATTGTATTTCCCACGAATTCTAGAAGACGTGCACAGAAATGAAGTTACATTTACTGTACTAGTTGAGTAAATAAGTAGTAGCGTTAGTAGAAAGTAAGACATACTATAACAAATACGCATACGCTGAATGTACAGATTTGGCATTTGGAGTCGAATTAATTCGACTATTGCCAGCAATCGGTGTTTCCAGACCTAGACCCTGTATCTATTTATTAACTACACCTGGGGGCAAGGAAGTAATGTGTCGAGCAAGTCGTATTCATATTTCTTATATCTAGCATACTTAGTTTGCCTTGGTTGGTCTTTTGTCGCACAGACGTAGAAACTAAGGCGATTTGTATTTGAAAGATATAGCTTCATTTCTGCTCCGGCTGGGAATCGAACCCGACGACCACCTCCCAGAAAACTAGCACGCTATGAGCCACCGAAGAATTTGCTGAATAAACCTTAAAACACCTATGGGTGACAGATGGATAATATATAATTCCACTTTCCGTAGAATTTACCATAGCATTAAATACATTGGCAAATACAGAGGAATAACGAAAAAGGTTTCATGAATTGAAAATGATATGTTTTTAAAAGGGTAAAAGATTACATGTGATGATATACATGTAAAACAAAACATTTCTCCGAAATCAACATACGTACATGCGTACTCCTATCTCAAGGAGAGACTTTTTTCGACGGGTTTCACAATATAAATAGATCGATTACAGTGATATGTCGATTATAGATCGATGCTGTCAACATGCTAACAAGATAATTAGAACTCTTCGCAGCCAGACTAGCTTCTCCACTTTAGACTCTTTTTCCATTTTATACTGTTTTCTCCATTTTGGTACAAATTAAAAATATGAAATATAATAAAAAATATGTTCATAAATTTTTCCATGAGTAGAGTCTCTAATTTTGTGTATTATTTCATTTTTATCTCCATAACATGATTAATAACACGATTCTACGGCAATAAATATCTCATTCTGGAATCTGGAAAGAAAACTAGAAACATCGGAACTACTTAGAATTCTATTAGACATTAGCATTCTATCAAACATAGAAAAATTCCAAGACATTCCTATAATTTCTAGTGGTGAAATTTAACAGATTTTATCAAAAAATGCCTTTTAGAATACCATGATAAAAAGTAAATTCACTTACAAATAAACACCGGTCATATTACTAATTTTCAATGCACGCAGAATTTGAAAAACAACTACCCCCCCCGCGCCATATGAGAGGTGTCTGTGGTTTCTTTAGATGACCAGGAACTCGAAAAAAATACAAAAGTAAGGAATCACATTATTCCACTTATTCTCATACTGCGCGTGCCAACAGAATGTCCACATTCAGTGCCTCATTACTTACGACTTCGGTGGACGAGTGATTAGCTTTCTGGTCTGCGAGCCCGCAGTGCGCGAGTTCGAGGCGTCAGAATTTTCGAAGGGCGGGGAATTCTAGCGGCCGGCTGCTCTGGTCGATAGTTTTCCGTGGTTTCTCCGATCAATACCAAGCGAATATCGAAGCAGTATCCTAACAAACCGGCCACGGACCGCGCGCGATCTTTCCTTCCTCTTCCTTGCCTTATCACCTCTCACACACTGCCCCTAATATGCAATATACTACCACATATAATCTTGAAACCGGTTGGGAGCTTGTCCTGACTGGGGCGGTGCCCCGCTTGTGGGGCATAGCTGGTCGGGAAAAACTCCGCTTTGCGACGGTAATTTGGCGCCGGATCTGGCCATCCAGCGGGGCAAGATCACCGCCACCTCACGAGCAAAAAAATACACTTCACGTACGGGACACGCAGTTGACGCGACAGGAATCACTAGTAATCAATTAATCAATCGAAGGGCGGAAAGTCTCAGAGAGGTCATGTCATGTTCGAGGCATGTAAAAAACACTGGCAGGCGCCCGGCATAATTAAATTCACCCGGCAATGTCCCGAGCTAATGAGATCTCGCGCTCTCCCAACAGAAGAGTTCGAATATAGTTAACCGAGACGTGCAGCTGGCGGAGAAAGTGGAATCACTGCTGGGGAATGACCATGTGGTGCGCCTGCCCGAGAAAGATGCCCCAGTCCCGCGCCGTGGGTAGGCCTCAAAACAGAGATGGGCATGATGGAAATACATGAGTGGATTCCTCCGATGCACCGACTTTTGTTTGTTCTGCGCATAACCAGTTTGCACCACGAATCACGTGACCACAGCACGAGCCACTTCGTTTGAAGAGCCAGACCAGACGTTGGCCGCCATGTTGCATGAAGAGCGAGAAGTGTTGAGAAACGTTTTAAAAGTGGTCAAAGAGACACTTTTCAAAGGTAACCAACCGCAAATTACACAAAGGTGGACAAGATACAATATTTAGAAGAAATGCTTTATAAATCTGTTTCAATGTAATGAGGTGATAATTTTGGTGTCTGGTTGCATTTACAATTCTAGCTAATATTGTGACGCAAACTGGCGTCTGAAGCTCATGAGTTGAGGTCAGATACGATAAGCAAGACCCGTCCCCCCCGGTGATGGAAGATTTAATCGAGATTAGTACAACAATCGATTATTTTAAACAATTAATCGAAAAATTGAAACCGATTAGTTTTACGCCGATTAATATACACATCGATTAATTTTTTCCGATTTTTAGCTCCATTATTTAAATTCAAATATTGATTTTCAAGAATAGCAAAATATGAAAGTGCATCTCTACTTTTGAACTGTTGTAACGTAATTCCTCGTCTGTTCCTCTCTCGAACTGCAAAACATAATTCACACAAACATAGCCATTAATTTCATGTTAGTAAAACTAATAAAATAAAAAGTCACTATGTGTGTTCTAATATTTTAGTGAAATAAAAAAGAGACAGATATACCAGTTTTCCTAGAATCGTCCTCTACCTAGTACATCGGTAGATTACAATTATTGACAAAAATTGTCAAATTTCTAAGCATTTTGAGTAAACTTGAGAAAAAATTGAAAGAGTCACGTGAAAATCATTCTAAAAATATTTTTTTCCTAATAGTAACAGTTCAAAGAAAATGCCATTTTTCCCTGAGCTTCCCTGATAGTATTTGCACTTTGTACCGAAGTTTTTACACCCTTCTTTTACACCCTGCCGTCTAGTCTTCTATAGTTGAACTGCCTGCAAACCATCATGGCGGACGTACTGGTAGTCTCGAAGCTGCCCCACTCTGCCGCACTTCGATTTCCTCGGTGACGGAAGCGCGTAGGCGAGAAGGAAAGGCGATCGCGAGACGCAGCGATCGCGTTGATCGCTACCGTCATCACTACCCTCTCTACGTCAAAAGATTTAGTGAGCGCTTCAAAGAAATGAATACATCGTATTGTGCGAACGCTTCTCTGCAAACGTTTTTCTTTTAAGGATGCACCAAATTGTTTGCTGCTGCCTGAGGTTCTTTTATAAATCCGCAAACAAGTTCTATTGGATTTAGATCTGATGGTACGTAAAAAGACCGGAGAGGAATGTGGCCATGTTCAATGATTTATCGATCAACGACTCATCGTTTTTCATGGATATACTTTGAATTATTTTGAAATACTGGTTTGTGAATAACAGCAGCTACTGTGTAAAGGACACTGTCACTGCTCAATAGCCACATTAGTCAAACAGGACTGATGACGAAACTCAAAGACATTATTTTCAGACAGTTTGACAACTTCTACTGTAGAAAAACACGAAAGCTGCCTGTCTGATCCTTCACCATCAGTTTATCACCAAACTCAGTGTTGAATTACCACGCGACCCACGAGAGACGGACAGAGGAGAGCCAGGTTGTGATTAAAGATCAGCAGGCTGGCGGGGAAATGACAGGAGCATTGGAGTGGAGAGGCTACGTCTGGGCATGCGCAGTCGAAGGTTTTTTGAGTGGAGATAAATAGGGTAATTTGTTGATTTTCCATGCATGCAAAGAGGCATGCATGAAAAGAACAATTAACTAAGTGTTTTCGTGTGAAGTCACGGCACGGTTTGTGAAGAGGCTATGGATATTGCGTAGACGACTACAAACCAATACAATGCTATCATGAGAATCACCAGGAAGTGGGCGACCACAACATGAGTGAAGCTTCCCATTCGAATCCAGTGGATTTAACATTAAATGCCATGACAAGCCAATGTCAGCCGATTGAAGATATCGTACAGAGGATCTCGATCCTAGTTGTAGGTAAGGCAGAAGACAGCATCTAGCGACAATGACAAACATGCTACACCCTACCAAGAATCAATTCAGTGAACTCAGTTCAGAAGATCTACCAGAAAACAATGAAGAAAGTTCCAAGAAAGTCGTAGTTCCGCCTATCTTTTTCCCCAACGTAAACAATGTGCCAGCTTTGATAAAATTTATTGAAAGAAGTTGTAAAAACAGAAGACGTAGAAATAAAATAAACGACAAATGATAAAATTAAAATATTACCAAAATCATCGGATGCATATAGAAACATAGTAAAACATCTATCTAGTGGAAAACGTGTTTATTATACGTACCAATTAAAACAAGAACGAGCATATAGAGTGGTTTTGCGTCACATACATCATACTGTTGATGCGAAAGATATTAAAGAAGCAGCTGAAAGGGACATAAAGTGAGAAACATAATGAATGTTCGCCATAGGTTAACAAAGTTACAACAACTTTTATTTTTTATAGACTTTGAACCAAACGCGAATAATAAAGAAATCTTTTAAACAGACTTTTGAATTGCGTTGTCGTCTTTGAACTACCATGCATGAAGCGAGACATAGTACAATGTAAAAATTGCCAAAGCCATGAACATACCAGAATCTACTGTGCCTATCCATGTGTGTTAAATGCCGCGAAGAACATGCACCTGATTGATGTGAAAAACAAGAGAAATCCTGCCAAAATACGCTTTGTGTGAAGCGAATTACTCAGCAAACTACAAAGTCTGTCGAGTTTACCAGGAAATTCTCAAAAAAGAAAGGCCGCAATAACTCAATTGGAGAGAGAAGAGTTTTCCAAACTTAAATGGCGATATATCAGCGAACCCATGACAATTCAATAATTAATCTTCAAATTCTCAACAGAAGCTCCCAAGTAAATAGAAGAACGTATGCTGATATTGTACAACAAAAGCATGCCGAACATCAACCACATTATGATGACAGCCACTCCATTCTTAACATCATCCAACACTCCTTTCAACGATTTGAAAATGTTCTAATGCAACAAAATCAACAGATAAATGCACTTTTTAACTTAGTATCGACATTGGTAATCAAATTTTCCAAATCCTTTTTTTGAATAGCAGCCTGAATGTTAATAGATCATGCAACATCGCCGAAATATTTCTCTCAAGAAACAAACTGATATTCTGGATCTCGGAAACTCACTTCACAGAGAGAAGAACCATTTAAATTGCAAACTCTGCACAGACAAAACATCCAGATGGCACATGGATGCAAACTGATTAACGCAATATCAACCACCATGAAGAATGTGCGTTTCAATATAATGACATTCAAGCAACTACAATAACAATAGAATACTGTCAAGGACCACTCAGAGTAAGCGCTATATATTGTCCACCGAGATTCAATATAGATAAGGCACGATTTGAAATATTTTTCAATAGCCTTGGCACTCGTTTTGTATGCAGACTTTGGGCAATCACGTGCCTTGGGGTATCGAGACTCATTAATGAGAGGTCGCGAAAAAGTTGTAACGTCGTTGCGACCACTAACCATCTCTACACGAGAAACTTCAACTTTATTGGGCCAACTGGCATAAAGTCTGGCGTCACTAGATGTAATTGACATCTTGTACCAAAGGCATTTCATCAGGTTACTTGAATACTGAAGCTTCGCTTGAACTGTCATTAGATCACTCGCCCATCATAATAACAGTTAGCAATAAAATTCTTTTGAGTCTTGCACCGTTAGAACTAGTAAATAAACACACAGATTGAAATATGTACCGTAACTGGATATCCACCTTTACAAGCATGCCTGACACGTACATGACGTCGATGGAAGCATTGAGATTATAACTGAAAGCACAAAAGAGCGCGCATACCCAGTTTTGATAATTATCCTCATTTTTATTTAACTTATTTTAAATCGCCTACTGGATAGTCGTAAGCGATCAAACACGCTCAATTATTATATTATAATTATTCTTCTTTATTCCTGAAATAAATTCAGGAAAGAAAACTTTAGAAAATATAATAATGACAAAGATACCACTGAGAACCAACACAACAGAATCAACAGGCAATTATCCAGTTCATTTAAAAACTTTAATAAAAGTAGATTTAAACAGATAGTGATTTACACACAAATCTCTTCACAACTCAAGCCTCTGGAAGATTATTCTATTTAAGGCCATAAGAATCCAAACCACCTAGTAATAATTTCAATTTTATTAAAACACTTACCGAACAATCATTCACTAAAATCTTAACTCGGCGGCTAGAAATCTACACTGACTGAATAAACTACACAAATAGTATTTCCTATAAAACATTTTATCTATGTGATGTAATGGAAAGTTTTAAAAAGGATTGTCTAACGCTGGCTCAGGTTTTGACTCATCGCCGGGTCACTACGAAAGAAATGCCTGCAAAGGAACAGAATTTATCAATGGTCTTCAAGATATCTAATGCACCGGAACATCTAGCGCACGGGAGTAGCACAGATTAATGGGTCTTTTACAGTCAAGTTAACTGGAATGAACCCTCATCGTATCGACTCATATTCTTTTTCCAATTCTGTCTAAAGTGCATTGAAAATCTTCTCCTAATATGATATGACCTGCCTGACAACAAGTGGCTTACACGATCACTGAATTTCAGCTTCAGGAGCAACATTTTACTATTGAACAAACATATTGACTGATTAATCTCATAGAAAAAACATTCCAAGAAAAACAATACTGCTCAGCAATGTTTTTAGGCATCGCTCAGGCTTTCGATAAAGTTTGACACGATGGCCTTCTTTATAAAATCAAACGCTTTCTAACATATCCAATCTTCAATATCTTCAGATCTTACCTCTCCCACCCAACATTCAAAATTAAATATCAAAACTTCAGCTCATCAAATATTCAGTTTCTGATCCATTGAGCAAATGCTGAGATGGCCCCTGATTATATGGACGTAGTAAATGAGCTTCGCCTTCATGCACGTCGTTGAGCTTCGCTTGGTGTGGTAGGAGCTTAGTGAGTTTATATGTTAACAATAATAGAAATCCAAATCATCGTCTTTTACCGGTTAAAAATAGCTTTATAATTACAACGAAAATATCTAGTTTCTTTTAATATGTTAATTCTCTTACTTTAAAGCTAATATTATTATTATTATTATTATTATTATTATTATTATTATTGTTGTTGTTGTTGTTTTATTTTCTTATCTATTACATTGAATTGTTCGTACAGATATACAGAATCAAAGTACAATACATCTGTTTTTAAAATAATTATATTGTTTCCTACGAATTTCTGCACTATCCTTGTTGTTGAAATAACAATCGTTTCATGGGCTTGCGCATCTTCTATCTAACCTGTTGCTTAGGCCCTACATCAGAATCCTTTGTAACTGACTTCCGGTGCTTAAAACAATTATCGGGATAATGTTGACTTTCCTGATATCTCACTGTTTCAACGGGTCAACAAGATTTGGGTATATTTACTGATTTTTTCGGTGTATTTGCTTTGAATGTTGCTAGGATTTGGGACAGAAACATCAATAAGCATGACATGTTTCTCACTTGTTAATCACAAACCAACTAGTCTGTTGTGAACGCAATGCCCACTGTTAAGATAGTCTCCATCCCCACATGTTTACTGCCTCCAGAACACTCATAGCTATCACATGGCACTTATTGTAGCTGAAGACGACATTTCTGAGCCAACGCTTGATGCAAAACTTTGGGCCACCAACTATGTCAGTTGTTTATACTCGCTGAAAGCCACTAAATAAAAAGAACCTGAGGTAATATGATGAATTTGATTAAAATCGTTGACAAACTATAACGACATAACTCTATTCTGGTACATTGCTATCTCTAACAATTTAGCCTAAAGGTTACGCGTTGAATAACGATCCTGAACAGCCGGGCCACTTTCCAGTTTCTGGAAAGATCTGTCCTGATATAAGCCAGTGTCTGATGCTTTCTAACCGATGGCTCCATCTATAGATGTCTTCCATGAAGATATTTAAACATCCATAAATCTTCTTTAAGGTCATTTATGAGAAGTCCGCAACATCCTGTTCAGACAATCATCGAGTATATTAATCGCTTCACAAACTGATTTATAGTTTTGATGTACGTTTATGGAAATACATTCTCATGCCTCTTCACTTGCCGACAAAGTTGGTTTCAATGTCTGGCGATCCTCCTTCCACCTATGTTTTTCGGAAGAATGGTAGATTCGGAGTTCGATTGCAGATTTTGGTGCATGCGTGCTTTCGTCATTAAAACTCTCATTTTCCGTTGTAAGGTCTTAATGTCAGTTATTGTTGTTGTTATTATTATTATTATTCATCTTTCAACTATTAATAGTTAAATTGTTGGGAAGGGATTCTGAAACTCTTGAAAGCGTGCGCAGATGATTTTCTCCCCATACGTCACATACAGTTTTTGACTGTTTTTGACTAAATACATTTTTTAAAAAATTAAAAAAAAGAATTATCCAATTTCTTTTCAATCTAATCCTGAGTACCCCAAGGCCATGTACTCGGCCCAGTCTTATACCAGCTTTACACGACAGATATACTGGAAAGTGAAACAACTACAAGAGCTACATTTACAGATGAAACTGACACATTAGCCACGGACAATGACCCATGAAGCATCAAGAAAACTACAAGAGCATCTAGTGTTGATCAACAGGCAGATAAATGTAAAATAAAAAATTAAAAGAAATAAGTCAGCTCACATTACTTTCACGTAGAGAAGACAAAAATGCCCCAATATAAATATTAATAATAAACCAATTTTGCAAGTTGAAAATGTGAAGAATTAAGGAATACATCTTGACAAAAGGTTTACCTAGAAATCCCACATACTAACCAAGAAGAAGCATCTTCATTTGCAAATGAAAATACTATATTGGCTACTAGGACTAGTGGTGTAGCTTCCTATTGGGCTTCAAGGCGGAGCATACCCAAATATTTTATAAAAAGCAAAAATGCTTTTCATTAAAAAAATACTTTATAATGTATTTATTGATAATTTTCGAATGAACAATCGCATGATTCGTCTGGCTTTGTAGGTTTGTCATCTTGTACTTCCCGTTCAATTGCGAACTTAACGCACGAGAGAGAACGAAGGCTCTGGCCTTTCGGAGACCAACGCATGCGCAGAACGTGTGCCCGCAGACGCAGATATTCTGTTCATACGGGCTGCATGGTTCCCCCGAAGGCTCGCCTAAAAGGGCCTTTTGGCTATCCACGAGATCAGGCGGGGCCAGCAGCGGGCCCTCTCACTTGCTGGTGTGGTGCCCAGACGTGCAGGTTGACCGCTCGTCACCCCCTATGCGTATGCGACATCTGCATTCACGGTCAGAGAATACGATCCCAGTTGAGTTCTTGCAGTACTGACGAACACACTGAAATATTGTGCTTATTCTATATTATAGTGACGACCTTATATATTATAGCGACTTTATTTCATTCACTTTCTAGTTTAGATTTACTAATTACTATATTACTAAACGATCTAACTCTCCGCCCCCTTCTTCTTTAATTCTTCCTCTTTCATTTCTTAAGATGTTTTTAAAATTATGTAATATATAACCATTTACTTTTTGTACTTTGTTAATTCTAATGTTTTTGTTTATATTTTCTTATATCAGAAAACTGATGATGATGGCTAAGCCATCGAAAGCTGCTCTTATTGAAGTAAACAATATGGCTATGACAACGCCTTGAATTATTTCAAATAAGACTAAAAGACCTTATACTACCAAATCTTCCTTAAAAGGCAGATGAAGTGCGAAGAATACGTTAATCTGCTTTGAAAGAATCGAAACAAGCAGCTCAAGCTATCTTCAACGTCTGGAAACTCACTCAAATCCTCTAGCCATCAACCTCCTAGATAATAGTAAAGAAACTTACCGATTACCCAGAATTACACCCTTACAACTCCATTATAGATTCTCAAATTATTCCCTATATATATATATATATATATATATATATATATATATATATATATATATATATGGCCCTTATTTTTTGATGTTTTGATTTCAGGTCTTCCCCCCCCCCCCCCACTTTTTTCCTTTTATTGCGAGGAAGAATTTAAGGTCTCATCTGTTTAAATCAGAGGTTGGTAACCCGTGCCTCATCGCTGCTGAAGTGGGAAGTACTACACGCACACGCTTTCTTGATATTCCACAGCGGGGGTGCGGAGAGAGGAAGGGTTGTGTCTACGTCACAGCTTAAAAGGACGTACCAAATGTGGGCATGAACTTGGACGCGCCAAAGCATCCCACGAGAAATGCGACAATTGTTTTGGAAGTACGAGGCGGTTGTTGTCAGCACTGTAAATTGATACGTGCCGTTCCGAGTCGAACTAAGTATCTCAACGGGCCGTGCTATTCAGCGTTGGGTGATGACTAGGAAGCTCGTGTATCAAGATAACTTGCGCGAGCTATACGCCGGTGTACGATATCACTCGTTCATTCACGTTTCGCTCCGCCCTGCGAGGGCCACGGTCCGGTCTAGAGGCTGTCCGACTGAACTGCGAGTGTAATTTGAGACATGGCGATCGAAACATTTATTTACTCAGCAGGAGTGTCACCAAATTACTGGCAGGAAGGTTCCAGCATCAGTCGGCAAGAACTCTGTGCTATTTTTAC
Organism: Teleogryllus oceanicus; assembly: GCA_964035755.1. NCBI lineage: Eukaryota > Metazoa > Arthropoda > Insecta > Orthoptera > Gryllidae > Teleogryllus > Teleogryllus oceanicus. The sequence goes on from CAXIVR010000010.1 coordinate 11,865,061, forward strand.
GTGAGGTAAAACTGCTCCCTGCGTGAAAATGCAAATTTAGTACTGTGATAAGGCCTCATTTTTTGGGAGAAAGCCAGGATTCCTACAACAGCAACTCCTTATTGTGTAGAAAAAATTGTGAACATGTTCTCTCACTGGCGTAATCTTCAAAAAGGTGCCGATCATTCGTCCGGCACGCGGAGAAAACATGAACGTAAGTTTATTTTAGATTTAAATAATTTATTTGATATTGCTCAATCGAATGATTTAGAAATTATAAACATTGAAGAACATAAAACATTCTTACATTGACAAAGAGAGTCGGGGCGAAGGGGATATATTGGGGGAGTCGACATGAAGCTAGCAAAGGTGGAAAAAAGGGCATTATTGAGAAAGAAAATGAGAACAGACGGGCTAAGGCTAATTTACTTCCTGATATTACTCATATTTGTGTAGATTCTTCCGAAGATTCGTCTGGTGTTGAAGATATTTATGATCAATCTGGGCCTTCATCAGACTTTAACCATACTTCTCTTGAAAACATAAATGAACAGATGAGATTAGGAATGATAAATGTTGATACTTTGAAAAAATATGGCAGCAAATGATTTTTAAATGAAATCTTGATGACAATGCTTAATCGATGCCACATTATCTAGAGAAATGCCGTTTTTATTCTCGAAACCGTAGCTTAGTCTCTATGACGTAGATAAACTAGCAATCAATCGAAATACGATCCAAAGATATCGGGAAGATTTTTGTAAGAAGAAGTCTACTAAGATTAAAGAATTATTTAAAGAAAATGAACCTAGTTATGTGCCTGTTCATTGGGATTGTAAATTGCTACATGCTTTACTTCTGCGAGATTTAAAAACTGAAAGGATACCTGTCGGTATCGCATCAATTGCTCGTTGTGTATATTTCGCGAATGTTCATTCCCGCCTGAGATATGGCATAATATTCTGGGGAAATACATCTTATAGCTCCCAGACTTTTAGATTACAAAAACGAATTGTACGAATAATAACCAAATCCCACCCACGTGATTCATGTAAGACTTCTCTTCATTAACGAATTCACCATTATCGTGTCTTTTATTTACGAATCAGTGATTTTTGTAAAAATGACTTGCTCAAGGGCGGGAATATATTTTCAGAAAATGCCGAAGTCTATTACTATAACACTCGACGTAGAAATCATATTCATCAGGTGACAGTATCAACAGCTCATTACAAAAAATTCATATACAATACATGTACATTATTTTACAACACTTTGCCAGATGACATTAAACGATTAAATTCAATAGAAAAGTTTAAATCCCAAGTGAAATCGTTTCTGCTGCATAACTGTTTCTATAAATTAGAGACTATACTGAGCATCACAAGAAAAGTAACATTAATTTTAACAATGATACATAATGCATTATTTTACCATTTGACTGTATAAATGAGTATAAACAACCTGTAACAACTATTGTACTACAGCTCTCCGGGTCAATGACCCCTATCTCGATCAGGTTTTTCGTCCAGTTTCTCTTATCCATTGAGCAAAATGCTGAGATGGCCCTGTTTTGCTTCTGGACATAAATGTATTTCATTTTCAGCACGTCTTCTAGAATTCAGTGAAATACAATTATTCAAATTATCGTTTCCATGTTGTCGCGGCAGGAAACTACCGCTGCACTCTACAGCACTGTTTCATCTCGAGATGCCCTCAGCTTGACCCAGCGTGCTAACCCAGCACCGCCCCGGCATCTCTGTAGCCGCCCTCGCACACCTGCGACCACCCCTCACGGATCAACAAAGTGCCTCCGCACCGCGATTCGGCCCAAACTCGAATGCCAATCGCCAACACTCCACCGGCGTCCATAGCGAGGAGTCACGTGACAGACCTCCCACGCTGAAGATCCGCGGACCGCGTCACCTCATTACAGAGTTTTGGGCCAGGCCGCACAATGGGGCCCGCCGACCAGCTGCAGACGATCTGTCCTCACACATCATTCTGCGCTAGCTGACCGCCGGATGTTCCCAGACACGCCCCCGCCGGCTTGCACCCTCGAAACGACCGCTCCGGTTGCACCGCCAGCCCGACGCCTGGACCACCCCCTCCCACGCCCCGGCCCGCGCCTTGTGCGGTCCGACGACTAGTGAAATGCTATGACGTTACAATATAAAGCTGCGTTGGAAAGTTCATCAGCAGTGAGAGCTCCATTTAAAGATTTAATGTTTAAAAAATTTGAAAAAATATAAAACAATAAGGGAATTTCGTCAAATGCTTTAAAAAAGTTTGCAATCATCTATGGTATTTAAATGAAAATACATGTATTTTAGCAATTTTTGATAAAAATGTTAGTATTACATTCAAAAAAGCACCGTAGAAAATTTGAAACGGGAGAATATTTTCTCTAAAATATGTATTATTCATCCTAATGAAGCTCTCTCCTCTTAGGTAAGATTTTAATATTAATGGCATTATTTTTATTTATTTATAATACTTTCATTACACTTTTTTTTGATTTCATAATACCGTCAAGTTTATTATTTATAAAATGTTCAACAGTGTGTTCTAATAAATATTTGCAAATTAAGTCATTCGAAATTTGGATATAATATTAAAATATAATTGTTGTATTTGTTTTCAAAAAAAACAATAGAGGATTTCATTTCCCATAGAAGTTTAAACTTAGTAATGAATTGGATGTTGATATTGGCTTCCTAAATCATCTGGGATTTTTCCATGATTCTTATTTAAAAGCGAATGAATCGTTCCGGAATCTGAATGTTGTCAATGATGTAGCAGAAAGAGGGGTGAAATTGATGCAGGATTTTAATGAACTCTTAACAGTGGATGAAGAGCGAAAACAATTTATACACCAGTGTGTGGAAGATCACAGAAAACAATACCCTGACAGCAAGAAAGCTACTCTTAAAATAAAATATACTTGAAAATATATTATTGAAGCTATTCTTTTCACACACCTGTTTAATAACGCCATTTAATAATTGTTTTTGATAACTGTAGTAAAATTATACATTTAAATTAAGTGAGTAAATACATATTTTTGTAGTTGATTAAGTTATTTTACCCATAAGATTCGTTAAGATCCTAAAAATCTCACATTTTCTTGAAACAAAGTACAACCAAAGTACGGTTTTATAGTGACCTTAAATAAATAACTTTAAAAAAATGCACTCAAAAGACTAACACATTCCGTTCGTGAGGCACAAAACTACCTCCTGGTAAAATTCTCAGTGACGCAACCAGGGTCTACCTTAGAGGAGAGGGTAGCAAAATACACAAAGAATACAATCTTCGTTTATACTTTATATCTAGTATATTACAAAATGAAGACTATAATTTTTGTTAAGTTACAAAATGGGAATAAATTCATTTGTAACACTTAACTCAACATTATAAAAATATTGGAAATAATTAAAGAGTTTCTACTTTTGGATGAATAAACACTGTAAATGTGAATTTGTAGCATCGGCAGATGCCTTGGGACTTCAGCATGGCCATCCTCCATCTGGAGGATGCAAGGACGCAAGGATCGCAAGGACGCAAGGATGCAAGGACGCAAGGATCCAACAAAATTGACGTTGGAAGATTACATTTTTTAACATTCACATGCAAGTTATTTCACCTTAAGCTACATACTGTTATCGGAACATTTCCGTTTTCTTTCGACATTTAAATATTATCTAAATGGAAGCTGCAATTTTAACAGATTCTAATTTATTTCGTCTTACGTCGCGTCAAAATTTATTGACAAAAATACCTTAAAATTCAACTATTTGTCCCCCGTCTTTCCATTTTTTTCCAGCCTGATACATACAATAGAAGCTGAGAAAAAGTAAAACATAAAAACACGTTTCTCGTTGTATCTCTGGCAAAAATTTAGGAGGCTGCTTTTTTATGAATCTACGTAATTTGTTATACTTTTCATATGAGTATCATGATTATCGATTCAGTTTGGAGGCAAGCCATCAATTATTCGGCTATACTTTATCGTTGTTTTGTGCCTCCTGGTAACCTCAAGAAACAAATGCTATAGTTATTGTTGTGTTAGGAACATCAACAAACTGGCATTTTCTACTGCTATGATTTCAGCGCTCGGTTCTCCCATTCTTTACATAAATCACCAAAGAAGATTATCATTACGATACCTCACTTGATTCCGAAAAATTGGAGCGCAGTAATAGACCAAAAGGCATTATCCCACAACGCTGCAGCGTTACTGACTTGTAACTTACAAGAGTGATTCAGGAAGTTGCTGCAACTATTTTGCATTTATAAGAAGGTTGCTATTGTTGTGTTGAGCAAAAATGACGTGGATACCTTTGGAATCTAATCCTGATGTTATGAACAAATTTTTATACAAACTGGGAATGCCAAATAAGTATCATATTGTTGATGTGTGTGGGTTAGATCCAGAATTACTTGCCACTGTGCCAAAACCGGTTCTCTCTATTGTCTTGCTCTTTCCTTTCTCCGATAAATATACTGAGGACAACGCCAAACAAGAGGATGAAATAAAGAAGAAGGGTCAAATTGTTACTGAGAAAATATTCTACATGAAGCAACAGAGCCCAACGCTTGTGGAACCATTGCATTGTCTATAGTGTTGCTGGCCAATCTCGACAAAATTGATCTTCAAGAGGGGCATCTCAAGAAATTCATTGATGCAACGAAAAATCTGAACCCGATGAAAAGGGCAACCATTGGAGAAAGCTGAAGGATCATTAGTGCTCATAAAGGCGGCGTTGACGGCTAATAGACTGCTCAACTGAAGAAGTGAAATATCACTTCATTACATTTGTACAGCAAGATGGACATTTTGAAAGAGCTTGATGACGCAATCCTTCTCAATCTTGGCGAAAGCACCAACGACTCTTTCCTCGAAGACGCTGCTCGAGTGTGCAAGGAGTACATGAGCAAATATCCTGACGAGCTACGCTTTTCGGTTGTTGCCCTCACTGTTGCAGAGTAAATTTGAACTTACGCAATATTTAATATTATAAAAACTTTTAATTATAAGGGTCGTAACATCTTTACAATTGTTTCAAGAATTTTTCTCTTGATGTATTTGCTTTTCTAACAAAGTGTTTGCTTTGATTCCTTTGTTAGAAATATGTATCTGTTCGCAATACAAACAGAACATCTTGTAAATCAAAGAACGTAAAATAAAATCATTCAATCATGAATTGCAGTAACAGATGAATTTGGTAAATTTATGACAAAATTGTATATGCAAAAGATAATATTTTACTTCTTAGTTAAGATTGTTTTTTAATCTTATCAGAATCAAATTAGGAATGAAAAATGAACATGATAGTGATTCATATAAAGTAAAGGATTTCAAAAAGGTACGCATACTTCGTACGTAGTTGGGGCAGTAATGTAATGCTGTGGCAAAACCAGCGATATTTCAATTGGAAAATTCATTATTGTTGGGCATTAGTAAAAAAGTGTATGATGTTTCAATCTTCATTATAATATACCTAGAGAAAATTATTTCTTATACGTTGTGTACCAAGAATCCAAGTTTTGTGTATCCTTGATACCAAAAACAGGCACACTGCAAAAACGCCTGTCCATATTCACTTTTCGCCCACAGGTCTTCTCTGTATATGTGTGTGTGTATATATATATGTATGTATATATATATATATATATATATATATATATATATATATATATATATATATCTGTGTGTGTGTGTATATATAGTAGTGATGGGTCGATACCAGATTTTCTGATACTGATACCGTTACTCTGTCTGAGAGCTTCGATATTCGATACCATACTACTTTAAGACTCCACAACAAAAATGGTTTAACTAGAATTGCAAGGATATATTGTTCTTTCATACATACATGGATTTGATTTTATTTTAATATTTAAAACTATTGAGGTGAAATATACATTTAAAAATTTTAAAGATTCTTATTAAGAAAACTAATATTCTAACTTTCTGGGTCCATTCTATTCCTTTCTTGTCACTTATCAATCCAGATGTACTGAAAAGTTCTCCGAAAACATTGTATCTGGTGGAATGCATATCGAACAGCACTTTTCTAAATTGAGGAGAGTCACTTGTTTTTCCAGTAAGTTAGTACATTTGCATCAGAGGAAGTGTCCTCGCTTAACACATTTAATCTATCCTTGAGTTGGGGTTTCGTGTACACAGCATGATGTTCGTGTCTCTCTTAAATATCTATTCGGTAATTCAGTAGTTGAGGATGCCTATAAAATAAATGTATTAAAATTTTGAATGATAAATGGCTAGTTCTGAAATTAATCTTGCAGATACTGAAAATGAGTTATTCGAATTATACAGAGTGACTTTTTTAATGTTTTTAAACTATTGGAAATGGAGAACTGGAAATCGTGGATGAAGAGTAGGGTCGTTTAAATTAAAATAGAAATCAGAAACTCTAATCCTTTCGAAACCACTGATCTGCTTCCGACTGACAAGATCCAATAATCTCTTTCGGGCAGTCTCGAACGTAGCACTCTCGCGGAATACTCGACCTTTGAGTCTAGGATCCAACAATGAAGCAATGGAACATATTTTATTAAGTTCTATATCTTTGAATCTTGCTTTTAAAGATTCCAGCATAGTCTTTCTCGCAGCAGCAAGTCGTGCATCAACTTCATTTCGCTTTTCTAGTTCACGAATTATACTATTTACAATAGGAATAACTTCAGATGCTGACACATTAGACGAACTGACCGTTAGTGTTGCTTGGTCAAAAATATTTAGAGTCTTAATGAGTTGATCAATAAGTTCTCACTGCTTAGTTGAGATATGAACTGGCAATTTTAAGTCGGCAGAAGCATAAACAATAGCCTTCTTCTGTTCCTGAAGTATTTGGAGCATGTGGAGAGTTGAGTTCCATCGCGTCGGCTCGTCTTGAATTAAACGATGTGGAGGTACAGAAAAATGTTTCTGGGCCGCTTTCAGCACTTTGGTGGATTTAGAGGAATGTTTGAAACTCCCCACAAGTTTCCGGCACAAAGCAGTAATTCTGAATTTTAGTATTGCCTCAGTCTTCTTCTACGACGAGTTGCAAAGTATGAGCTAAACATGAAACATGCGGAAAATGTCCTTCGATCGTTGCTCTTACTACATTACGAGCATTGTCGTGAATTACGACATTAACTTATCTTGCAAACTCCATAATTTCCAAAGTTTTTCGAAGAAAATTTGCAACATTCAAGTTCGTGTGATCGATTTCTTGAAAACTCTTCAATGCAGATGAGATGAGGTTGAAAATCTTGTCTATGAAATGTACTTGTAATACTCATAATCATCACAGGCTGCTGAAGTCCATAAGTCAGTGGTGATTGCAACCCTCTCGGCTTCCTGGATTTGATCTCTGACCTTGTTCTCCACTTCTTCGAATAACTGGGGGACATAGTGATTCGCCAAATATTTTCTTGTGAGCATGGTGTATCTAGGTTGAAGATGTTTAATTAATTCCTTGAATCCATTGTCTTCAACAATACTGAACGGTTGATTATCTTTGCATATCATGTAAGCAATTTTTCTTGTTATTGCTTTGGCACGGTTGTCTCCTGGTTTAAATTTGTTTTTTGTGTTCAAAAAATCAACGAGTGTTGGTTGAAACTTGAGAATCTTGGGTGGACTGGCAATGGGCCATCAACTTCTACCACTTCACTCGTACGATCTGCGGCGTTTCCAACGTCCCGTGCAGTTAGCTGGCTTGGCCTTTGACCGTGGAGCTTTGAATACTACCCGGGTGTATCGATGTAACATGTTTGTTGTTTTTAATTACTAGTATTGTGTGATTTTCCACCACGCGAAAATATTTTACATATTCTACAAATAGCGCGATTGTCATCTGAGTCCATCAAAATAATCCCACTTCACTCATTTTGTACATGGAATACAACCTTAGTGGTCAAAATCAACCGAACTCACGAGCTCCGTCAGATGACCACGGTGGGCTGAGGAAGGATGAGTATCTCCGGAAGAAATGCTGTCATCGACACATTGCTTATCGCCTGTCGCTACTAGATTGCATGGAGCCCATACAAGAGTTTCCCAATGCTAAATTGGTCGCGTATTGCGGACTATCTCAAGAGATGATGACAGGCGCTAGGCGATAAACAACGGGACACGGCGCCCGGACGCTGCAACGTTGGCTAATTTCAACGACTGTAAGTGAATCCGAACAGACAGACACTTCCTTATTGTTGACAGAAGAAATATAGGAGAGAGAAGAATGTTAAGAAATTATTCTGTAAAATCAGAAGAGATGGGGATTGGCATAAAAAAATGAAAGTATCGAAAAGGTATCGAGACTACCTGAGTATCGAGGACCCATCCCTAGTGTGTGTGTGTGTATATATATATATATATATATATATATATATATATACACATACACACACACACACACACTAGGGTGTGTATATACCCTTACCTGTCACCTTGTTGTCATACACTAACGATCGGAGAATATGTTCCGCAGACGTACAGCTATCCAAATTGTGACCATGTATTTTAATAATTAAATTAGTTCAGAAAATTAGTCACCCCGACCGGAATTCGAACCCGGGCCTTCTGGCTCACGCCCAGCTGCTCTAACCCCTAAGCTACCGAGACAACCAATCCTTGAGCAGTTTTCACGAGCACAATTATCACTGCTCCTTGTGTGTGTGTGTGTGTGTGTGTATACATACATATATATATATATATATATATATATATATATATATATATATATATATATATATTGATGTTGTTGATGTTGATGTTGTTTCATTCATGGGTTTAATTCATTTACGAAAATCCAATGAATGTAGAATTCGCATTTAATGTTTCATTTAAATCAGCTAGTTAAAAATAGTTGCTAATATTTAAAAGATGTCAGAGAGTTAAGTGATACAGCCTGAGGAACGATACTATGAAAGTACTGCATATGTCATTAAATTCCAGCAACAAAAAGTTGGGGCATCATTTCGTTTCAGCAATTTGTTCTATCTTCACGTGGTCGTCATGCGGATTGACTGTTGTAATCTCCATGTTGGCTGCATACACTGCTTGAAGTATTTGTTAGGGACAAATTTCTTGCAGTTTGAGGCTTAAATGGTGAATTGCATTTACAATCTTACTTAAATAATGAGAGTAATAATCTAGATAATGATGATGTTAACAGAAGTTCCAATAATGCTGGCAAAATGGTCGTGGGGATGAGTTTAGGTTAAGCTGGAGTGCGGTGCTAGGGTTTGTGCCGCGCTGCGCCGCGCCGGCTTTCGCATCGAGGCAACACACGATTCCTGGTGCATTGTTTCCCCGTCAGCACAGCACCCTCTCCACACAGGCTCGGCGCTACGTCACAACGAGTAGGTATATTGAAAATTCTGTAGGGGCTTCCGCATTCTGCAAAACTGATTCTCCCTCTCAGTATCGTGGTGTTCGTTAGTTCTTGCTGCACTTTCGGTCCCGTTGGATAATTTCCCTTACAATTTGGAACACAACACGAAAACATTTTCGAAACTCTCAGTTTCACACAAAAACACGGCTTCGCGAACCTAAGCGCAACGAAACTAACGAACACCACGATACTGAGAGGGAGAATCAGTTTTGCAAGAATACCGGAAGCCCCCTACAGAAATTTTTCAATATACCTACTCGTTGTGACGTAGCGCCGAGGCCTGTGTGGAGAGGGTGCTGTGCTGACAGAGCTCGGCAAACGCCCCGCGTGCACCAGGTCTGGTCGCGACACCCTCGATTCGAGCCGGCGCGGCGCGGCGCGGCACAAACCCTAGCACCGCACTCAGCTTAACCTAAACTCATCCCCACGAAATACCATTTTGCCAACATTATTGGAACTTCTGTTAACATCTAACTCCGTTATCTAGATTATTATCTCATTATTTAAATGAGATTGTAAATGCGATTTCACCATTTAAGCCTCAAACTGCAAGGAAATTTGTCCCTAACCTAAATGCTTCAAGCAATTGTATGCAGCCCAGCATGGAGATTACAACGGTCAATCCGCACTGACGACCACGTGAAGATAGAACAAATTGCTGAAACGAAATGATGCCCCAACTTTTTATTTGCTGGAATTTAATGACATGTACAGTACTTTCATAGTATCGTTCCTCAGGCTGTATCACTTAACTCTCTGACATCTTTTAAATATTAGCAACTATTTTTAACTAGCTGATTTAAATGAAACATTAAATGCGAATTCTACATTCATTGGATTTTCTTAAATGAATTAAACCCATGAATGAAACAACATCAACATCAACAACATCATATATATATATATATATATATATATATATATATATATATATATATATATATATATGTATGTATACACACACATACACACACACAAGGAGCAGTGATATCAAATGTGAAAACTGCTCAAGGATTGCTGTCTCGGTAGTTTAGGGTATAGAGCAGCTGGGCTTAAACCAGGAGGCCCGGGTTCCAATCCCGGTCGGGGTGACTAATTTTCTGAACTAATTTAATTATTAAAATACATTGTTACTCAGTAACATGGTCACAATTTGGATAGCTGTACGTCTGCGGAACATATTCTCCGATCGTTAGTGTATGACAACAAGGTGACAGGTATGGTATATATAATAATTCTAGTGTGTGTGTGTGTGTGTATGTGTATATATATATATATATATATATATATATATATATATACACACACACACTAGGATGGGTCCGATACTCAGGTCTCTGATACTATCGATAGCGATCGATACTTGGAAAATTACTGATACTTTTCGATACTTCATTTTTTTATGCCAATCCCCATCTCTTCTGATTTTACAGAATACCCTAACATTTCTTCTCTCCTATATTTCTTCTTGTCAACACAAGAGCGGTCTGTTCACCTGGATTCACTTACAGTCGTTGAAATTAGCCAACGTTGCAGCGTCCGGGCGCCGTGTCCCGTTGTTTATCGCCTAGCGCCTGTCATCATCTCTTGAGATAGTCCGCAATACGCGACCAATTTAGCATTGGGAAACTCTTGCTTGTAGGCTCCCATGCAATCTAGTAGCGACAGGCACGATAAGCAATGTGCTCGATGACAGCATTTCTTCCGGGGATACTCATCCCCTTCCTCAGCCCACCGTGGTCCATCTGACGGAGCTCGTGAGTTCAGTTCAGTTTTGACCACTAGGTTAGTGTATTCCATGTACAAAATGAGTGAAGTGTGGAATTATTTTGAAGTGGACTCCAAAGATGACAATCGCGCTATTTGTAGAATATGTAAAAATATTTTCGCGTGGTGGAAAATCACACAATACTAGTAATTAAAAAAACAACAAACATGTTACATCGATACACCGGGTAGTATTCAGCCCACTGAACACAAAGCGGCCAAGCCAATCATCGCTGCACGGGACGTTGAAACGCCGTGCAGATCGTACGAGGCGTGGTAGTTGATGGCCCATTGCCGTCCACCTAAGATTCTCAAAAGCCAACTAACACTTGTTGATTTTTTGGACACAAAGAACAGGAGACAACCATTCAAAAGCAATAGCAAGAAAAATTGCTAACATGATATGCAAAGATAATCAACTGTTGAGTATTGTTGAGGATAATGGATTCCAGGAATTAATTAAACATCTTGAACCTAGATAAACCATGCCCACAAGAAAATATTTATGAATCACTTGTCCCCAGTTATTCGAAGAAGTGGAGAACAAGGTCAGAGATCAAATCCAGGAAGCCGAGAGGGTTGCAATCACCACTGACTTATGGACTTCAACAGCCTGTGATGATTATATGAGTATTACAGTGCATTTCATAGACAAAGATTTTCAACCTCATCTCATCTGCATTGAAGAGTTTTCAAGAAATCAGTCACACAGGAGCAGATATTGCAAATTTTCTTCGAAAAACTTTGAAATTATGGAGTTTGCAAGATAAGTTAGTAGCCGTAATTCACGACAATGCTCGTAATGTAGTAAGAGCAACGATCGAAGGACATTTTCCGCATATTTCATGTTTAGCTCATACTTTGCAACTCGTCGTGAAAGAGGAACTGTTGAGCAATACTAAAATTCAGAAAATTACTGCTTTGTGCCGGAAACTTGTGGGGAGTTTCAAACATTCCTCTAAATCCACCAAAGTGCTGAAAGCGGCCCAGAAACATCTTTCTGTACCTCCACATCGTTTAATTCAAGACGAGCCGACGCGATGGAACTCAACTCTCCACATGCTCCAAATACTTCAGGAACAGAAGAAGGCTATTAATATGCTTCTGCTGACTTAAATTGCCAGTCCATATCTCAACTAAGTTGGTGAGAACTTATTGATCAACCCATTAAGACTCTGCAATATTTTTGACCAAGCAAATTAACGGTCAGTCTGTCTAATGTGTCAGCATCTGAAGTTATTCCTATTGTAAATAGTATAATCGTGAACTAGAAAAAGCGAAATGAAGCGATGCACGACTTGCTGCTGCGAGAAAGACTTCATGTTGGAATCTTTAAAAGAGATTCAAAGATATAGGAACTTAATAAATATGTTCCATTGCTTCATTGTTGATCCTAGACTCAAAGGTCGAGTATTCCGGCGAGTGCTACGTTCGAGACTGCCTGAAAGAGATTATTGGATCTTGTCAGCCAGCTGCATCCAGGTTTCTGAAAGAAGAGGGCAGAGTTTCTGATTTCTAATTTTAATTTTAAACGACCCTATTTCTTCATCACGATTTCAATTCTCCGATATTTCAATAGTTTAAAAACATTAAAGTCACTCTGTATAATTCCGAATAACTCATTTTCAGTATCTGCAAGATTAATTTCAAATTAAAGACATGCATTTATCATTCAAAATTTTAATACATTTATTTTATAGGCATCCTCAACTACTGAATTACCGAATAGGAATATTTTAAAGAGAGACCACGAAACATCATGCTGTGTACACGAAACCCCAACTCAAGAGGATGAATTAAATGTGTATTTAAGCGAGGACTTGCTTCCTCCTGATGCAAATGTACTAACTTACTGGAAAAACAAAGTGACTCTCCTCAATTTAAGAAAAAGTGCTGTTCGATACTTGTGCATTCCACCAGATACAATGTTTTCGGAGAGACTTTTCAGTACATCTGGATTGATAAGTGACAAGAAAGGAATAGAATGGACCCAGAAAGAGTTAGAATATTAGTTTTCCTTAATAAGAATCTTTAAAAATTTTAAAATGTATGTTCACCTCAATAGTTTTAAATATTAAAATAGTAAATCCATGTATGTATGAAGAACAAAATATATCCTTGCAATTCTGATTAAACCATTTTTGTTGTTGAGTCTTAAAAGTAGTATGGTATCGAGTATCGAAGCTCTCAGACAGGTAACGGTATCGAGTATCGAGAAAATCTGGTATCGACCCATCACTACTATATATACACACACACACACACAGATATATATATATATATATATATATATATATATATATATATATATATATACATACATACATATATATACACACACACATATACAGAGAGACCCATTGTAGACGAAGAAACAGACATATGGATAGTGTTTGGTAGTGTGCCTGTTTTTGCATCATGATACACAAAACTTGGATCTTTACACACAACGTATAAGAGCACTTTCTAGGTATATTATAATGAAGATTGGAAACATCATACACTTTTTTACTAATGCCCAACAATAATGAATTTTCCAACTGAAACATCGCTGGCCTTGCCACAGCACATAATACGTCCCAACTACGCACGAAGTATGCGTGCACTCTTTGAAATCCTTACTTTTATATGAATTACTATCATGTTCATTTTTCATTCCTAATCGACTCCTTGATAAGATTAAAAACAATCTTAACTAAGAAGTAAAATATATTATCTTTTGCATATACAATTTTGTCATAAATTTACCAAATCTTCATCTGTTACTGCAACATGATTGAATGATTTTATTTTACGTTCTTTGATTTACAAGATGTTCTGTTTGTATTGCGAACAGATACATATTTCTAACAAAGGAATCAAAACAAACACTTTGTTAGAAAAACCCAAATACATCAAGAAAAATTCTTGGAAACAATTGTAAAGATGTTACGACCCTTATAATTAAAAGTTTTTATAATATTAAATATTGCGTAAGTTCAAATTTACTCTGCAACAGTGAGGCACAAACTGAAAGGCTCGTCAGGATATTTGCTCATGTACTCCTTGCACACTCGAGCAGCGTCTTCGAGGAAAGAGTCGTTGGTGCTTTCGCCAAGATTAACAGGGAAGGATTTGCGTCCATCAAGCTCGTACAAATGACCATCTTGCTGTACAAATGTAATGAAGTGATATTTCACTTCTTCGGTTGGAGCAGTCTGACCGTCCAACGCCGCCTCTTTATGAGCACTAATGATCCCTTCAGCTTTCTCTAATGATTTGCCCTTTTCATCCGGGTTCAGATTTTTCGTTGCATCAATGAATTTCTTGAGATGCCCCTCTTGAAGATCAATTTTGTCGAGATTATTGGCAACACTATGAACCAATGCAATGGTTCCACAAGCGTTGGGCTCTATTTGCTTCATGTAGAATATTTTCTCAGTAACAATTTGACCCTTCTTCTTTATTTCATCCTCTTGTTTGGCGTTGTCCTCAGTATATTTATCGGAGAAAGGAAAGAGCAAGACAATAGAGAGAACCGGTTTTGGCACAGTGGCAAGTAATTCTGATCTAACCTAATAATAATATCAACAATATGATACTTATTTGGCATTCCTAGTTTGTATAAAAATTTGTTCATACACATCAGGATTAGATTCCGTAAGGCATCTAATGTCATTTTTGCTCAACATACGTCAATAGCAACCTTCTTATAAATGCAAAATAGTTGCAGCAACTTCCTGAATCACTCTTGTAAGTTACAAGTCAGTAACGCTGCAGCGTTGTGGGATATTACCTTTTTGGTCTATTACTGCACTCCAATTTTCAGAATCAAGTGAGGTATCGTAATGATAATCTTCTTTGGTGATTTATGTAAAGAATAGGAGGGCCACTTTCGAGCGCTGAAATCATAAGCAATGAAAATACTGGTTGTTGATGTTCCTAACATAACGAATAACTATAGCATTTGTTTCTTGAGGTTACCAGGAGGCACAAAACAACGATAAAGAGTATAGCCGAATAAGGTGATGAAAACTGCCTCCAAACTGAATCGATAATCGTGATGCTCATATGAAAGAGTATAACAAATTACGTAGATTCATAAAAAAGCAGCCTCCTAGGACACTTTCTTGCAGAGATACAACGTGAAACGTGTTTTTATGTTTTACTTTTTTCTCAGCTTCTATTGTATGTATCAGGCTGGAAAAAATTGGATAGACGGGTTAAAATAGTTGAATTTTAAGGTATTTTTGTAAAAAAATTCTGACGCGACGTAAGACGAAATAAATTAGAATCTGGTAAAATTTGAAAACGCCCATTTAGACAATATTTATAAATGTCGAAAGAAAGCAGGGGAAATGTTCCGATAACAGTATGTAACTTAAGGTGAAATAACCTGTATGTGAATGTTAAAAATGTAATCTTTCCCAAACGTCACCTTGTTGGATCCTTGCGCCCTTGCATCCTCGCGTCCTTGCGATCCTTGTCTTCTTGCATCCTCCAGATGGAGGATGGCCATGCTGAAGTCCTACTAGCATCTGCCGATGCTACAAATTCACATTTACAGTGTTTATTCATCCAAAAGTAGAAACTCTTTAATTATTTCCAATATTTTTTTATAATATTTGAGTTAAGTGTTACAAATGAATTTGTTCCCATTTTTGTAACTTAACACAAAAATTATAGTCTACAATTTCATTTTGTAATATACTAGATATAAAGTATAAACGAAGATTGTATTCTTTGTGCATTTTACAATTCTCTCCTCTAAGGTAGACCCTTGGGTTGGTGTCACTGAGAATTTTACCAGGAGGTAGTTTGTGCCTCACGAACGCAACGTGTTAGTCTTTTTGAGTGCATTTTTTTTAAAGTTATTTATTTAAGGTCACTATAAACCGTACTAACAAATACCAGAAATGATTTAGGATCTAATAACTATAGAAATGAATCAATCAATCACAAAACAGGATTATCACATAAATTAAATGTATAATTTTACTACAGTTATCAAATACAATTATTAAATGACATTATTAAACAGGTTTGTCAAAAGAATGGTTTTAATAATATATTTTCAAGAATATTTTCTTTTAAGAGTAGCTTTCTTGCTGTAAGGGTATTGTTTTCTGTGGTCTTCTACACACTGGTGTATAATTGTTTTCGCTTCTCTATCCACTGTTAAGAGTTCATTAAACTGCATCAATTTCACCCTCTTCTGCTACATCATTGACAACATTCAGATTCCGGAACGATCTATCTAAGTTTTTAAATAAGAATCATGGAAAATCCCAGATGATTTAGGAAGCTAATATCAACATCCAATTCATTAATAAGTTTAAAACTTCATGGAAATGAACTTTCTATTGTTCTTTTTTTTTGAAAATGAAATACAACAATTATATTTTTAATATTATGACCAACTTGAATGACTTAATTTGCAAATATTTATTAGAACACACTGTTAACAGATTTTATAACACAAACTGACTACTATGAACTAAAAAAGTGTAATGAAAGTATTATAAATAAATAAAAATAATGCCATTAATAAAATCTTACCTAAGAGAGAGCTTCATTAGGGATGAATAATATACATTAGAGAAAAATATTCTCCTGTTTCAAATTTTCTACGGTGCTTTCTTTTTTTGAATGTAATACTAATATTTTTATCAAAAATTGCTAAAATACTTGTCTCTTCATTTAAATACCATAGATGATTGCAATTTTTTTTAAAGCATTTGACGAAATTCCCTTATTTATTTTTCATATTTCTTCAAATTTTTTAAAAGCATTAAATCTTTAAATGGAGCTCTCACTGCTGATGAACTTTCCATCCCAGCTTTATATTGTAACGTCGTAGCATTTCAGTAGTCGTCGGACCGCACAAGGCGCGGGCCGGGGCGTGGGAGAGGGTGGTCCAGGCGTCGGGCTGGCGGTGCAACCGGAGCGGTCATCTGGGGTCAGCTAGCGCAGAACGATGGGTGAGGACAGTTCGTCTGCAGCTGTCGGCGGGACCCATTGCGCGAGATCACCAAAACTCTGTAATGAGGTGACGCGGTCCGCGGATCTTCAGCGTGAAACCGTCACGTGACTCTCGCTATGGACGCGCCGGTGGAGTGCTAAGACGGCATCTGGAGCTTGGGCCGACCGCGGTGCGGAGGCACCTTGTTGATCCGTGAGGGGTGGTCGCAGGTGTGCGAGGGCGGCTACAGAGATGCCGGGAGCGGTGCTACAGGTTAGCACGCTGGGTCAAGCTGAGGCGGCGCCTCGGGAATGGTAGTGCTGTAGAGTGCAGCGGTAGTTTCCTGCCGCGACAACATGGAAACGATAATTTGAATAATTGTATTTCCCACTGAATTCTAGAAGACGTGCACAGAAAATGAAGTTACATTTATGTCCAGAAGCAAACAAGGGCCATCTCAGCATTTGCTCAATGGATCAGGAAACTGACGAAAACCTGATCGAGATGGGGTCATTGACCCGAAGCTGTAGTACAATAGTTCTTACAGGCTGTTTATATCATTTATACAGTCCAAATGGTAAATAATGCATTATGTATCATTGTTAAAATTAATGTTACTTTTCTTATGAAGCTCAGTATAGTCTTAATTGTATAGAAACAGTTGGAAAAGCAGAAAACGATTTTTACTTGGGATTTAAACTTTCTATTGAATTTAATCGTTTAATGTCATCTGGCAAAGTGTTGTAAAAGAATGTATGATGTATTATGTGAATTTTTGTGGTAATGAGCTTTGTTGATAATAATGTTCGATGAATATGATTTCTACGTCGAGTGTTATAGTAATAGGATTTTGTATTTTTCTGGAAAATATATTCTGCCTCTTGAGCAAGCTTCTCGGCTTTACAAAATCACTGGATTCGGTAAATAAAACACGGCACAGAGAATCTCTAGATTCATCAAGAGAGGCTTACATGAACTACGCGGGTGGGATTTGGCTGATATTCGTACAATCTGGTTTTTTGTAATCTAAAAAGTCTGGGAGCTATAAGATGTATTTCCTGTGAATATTATGCCAGATCTGTGGCGGTTGAACACGCGGAAATATACACAACGAGCAATTGATGCGATACCGACAGGTATCCTTTCAGCTAACTGCAGAAGTAAAGCATGTAGCACCTACAACCCCAATGAACAGGCACATAACTAGGTTCATTTTCTTTAAATAATTCTTTAATCTTAGTAGACTTCTTCTTACAAAAATCTTCCCGATATCTTTGGATCGTATTTCGATTGATTGCTAGTTTATCTACGTCATAGAGACTAAGCTACGGTTTCGAGAATAGAAACGGCATTTCTCTAGATAATGTGGTAATTGATTAAAGAATACATCACCAAGATTTCATTTAAAAATCATTTGCTGCCATATTTTTTCAAAGTATCAACATTTATCATTCCTAATCTCATCTGTTCATTTATGTTTTCAAGAGAAGTATGGTTAAAGTCTGATGAAGGCCCAGATTGATCATAAATAATCTTCAACACAGACGAATCTTCGGAAGAATCTACACAAATATGAGTACACTGGTAGGCTAAAATTGAGCCTTAGCCCGTCTGTTCGCATTTTCTATTCCACATGCCTCTTTTTCACGCTTTCTGCTAGCTTCTGGCGTCGACTTCCAATGAGATCCCTTTCCGCCCGAACTTTTGTCACGTAATTGTTTATCTTTCAACACGAGAAATTTTAAACCATTCGATTGAGCAATATCAAATAAATTATTTAAATCTAAAATAAACTTACGTTCATGTTTTCTCCGCGTGCCGGACGAATGATTAGAATTTTTATGAAGATTGCGCCAGTGAGAGAACATCTTTATAATTTTATTCTACACATTGAGGAGTTGCTCTTGTAGGAATCCTGGCCTTCTCCCTAAAAATGAGGCATTCTCGCACTATTAAATTTGCACTTTCACGCAGGGGCAGTTTTACCTCACGTAAAAATAGCACAGAGAGTTCTTGCCGGTTTGATGGAACCTTCCTGCCAGTAATTTGGTGACACTCACTGCCAATTAAATAAATGTTTCGATCGCCATGTCTCAAATTACACTCGCAGTTCAGTCGGACAGCCTCTAGACTGACCGTGAATAGCTGCAGGGCGGAGCGAAACGAATGAACGAGTGACATCGTACACCGGCGTATAGCTCGCGTTACTTGATACACGAGCCTCCTAGTCATCAATCAACGCTGAATGAGCAGGCGCTTGAGCACTTTAGTTCGACTCCGGAACGGCACGCATCAATTTACAGTGCTGAAGAACAACGCTCGTATCAAAACAATTGTCGCATTTCGGACGCGGCGCGTCCAAGTTCACATGCCCACATTTGGTACGTCCTTTTAAGCTGTGACGTAGACACAACCCTCCTCTCTCCGCCCCCCCCCCCGCTGTGGAATATCAAGAAAGCGTGTGCGTGTAGTACTTCCCACTTCAGCAGCGATGAGGCACGGGTTACCAACCTCTGATTTAAACAAATGAAATCTTAAATTCTTCCTTTTAATAAAAGGGAGGAAAGTGGAGGGAGTGCGAACTGAAATTAAAACATCAAAAAATAAGGGCCATATATATATATATAGAGCAGGCATATATATGTAACTACATATATTGAGTCTAATTTGAAAATAAATAATGGAATTATTAGGGTGTACTTGTGGGTAATCGGTGAGTTTCTACAGTATTATCTAGGACCTTGATGGCTAGAGGATTTGTGTGGATTTCCAGACATAGAAGATTGCTTGAGCTGCTTGTTTCGATTCTTTCAAAGCAGATTAACGTATTATTTAACACTTCCCATCTGCCTTTTTTAAAGGAAGATTTGGTATAGGTCTTTTAGTCTTATTTGGAACGATTCAAGGCGTTGTCATAGCCAACAATACTGTTTACTTGAATAAGAGCAGCTTTCGATGGCTTAGCCATCATCAGTTTTCTGATACAAGAAAATATAAACAAAAACATTTGAATTAACACAGTACAAAAAGTAAATGGTTATATATTACATAATTTTAAAAATATCTTAAGAAATGAAAGAGGAAGAATTAAAGAAAGAAGGGGTGAAGAGTTAGATCGTTTAGTAATATAATAATTTGTAAATCTGAGCAAGAAAGTGAATGAAATGAAGTCACTATAATATATAAGGTCGTCCCACTATAATATAGAATAAGCACAATATTTCAGTGTGTTCGTCAGTACTGCAAGAACTCAACTGGGATCGTATTCTCTGACCGTGAATGCAGATGTCGCATACTCATAGGGGTGGAGGGGTGACGAGCGGTCAACCTGCACGTCTGGGCACCACACCAGCAAGTGAGAGGCCCGCTGCTGGCCCCGCCTGATCTCGTGGATAGCCGCACGCCCAGCGAGCTCGGGATCTAGCGCACCGTATGAACAGAATATCTGTGTCTGCGGGCACACGTTCTGTGCATGCGTTGAAGTCTCCGAAAGACCAGAGCCTTCGTTTTGTCACGCGTAAGTTCGCAATTGAACGGGAAGTATAAGATGACAAACCTACAAAGCCAGATGAATCATGCGATTGTTCATTAGAAAATTATCAATAAATACATTATAAAGTATTTTTTAATGAAAAGCATTTATTGCTTTTCATAAAATAATTGGGTAGGCTCCGCCTTGCAGACTAATAGGAAGCTATGCCACTAGTCCTAGTAGCCAATACAGTCTTTTAACTTGCAGTTGAAGTTGTTTCTTCTTGGCTAGTATGTGGGATTTCTAGGTAAGCCGTTTTTCTAGATGAATTTCTAAATACTCAGACTTTCAACCTGTTAAATTGGTTTATTATTAATATTTATATTGGGGCATTTTTGTCTTCTCTACGTGAAAGTAATGTGAGCTGACTTGTTTTCTTTAATTTTTATTTTACATTTATCTGCCCATTCTTCGATCAACACTAGATGCTCTTGTAGTTTTCTTGATGCTTCAATTGGGTCATTGTCCGTGGCTAATGTGTCAGTTTCATCTGTAAATGTAGCTCTTGTAGTTGTTTCACTTTCCAGTATATCTGTCGCAAAGCTGGTATAAGATCAATGAGTACATGGCCTTGGGGTACTCCAGGATTAGATTGAAAAGCAATTGATAATTCTTTTTTTAATTTTAAAACGTATTAGTCAAAAAACACAAAACCATATGAATGAGAAAACTATCTGCACGCTTTCAAGAGTTTCAGAATCCTTCCCAACAATTTAACTATACATTGAGATACATAATAATAACAAATAAATAATAACTGACATTAAGACCTTTACAACGGAAAATGAGAGTTTTAATGACGAAAGCACGCATGCACCAAAATCTGCAATCGAACTCCGAATCTGCAATAACACTTCCGAAAAACATAGGTGGAAGAGGACTCGCAGACATTGGAAACCAACTTTGTCGGCAAGTGAAGAGCATGAGAATGTATTTCCACTTGCGGCAAATACATCAAAACCATAAATCAGTTTGTGAAGCAGGTGTCTATACTCCGATAGTTGTCGAGACAGATGTTGCGACTTTCATGCACGACGGGCCAAAAGAGAGATTTTGTGACGCACAAAGCTTCATGGAAGATACATCCGCGCTGAGATGAGCTACATGTTTGATTTGAAAGTAATTGAACTGCATTTGGCTTATACGTACGATTCTTTCCAGAAACTGAAGGTTTATGTTGGCTATTCAGGATCAAACGCGTTCCAACGCGTAACTATTTGAAGCGAATTGTTAGAGATGTCAATGTCCAGAATGAGTTATGTCGTTACTCTTAGGTAGTTAATTTTACATCAAGCGTTGGCTCAGAAATGTCTTCTGACTGAAGATATATTACCGTACTTTAAGCATAAACCTGCGAGTGTTCTGGAGAACGAAGAGGAAAATTTTGTATTGGGATAGAACCATTCATTGATCGATGAGATTCACAACAGACTGGATTTGGTTGTGATTAATAAGTGAGAAACATGTCATGCTTATTGATGTTTCTGTCCCAAATACTGGTAATATCACAAGACACTGAAAAAATTCAAAGAATGATAAAACTGTTGAACCTGAGAAATATGAACATAGGAGTCAAAGATATCCTGATAATTGTTTCAAGCACCGGAGTCATTCCTAGGGGTCTGATGTGGGGCCTTAAGCAACTGGGTTTGAATGAAGATCTGTACAAACCCATGCAGAAGGCAGTTGTTATTTCAACAAGGATAGTGCGGAAATTCATGGGAAACAATGTATTATAAATTCCTTTTAAAAAATAGATGTATTGTGCTTTGATTCTGTATATCTGTGCAATTCATTCAAATGCGCCAATAAGATGAGAAAATAACAATAATAATAATAATAATAATAATAATAATAATAATAATAATAATAATAATGACATTACATTTAAAATGCGAGAGATTAATATGTCAAAACTAGATATTTTCGATGCCAAATTATAGAAAACTTATTTTTAACGGTAAAGGAACGAACAGATTTGATTTTTCTGTATTGTTAACATATAGAAACTCACCCTAAGCTCCACTACCACTACAAGCAAAAGGAAAGCTCAACGAAACGTGCGCATAGTGAAGCTACATTTACGTCCAGCAGCAAATCAAGGGGCCATCTCAGCATTTGCTCAATGGATCAGGGAAACTGGACAAAAACCCGATCGAGATGGGGGTCATTGACCCGGAAGCTGAAGTTTTGATATTTAATTTGGAATGTTCGGTGGGAGAGCTAAGATCTGAAGATATTGAGATATGGATACGCTAAGGAGCGTTTCATTTTATAGGGAAGGCCATCGTGCCAAACTTTATCGAAAGCTTGAGTGATGTCTAAAAACGGTGCTGAGCAGTATTGTTTTTCTTGGAATGTTTTCTCTATGAAGTTGATAATTATGTTAATTTGTTCAATAGTAAAATGTTGCTCCCTGAAGCCAAATTGGTGATCTGGTATTAGGCCACTTGTTGTCGGGCAAGGTCGTAATCTATTAAGGAGAAGATTTTCGTACACTTTGAACAGAATTGGAAGAATGCTTATGGGTCGATACGATGAGGGTTCATTCGGAGGTTAACTTGACTGTAAAAAGACATTAATCTGTGCTACTTTCCATTGCGCTGGATAATTTCCGGTACGTAGAATAATGTTGAAGAGACCAGTGATAAATTCTGTTCCTTTGCGAGGCATTTCTTTCAGTAGTGACCCGGCGATGAGATCAAAACCTGGAGCCTTCTTGATAGGCAATCCCTTTTTAAAACTTTCAATACATCTTTATAGATAAAATATTTTATAGGAAATACTATTTGTGTAGTTTATTCTAAGTATTCTTGAATTTCGCCCCGCCGAGTTAAAGATTTTAGTGAATGATTTGGAAAAACTTCAGTGAAGTGTTTTGCAAATAAAAATTGGAGGTGAAGCTTTACTAGGTCGTTTGGATTCTTGTGGCCTTAAATAAAGTCTTCAGAGGCTTGAGTTGTAGAAGAGATTGGTAATGTAATCTACTAATGTTTTGAAATCTACTTTTATTAAAGTTTTTAAGTAGACTGGATAATTGCCTGGTAGTTCTATTGTAGTTGGTTCTATCAGCTGGGTATCTTGTCATGTGCCATATTTTTCTAAGTTTTCTTTTTTCCTGAATTTATTTCAGAATAAAGAAAGGGTAATTTTATATAATATAAAATTGTAGAACGTGTTTTGATCGCTTACGACTATGTAGCTGCAGAGCGATTTAAAATAAGTTAAATAAAAAATAAAGGATAATTATCTAGCTTCTAGGAGGAGCGTGCCGCGCTGCTTTTTGTATGCTTTCAGTTATAATCTCAGTAGCTTCATCGACGTCATCTTCTGATGTCAAGGGCATGCTTGTAAAGGTGGATATCCAGTTACGGTGCATATTCCAATCTGTGTGTTTTTTTACTAGTGCTAATGGTGCAGTGCGCAAAATAATTTTATTTTTAACTGTTATTATGATGGGCGAGTGATCTGATGACAGTTAACAGGAAGATTCAGTAGACAAGAAACCTGATGAAATGCCTTTAGTTACAAAGATGTCAATTACATCTGGTATTTTGTTTATGCCAGTTGGCCAATAAGTTGGTTCTCGTGTAGAGATGGTTAGTGGTCGCAACGACGTTACAACTTTTTTTTTCGCGACCTCTCGCAGTAATGAGTCTCGATACCCAAAGCACGTGATTGCCATTTAAGTCCCCTTCGCATACAAAACGAGTGCCAAGGCTATTGAAAAATATTTCAAATCGTGCCTTATCTATATTGAATCTCGAGGGACAATATATAACGCTTACTCTGAATGGTCCTTGAAAATCGTCTATTGTTATTGTAGTTGCTTGAATGTCTTTGCATTGAAACGCACATTCTTCATGGTGATTGATATTGCGTTTAATCAGTTTTGCCGTACCTCCGTATGCTTTGCCATCTGGATGTTTTGTGTCATATTGTGCAGAGTTTTGCAATTTAAAATAGTTCTTCTCTGTGAAGTGAGTTTCCGAGATCCAGAGAATATCAATTTTGTTTCTTGAGAGAAATATTTCGACTTTTCGGCGATGTTGCGCCAGTCTATTAACATTCCAGGCTGCTATTCAAAAAAAGGATTTGGAAAATTTGGTTACCAATGTCGATACTAAGTTAAAAAGTGCATTTATCTGTTGACTTTGTTGCATTAGAACATTTTCAAATCGTTGAAAGCATTGTTGGTTAATGTTAAGAATGGAGTAGCTGTCATAATGTGGTTGATGTTCGGCATGCTTTTGTTGTACAATATCAGCATACGTTCTTCTATTTACTTGGGAGCTTCTGTTGAGAATTTGAAGACTAATTATTGAATTGTCATGGGTTCGCTGGATATATCGCCATTTGGGCTTGGAAAATCCTCTTCTCTCCAATTGAGTTATTGCGGCCTTTCTTTTTGAGAATTTCTGGTAAACTCGGGACAGACTTTTGTAGTTTGCTGAGTACCCGCCTACACAAAGCGTATTTTGGCAGGATTTCTCTTGTTTTTCAGCATCAATCAGGTGCATGTTCTTCGCGGCATTTAACACACATGGATAGGCACAGTAGATTCTGGTATGTTCATGGCTTTGGCAATTTTTACACTGTACACCACGCATGTCTCACTTCATGCGTGGTGATTCAATTGCGTCAACACAATTCAGAAGTCTGTTAATCTTAAATATTTCTTTATTATTCGCGTTTGGTTCAAGGTCTATAAAAATGAAGGCATTGGTAACTTTATTAACCTATAGCGAACATTCATTATGTTTCTCACTTTATGTCCCTTTCCGAAAGCGCTTCTTTAATATCTTTCACATCAACAGTATGATGTATGTGACGCAAAACCACTCTATTTGCTCGTTCTTGTTTTAATTGGTACGTATAATAAACACGCTTTCCACTAGATAGATGTTTTACTATGTTTCTATGTACATCCGAGGTTTTTGGTAATATTTTAATTTGATCATTTGTCATTTATTTAATATCCAAGTCTTCTGTTTTTACAACTTCTTCCATAAATTTTATCATAGCTGGTACTCAATACATTGGGAACAAAGATGAGTGGAACTACGATTTTCTTGGAACTTTCTTCATTGTTTTTCGGTACATCTTCTGAACAGAGTTCACTGAATTGATTCTGGGTAGGAATTGTAACGTAATTTTTATTATTGTCGCTAGATGCTGTCTTCTGCCTTACCCTTCTAACTTCAGGATCGAGATCCTCTGTGCGACCTCTTCAATCGAGCTGGCTTGTTAGCTTGTCATGGCATTTGTGTTAAATCCACTGGATTCGATGAGGCTTCACTCATGTTGTGGTCGCCACTTCCTGATGATTCTCATGATAGCATTGTATTGGTTTTGTAGTCGTCTACATAATATCCGCAGCACTCTTCACACGAAACCGTGCCGTGACTTCACACGAAAACACTTAGTTAATTGTTCTTTTTCATGCATGCACTCTTTGCATGCATGAAAGATGTAAACGAAATTCACCTATTGCTCTACCACTCTCAAAAAAACCTTCGACTGCGCATGCCCGAACGTGGCCTCTCCCTCCAATGCTCCTAATATTTCCCCGCCGGCCTGCGATCTTTGTCACAACATAGCTCTCCCTCTGTCCGTCTCTCGTGGGTCGCGTGGTAATTCAACACTGAGTCTGGTGATAAACTGATGAGTGAGATGATCAGACGAAAGGCAGCTTTCGTGTTTCGCTACAGTAGGGTCCAAACGCTCTCTACAGAAAATAAGCCGTCTTTTGGAGAGTTTCAACCTAAACCTTGCCAATTGTATATGATAAGACATGTCCACACAGTAGCTGCTGTTATTCACAAAACCAATTATTTCAAATAATCAAAGTATATCCACGAAAAACGATAGGTCGTTGATCGAATAATCATTGAACATGGCTGCACATTCCTCGGTCTTCCACCGTACCATCCAGATCTAAATCCATTAGAACTTGTTTGCGATTTATAAAAGGGCGAGGCAGCAGCAAACAATTGGCATCCTTAAAAGAAAAGGGAAACGTTTTGCAGAGAAGCGTTCGCACAATACATGTACCATTTCTTTGACACTCCCTGGGAGTGCGAGTTCCTTTGACAGGAGGGTAGTGGGATGATTGGCGCGGTCATGCGATCGTCCGCAGTCGCCTTTCCTTCGCCTACGCGCTTCTCTTATCGCCGAGAGGGGAAATCTGAGATGCGGCAGAGTGGGGGCAGCTTCCGAGACTACCAAAGGTACGTCCGCCATGATGGTTTTTTTGCGAGCGGTTCAACTATAGAAGACTAGACGGCTTGGGGGTGTAAAAAGAAGGGTGTAAAAACTTCGGTACAAAGTGCAAATACTATGAAGCTCAGGGGGGAAAAATGTTTTCTTTGAACTATTTACTATTAGGAGAAAAAAATATTTTAGAATGGGTTTTCACGTGATATTTCAATTTTTTCTCAAGTTTGTCCAAAATGCTTAGAAATTTGACAATTTTTGGATATAAAAAAACTAGGTCAAAGGTCAAACATATGCACTAAATATGATGCGTCTAGCTTTTTTACATCACATTGAACAAGTAAAAATTTGATCAATCATGGTTTACTTATATTAATTTCACGTATAATTACCTATAATTACCAGCAGTGGTATATGGCTGGGCTAGCTCTTTAACATATCATATACTCTTGATAACATAACCTATTTCTTGTTACATCCACCCAGTAAAAGTTGCTGCAGTAGCCTACCTTAAATATTTCATTCAGTATTTTCATACATTCAATTTTAGTAGGAATTTGTATTTTTCATTGTTTAGTTTTTCATGATAAGACAGATTTTCAAACAGAAAATAAATAACATAAAATCAATATAATATTGTTAGTTCAAAACGAAAGATGCAAGGAGATGAAATGTAGCTTCAGATCAAAACAATTTAGATCATTACTATTTGATCAAGTGTTATTTATTTAGTTTCATATGTCCCATCAGAAAAGAATGTTACTACAATGGAAATCCGATCTTTCCGATTCTTCCAAATTAAAGAAAGCATAAATTCAAATAAGTGTCTTAGTTTACTTACTCAATATTCTCATTTATATGAAAGTGTATGTAAGTGTTATTGTGGACTTGTGTTTACCCGAGCCATTTCCTGGACAGAGCATCCTGTTTAGATGTTAGATTCCCAACTTGGCAGGCCAGAGAACAGGCAGCCGTCGATGGCATCGACCGTTCGCGACTCTCCCGCGGTGGCGGATTGGGTTAAAGCATACAGACGATGCCGCGGGCGACATGTGTTCACGCAATATAAATACGAGTATGTTGAAATATATATTTTACAGGACTAGAAATATGTTTCCAGAGATTCAGTTGTGAGTGCTGTTCATGCCTGCTCCTAGAGAGTTTGGGGGTTTAATCTGTAAACGCTGGGATTAAAATTGACTTATACCATTGCAAATGGATGTAAACCAGTTTTTTCAATTTCAACAAGGAATCCATTTAAAACCGTCATTATTTCCTGGTCCTGGTGGAAAAAGTGTCATGTTTTCGATCTTGATGTCTCACTTTATCTTATTCCTTTTGTTGCTTTGAGCCTCAAAGACACTATTTTTTACATCTTGCTGCCACATCACAATGAAATTGTAATGTACTCTGAGTGTTTCATTGTGTGCCATGTCTTAACAGCAACATTCACAACTATCTTTCTGTAATGCATAGCTATTTCCTTTTATACATCCGACTGTGTTGCTCTTTCTTAAATGCACAGAATTAGATTATTATTTTCGTTCATTCTAATCCACTAGTTGGTTGGTTGATTGGAATTCCGGGCGCGTCAACAGCTTTGGTCATATGCTGCGATATTGTATCAGCGGCACTTTCACCTGATTACATCATTTTCCGTTTCCTGGATTGATTGATTTTTTCGTGTTTCCGGGCGCGTCAACTGCTTCGGTCATTAGTCCCGTTAGTGTAGTGCGTGTTTTTTCGAGAGATGGCGGTGATCTTCCCCCGCTGGATGGCGAGATCCGGCGCCGATCTACCGTCGGCTAGTGGGGTTTCCCCCTAACCACCAGCGGGTCACCGCCCCAGTCGGGACAAGCTCTAAGCTCCCGACCGATCTCCCGGATATGTAATAGTGTACGTGTGTATGGAGGATAGGACAAGGAAGAGGAAGGAAAGATCGCGCGCGGTCCGTGGCCCGGTAGGGTAGGGTACTGCCACGGCATTCGCCTGGTGTTAATGGGAGAAATCACGGAAAACTACCGCTCAGAGCAGCCGGCCGCTAGAATTCTCCTCCAGACAGCGAGGCTTATCTACCTATCTATCAGTCCATGAACCACACATAGATAATGGAAAACGGATAGATGGATTGTGGATGTAAGAGTCACGTATAACTATGTCCGATTAGAAATCTTTGAATGAAACTTGCAAATGCTGTAGTTGAGATTCAGTTGTCCAGTGTCGGATATCACAAGATATTTAATTTTAAGGCTATGAAACTTTTCGGCAATTGATAATGACAACTGAATTTTTCTGATCGAATGAAAGAATGTATTTTATAAATATTGTATAGTTCCTATTTTCTTTAAAAGCTCTGAAATTTTGAAAAATTGGAAAAGTTCACATTTATTTTCAAACCTGTCTTACGCCCCTAATATTAAAGCCAGATGTTTGTCTCAATTTTAGATCTTTAAATAGTGTTATTCATTTTTTAAAAATATAAGAAGTTGTTGAGTAATAACACCAAGAGGAAGAAATTTCTGTATGCCGCATTCCCACTATTTTTATTATACATTTAGATTTATTTATTGAGTCTTTTGTTTATTATTGAGCTTTCGGATTGAGGACTGCGCTTAGATGAGTTCAATCATACCTAGCACTAGCAATAACATATGTATATGTGTGTGTGTGTATATATATATATATATATTGTGACTGGTACTTTACCTCATTTCCCTAAACTAGGGATACAAATTGGTCGAGCAAGTACTGACAACACATTAAAATTTTGAAAGCAAAATATGCTGTTAACAAGGCAAACAAATAGCAGATATAGAAATAGAATAGACTTCTGACACATTACTCTGCCCCAGGTGTAGTTAATAAATAGATACAGGGTCTAGGTCTGGAACACCGATTGCTGGCAATAGTCGATTAATTCGACTCCAAAATCAAATCTGTACATTCAGCGTATGCGTATTTGTTATAGTATGTCTTACTTTCTACTAACGCTACTACTTATTTACGTAACTAGTACAGTAAATGTAACTTCATTTCTGTGCACGTCTTCTAGAATTCAGTGGGAAATACAATTATTCAAATTATCGTTTCCATGTTGTCGCGGCAGGAAGTAATAAGAGCCAAAATTTATTGCTTATTTTCTTTGAAAATAGATTTTATTACATGGGAGTTTTTGTTGTTTTTTCTCCTTTCAAAATTCAAAATTTATTGCTTATTTATCCTTGAAAATGGATTTTATTACATGGAGTTTTTTTTTCCTTTCAAATTCAAAATTTATTGCTTGTTTATCCTTGAAAATAGGTTTTATTACATGGGAGGTTTTGTTTTTCTCCTTTCAAAAATTCAAAATTTAAGTAGTATATGACTTGGTGTAGGGATCGCAGAATTTTGAAAATGTGCACACAATTCACTTTTCCCCATAGCACGTCATACGCAGTTTTAACTGTTTTGACGTAAAATAAATAAATAAAAATAAATAAATAAATAATATTTGACGTTTGTTATCGTCAGGCGACGATACAAGAGAGTTATAATGAAAAGACACTTTTCTACGAGTTGCACACAAAGTACACAGCAGTACACATATTTTTAATAAGTTTGGATACTTAGGAAGGGAAAGTAAATACGTTTGGGATCATTCTCAATATGCAAGGGGGCTGCTATGTTAATTCATGTCGCCCCCAGTGTTTTGTTTCTTTTGTAGATCCCTGTTGTTTCTTTTGATCGTGACTGTAGCTCGGAAGTTTGGGAAAATGCCTTTTTGTTATTGTTACTATTTTATGGATTTTGACAACAGAAATCACTTAATTGTACTTCTGGGGTTGTTATAGTAATTATTTATTTAGCTTCTTTCAGTTTCTGATGCCTATTTTGGCCATTTTGCCTTATTTGTACATTTTTCTGCCTTTTCCCTCATTTTTTCCCCTTTGTTTTCTCTTAGCACCATGCGTGCAAATTGGATATACAACTGCAACACTGGAAAACACGAGGACACGGTCGTGTTTTGTCTTTCTGTGGAAGCAGAAGCTGTGATAAAATTCTAATAAAAAGAAAGAGGATATCAGTCAAAATTTTAGGTGTTTCATTTTAGTTTGTATTTGTTTATTTTTACGTCAAATACAGTTAAAATCTGTGCGTGACGTGCTACGGGGAGAAGTGAATTCTTTGCACGTTTTCATAATTCTGGGATCCCTACCCTAAGCCGTATACTACTGTGACGTACTGGGAATTAATAAAAAAATATACATATATTTACACAATAATTCACAAGTTGAACCCCCAATGGAAGACGATTGAAGCGACCGTCCCCAGGCCTAGCCCAGGACCACTGCTCTAAAGCAGGCGAGCAACGCCTGAAGCGAAGCTGTCGGACACTGAGTCCCTTAACCACCGTTATCACATGGCTTGACGCCTAACCGGTCTTCGCCTGAACGGCCGCGTGCTAGGATAGCACCGGAGATATCACTCAGTCTTTCGACCCTCTACATATCTCGCGTGGGCGCCGTTGATGTAGAATGGCCATCTACAACTACTGTCTACAACCAGTCTACAGCAATACCACGGATTCTATACGAAGGTAATTTTGAAAGTAAAATGTCATGATCAATGACACCAAAAGCTTTAGAAAGATCTAAAATAATCCAATAGGTGTTTCTTCGATCAATGATGAGGCGACATCTTTAAGAAAAGAACATATCCGAACATATCCGTATCCAAAAGAACATTTTCCCGTAGTTTTTGATTTTTGAAATTCATGTTGGCAATCTGAAAACGCTTCGTATTTACTGAGGAAGGTTTCTATTCGTACGTAAAAAAGTCTCAAATATTTTTTAAAAAATTGACAAAGGGAAATTGGCCAATAATTTTGATTTTCAATTTTGTTGCCTTTTTTTAACAGCGGTATAATCTTAGCTGTTTTGAAAATATCTGAAAACGTTCCGGTGCATAAGTATGCATTATGTATGTACGTTAACGGGTGTATAATGGCAGGCGCACAAGTCTTTAATAAACACTTTAATAAAAACTTTGCCGGCGGCGCTAGCCGAATTCGTTTACTACGCTCCGTGAAGTCACGAAGGTTAAGCGAATTCGAGACTCGCGGGTTCGTGGTAGGGTGACTGGCCAGGAACCCCGGGATCTAACGGCGTCGAGCCCTGGCCGAAGGGATAAAAGGCACTGACTGACCGCGACGTGACGTGACGAGACTTGACTTGAGATTATTGTAACGGAGGATTACTCCAAAATAAAAAGCACATTAATGGAGATTACTCCCAGTGCAAGCGCTCAACGCCCCTTAAGGGGCTCGGAGACGCGTTGCGTCAAGGTGTAGATGCAACAAATTAAAAAAAAAACAAAAAACAAAAAAAAACAATCCGGAAAATCATGTAATCCGACAGAAAATTTCTTTTTTTTTCACCCATTATTTTGAGAATTTCATAGGAAGAAGTTTCGGAAACGAACATCGTATCTATAATTATTTGGGAAATGTCTGCTGTTGAGTTTTGTGACTCAAGACCCTTAGTGAGATCGGGGCAATTCTCGAAAAGTATTGGTTAACTGACTGTTGCCGGATCGTTCACATTTTTGTCGTTATATTTTAAAGCAACATTCTCTACAAGATTTCTAGTTAATTTGGTCGTATTTGTTTATTACATTTCTACATTTCTTTTATTTTGTTATTTGTGTTCAAAATATAATGATTGTGTTTCATTATTTTAGCCTGCCTTATGACTTTTCTTAACAATGATATGTATTTTTAAAGTAGAGGAGTAAATCTTGAGATACGTTTTGATGCTTAGAACTGAAAAAAATAATTATTCTGTTTTTACACGATGCCCTAATTCCTTGTGTTATCTAAGAATTGTTTTCCGTGATATATTTAATATTCTTTTTTAACAAGAAAGCCAGTGTTGAAATGAAAGCGTTGAAACAAAAAAAAAGAATTATATATGCCGTTTGTATAAACAGTATTATAAACCGCCTCCCATGACTCCTCCATCAACTAATGAATGAATAATTTTATTTTACTTTCAGTGAACATCTACACATACGTGCATTATTGAGTATGTCAGTGTTCGCATTTCTTATAATTGTAAAAATGTGTGCATCGTGATCACTGAATTCTAAATATTTTGTTTCAGTTTCATATCGAGTGATGCTCGCAAAAGTTTTCTTGATACACGAGCCTCCTAGTCCTACCCCAGCGCTGAAAAGCACGGTCCGTTGAGATACTGAGGTTCGACTCGGAACGGCACTTACCAGTTTACAGTGCAGGCAACAAACACCCCGTACTTTCAAAACAATCGTAACATCTCTGGTGACACGCTTTGGTGCGTTAAGTTCATGCCCAGTTGGTAATATACCGTTTTATGCCGTGACGTAGCAAGAGCTTTCCTCTCCCCGCATTCCCCGCTATGGGATATGAAGAAAACTTGCGAGTATAATAGTAGTTTTGTAAATTATAATTTGATCGATTGTCTTCTTTGAATTTGGTGAGATCCGTATAGGTACATTTATTGTAGTATCTAAACTGAAGGAATTAATTAAATTGTGAAACTGCTCTTTCTGGTGAGATTCGACCAAAAAAGCAATGTTAAAATCGCGGCATATAACAATGGACTCAAATGAGCGATTGCTGACTTTGTTTAGTGTTATCTCCAGTTTTTCTAAGAACCAAATATAATCTGTAGCTCTCTTTGTCTGAGGCCTGTTGAAGCAAAGTAATATCCAGAGAGTATACTAATAGAGACGGCACTCAATGTTAATCCCAACGCTCTTATTCAAATTTCTAATTTTCATGGAGGGAAGCAGCTCTCGGCCGATTGAGCCAATAGCATCGAGGGCGTTCTACCAATGGAAGTGGCGCGTAATGACGACCGGGACATTTAAAATCAAGTTGTTTTCAAAATGGTGTCAAATGAATACATTATTTTTATGTAAAATACGCTAGGCAATTAAGAAGACTAAAATATTAGGATTTGGAATCCTAAGTCACTGAATGGAATTATTGTCCAGGGAGTGCAAGACAAAAATTTTATAAACAATATTTATTTCTAAATTATGTAAATAGTCATACACAATATAAACAATAATACAATTTTTTACAAAATAAATGTGAGCAAGTAATCAGACATAACGATTATTTTACTTTGCCATTGACTAAATATTGAAACCATGAATTTAGACAATTGTCAAAATATAACTAGTGACCATTACTTCTTTAATATTGCATCATTATTAAAATGACATTCCAGCTATCAACACCTGTCAAATTTCAGCCTATTATCAAAATTGCTACTAAGGTACAATACAAATGAATATTATTGATAAGTTTTATAAATAAACAGGAAACTTGCATCTGCACAAACAGTCCACAAAATCTGTCTTTTGCTTGCTTTCTTCAAAAAAGCAATATTACACATTAAACTGCATTACAAGAAACATGTTTTACCTCCTACATAGTACAAGTGATGAACAAGTAAAAAAAATTACATGATTCTACTTCAACTTCGTTAATCTCAAAGCAGAGTTTTTGGACTTGGTAGGTTTCACTAATATTCCGATATCACAGGCTACATATTTGTCCAAAAGCATGGCTAGTTGCTCAATGGATCGTGGATGAAAATCCAAAGGTCGATAATATATCCAGAATTACTCAACATTTGATACAGGTGTTGAACAGTTTTTCAATTACTAAAAAAATATTTTCATGTCTTTCCCAATCATGTTATGTGACTAACACACAATTTCTGCAAACAATATAACTAAATAAAAGCACTTATCATACTCAGGAGATTATACCCAACAGACATCTCAAGAACCATCAGAAATATGTTTAGAAAATAGCTAATGCTTCCTGGTAAAATGCCAAACTGTTACACAAAGACTTATACATATTTCACAAGACAGATAGTGGGCCAAAAAAACCTGAGAAAAGTTTACTGCAACAGAAACACCAAATGATTATCACTCAAAAATAGAATTTTTTATTTATTAAATTGAATCCCAAAAAACTTGAATTTGGTACATGTCTCCAAGCAAGTGGTCCTGCAGTTTGGATTTACTAAATTACATATAGTAACTGGAAGTGCTACAGAATAGCACAGACTTTCTCGAAGTTAAGTTTTCTAATTTCCTTGGAGTGGACCGGCTCTATGGTCTTCCTCATCCTCTTGCCAGCTGGCATCTACTCACGCCAAAATACATTTTTGCCAAAGTGAAGCTCTTTTTCTCTGGAATCTTTCATTGAAAATTTGAAGCCGTTTTAAAAAAAATGGCGTTAAGCATTACTGTAAATGCAAAATTGAAGCTCTTTTTCTCTGGAATCTATTTGAGTTTTCGAACAACGTCATTTGAAGTAATTTGAAGAACTTCCACTCACAAATTCAATAATATATCCATTGAAATGTTCATATTACTGGCATGAGATATTGAAAGAAAAAAAAACAAAACATAACAATAAACATTTGTGCAATTTTTGAAAAAACAAAAGAATACTAAAAAATGAACATTACATTATATTATATTAAACAATACCATTACCACTATTCGTTAAAATAGTTTAAAGAAAGAAATTGAAGCCACCTTTCAGAAAATGGTGTTTGAGCTATTCTGAAAATGAGTAATTTTGAGCTCATTTGAACAAAAAAGTGTCGAGTTTTCGAGAAAATTTACTTGACATTATTTAAAGCGCATGTACTCATAAATATAATACTGTGCAGAAAAAAAAATTGGAGCCGTTTTGAGAAAATCTTCTTTTGTCATTTTTTAAAATTCCAAATAGTTCACCCACAATTGCACAAAAACTACTAATATTTACAAAACAATCTTCACACCTTAAATGAAGAACTATTTATGCACATCAAATTTAATTCGAAGGAAAAGTCTATCTTCAATATTGTAATTGTAAGAAGTTGACGATAAAAACACACACATTTACAATTTCTGAAAATTCAGAGTTAATCTTGAAAATCTGACCTTTGCCACCTTTATAAGTATTTTACTCTGTTCTTACAAGAAATTAAAACAAAAAATTTGGAGCCATTTTTTGAGAAAATTCTGAATCATTTCTTACGGCTTCATATAAAGTTCCTCAAAACTAAGGAAGGTTTTTAAAATTTCAAACCTTCTACTAGATACATATTGACAGGGTTTCTTCAATTTGAAAAAAATTCTACGCATGGTTTAGGCGCTATGTTTGTTCACATACTACAGACGTTTTGCTTCCAATTGGTTTTTCGGCATCAAGATCCCACAAAACCAAGATTCTGACTACACCACATGTTACAGGATTTTTTCTCTTCATTTAGCAACCAAGAACTCAGGAGAAATGTTGTCCACTACATGCAGAGCAGATCCTGCAAAAGAAATAAGGATGTTTAATTAAATTAAAAAAGAAAAAAGTTTTCTTATTACACCTTCTAGTTGCTAATAATAATAATAATAATAATAATAATAATAATAATAATAATAATAATAATAATAGAAACGTACACCTTTGTTGTGGTAAGCCTTCTATAAATGACCTGAGAGCACCCTCCGGAAACTCAGGACGCACATCACCAAAAATTACTGGTTCTGCATTATGTGCTAGTCTGCCTGCTGCAGTGAACATTTCCGGCGTGAAGTGCTCCATGCATAAATACCTTAACCTTGTGAGAAATTCCCAAGGGCAAGATGCCAGTCGGGTCCCTAATTGCCTTTAGCCATTTCAAACACATGTAATAAAATTAGTAGTGTATTATTGAGCTCTTATAGTTATATCAAAATCACCTTAATGTTATTATAGCTATTATAACTTATCAATTACATGATTATAAAAGCAACCAGTGCCTTCATGACTTAAATACATTGGATGTTCGTAATAATTGCAAGTGTTTACAATAACCTGACAAATAATTACATTATTTAAATTAATTTCATGTACTATTTAGTGACATAGTTAATTTATTATCTCACTAAATAGTACATTAAATAATTTTTATGGAGCCATGCTAAGCATGAAATATCGGTTACCTTTCGGGATCTGTTGGAAACCTGAAGAATTGCCTAAATTGGGGCATTTCGACTTCACAGCACACAACACCGTCTCAGAAAATCAGAAAATCACAAATGCAAAAACGTTGACACGACGCCGTTACGTACGCACAAAGCACATGAATAATTGCCGGGTCCGGCCTGTAGATTTCGCGCACCGCGCCTTTGCGCCCTTCGACGCTATTGGCCCACGGAGGGGCCCACATGGCGGAATTCAAATTCAAATACAATTCAAATAAGAACAGGCCCCGGCCTATCTACTGGCAGAGGACTGGTAATATCATGAAGGAAGATGTACAACAGAAATTTCAAATATCTTTTCAACGGAATACACATTTTATTCCGTCAAGGAGATTGAATTGATATTATTTCTAACATAAATACAAGAACCCTCTTATGCAGAACCTTTATGAGATTCCCTTTCTATACAATAATAGCCTGCGAGGTTAAAGATTGGAATTTGGAAAATGCTAAGTTCATTAGGAGATAACCAATGTTCTGTAAAGCAAAGAACATACATTTGATTTAAATCGTTCTGTAGAGTTGTCTCGATAAAGTCAGTTTTATGTGAAAGGAATTGAACACAATGGTGCAGTATGTTTATCTTTAGCAAGTACCTACACGGATGTTTTTCTGCTGTATCTGACTGTAGTTGCTATATATTTACTCCATTTTTACCTCGAGTGCGTGGTCGAAGGTTGTAGTGTGTCCCGGCTGTGTCAGGTTGCGAGGAAATTGGGCATCAGGTGTAGATGAATTGTTAGAAGGAATGGGAGAAACGGGAGGCAACAGAATTCGAAATAAGGGTGTGGGGGGGGTGGAGAACGTAGGAAAGGTGAAAGGGATAGATTTTTGGCAGGAGACTGCGTAGGACTGGAGTTAATGTATTGAGCAAGCTTGTTACCGACTGCATGTTTTCCAGCAATGTTCATGTGGAGACGATGCCGGATGAAATGTTTTTCTTAGTTGTTAGAATAAGATTTGAATCATATTTTCAAAACTATTCGATACAACGTCCTCGTAACGTTCAAAACAACTGAATCGTCACTTTTTCACAAAAATACAATAAACATTTTAATAATTAAATTAGCACAGTTATTTAATATTGGAAATAAATTGAACTATTTATAGGTTCTGACACTTATCACCACCTCGTAAATATGAAGCTCATAAAAGTTTCAGTGTCCGTCTAAAATTCGTAATCGGTTGGTTTGTCTTGGTTATAGCAAGAAAATCAGTCGAAATTATATTTCCAGTTAACTTGTAACAAGTAATGAAAGCTCACACCAGGTACAGTCAAATCGATAAAAATAGTAGATAAATCACAAAATTTCACGAGCATAACCAGATGCGTCCGTCTCGCCAGACCAGTAACCAGTGTTTTTTTTTAAATATGCTTGAGTGTAGTTTTCAGTATTGCCCGCGGTTTCCTTTGAGGTCAGCTCCCTTTGTATGGTTACCCTTCTCAGTGATGACGCACTGAAAAAAAGGATACCATAAATCGCAACAAGGTTTCAATAGTTACACAAAACCTTCGTATGCGAAACGGAGACCTTGTTGCTTTACTCCTTTCCTGGTTACAACAGCATTTAAGATAAAAGTCAACCTTTATGGACGAACCGGCCTGTGATTTCTGAGAGGGTGATGTTCCTTCATGAACGGATCTGTCTACTTCATCAATTCTAATCATGTTACAGAGCAGTAGCTGGCCACAGCAGCCAGGTACCTTGTCAGATTAATTACGTATGGAAAATATACATATAAAAACAATCAAAATCTGTTAAACAAATGTGTGTATATAATTCACATTATTTCAATTTCAGTTTCAGAAAGGAAGTATGATACGATAATTATGACTTTATGAAGCAAAGAAAATATGTCTGTCATTCTTGCACAAAACGGAAACAAAGTTTGAGACAAACGTTAATAATTATATTATTTTTCGTCTGCGTTGTTACACATGTTTTTTATTTATTTTACGTCAAAAAGCAGTTAAAAACTGCGTATGACGGGCTATGGGGAAAAGTGAATTGTGTACACATTTTCAAAATTCTGTGATCCCTACACTAAGTCATATACTACTTAAAATTGAAAAAAAACTTCCATGTAATAAAATCTATTTTCAAGGATAAAAAGGCAATAAATTTTGGCTCTTATCATGCTGTTCTTCGGAATAATACTCGTGCCGCGACAACATGGAAGCGATAATTTGAATAATTGTATTTCCCATTGAATTCTAGAGGACGTGTACAGAAAATGAAGCTACATTTATGTTCAGAAGCAAAACAAGGGGCCATCTCAGCATTTGCTCAATGGATCAGTGAAACTCGACGAAAAACCTGATCGAGATGGGGGTCATTGACCCGGAAGCTGCAATACAATACTTGTTACAGGTAGTTTATACACATTTATACAGTTCAAATGTTAAATAATGCATTCTGTATAATTGTTAAAATTAATGTTACTTTTCTTGTGATGCTCAGTATAGTCTCTAATTGTATAGAAACAGTTATGCAACAGAAACGATTTCACTTGGGATTTAAACTTTTCTATCGAATTTAATCGTTTAATGTCATCTGGCAAAGTGTTATAAAATAATGTACATGTATTGTATGTGAATTTTTTGTAATGAGCTGTTGATACTGTCACCGGATGAATATGATTTCTACGTCGAGTGTTATAGTAATAGACATTGGCATTTTTTGAAAATATATTCCCGCGTCACTTCAGAACTGGTTATTAATTTGCATTAACATGTTGACATTAACATGTGACATTAACATGTGGCATTAACATGTTGGGAGTGTAGGATTTGTAAATGCAGGCTAATGAGCTTATTCATTGTCAAATGGGCAAAGAGCAATGATTTAAGCAATGAGATTAATTCAAATTGTAGACCCAGCAGGTAAATCAATGCTGGGCAATACATTTTAATTCCAGTTTTTAAATTAATTTAACTAATTTGATCTGATTTTTATAGTATGTTTGTCCATTTAGATTACCGAAATTGAAATAACAGAAGGAACAAATATAAATATGATTTATGTTGGTGATTTCTTCCATATAATTTTTTTTATTTTAATAGTATGTACATTTTATGAATTCATTGTAATTATAAACTAGGTTAATTTTATGTAGATGCATTTTTGCTAGTGAATACAAGAACACTAAGTATAATGAAGGACTAATAGAATTGAACCTTCTGTAACCAACATAAAACAAGAATACATAAACTTAAAACAAGAATACTAAATTTGTAAAATGAAAGGTTAAAAGAAATAAACAACAAATACATTCGAAAATAATTTTCAGCTACATATTTAGCCATAATTTATATACATTTTTGCGTTTTTATAAAAAATATGTGAATTAAATTTGTTTTTTGGGGATTAGTAATAAAAGTTGCTATTTAAATGTACTAGTGAAACAGTTTTAAAATAGTTTTGAAACAGTTATAAA
>CAXIVR010000010.1:11905499-11920522 GCA_964035755.1 Teleogryllus oceanicus
CATGAACGTAAAAGGGGCCGCCCTGTTTTGCTTTCGGGTTTATTTGCCCGGGGGTTCAAGAGGGCCCTGCGCGGGGTCACTGAAGGTCAAAGGGCCGCCGGGCCCCCTTTTGAAGAGTATCTATTAAAATTTCCGGTTCAAGATGGCCGCGGTGGACACGGGAAGGTAAAAGGGCCGCCCTGTTTTTGTTTTCTGTGGGTATCTATTACTTTGGGGTTTCCCAAGGGGGCCTGCGCGGTGGCTCCCCAGGTAAAAGGCCGTTTTTTCTTTCTGAAGAGATCTTTATGTATTTTGCTTTCGAGGGCCCTGCGCGGTGGCCCAATTGAATGAAAAGGGCCCCCCTGTCTTTTTTTCTAAAGGGAATCTATTATGTACTTCGGTTTCAAGATGGCCTGCCCCGGGTGGCTCACTGAAGGTCAAAGACCCCCCTTCCCCTCTTTCTGTAAAAGTATCTTTTTGACTTGCGGTTCAAGATGGCCTGCGCGGAGGCTCACTGAAGGTAAAAGGGCCCCCTTTTGTTTTTGTTTTCTGGGAGATCTATTATGAATTTGCGGTTCAAGATGGCCTGGGGTTTTTGAAGGTCGGGCCGCGCCCGTTTTTTTTCTGTAGAGTATCTATTATGTACTTGGGGTTCAAGATGGTCTGCGCGGTGGCTCACTGAAGGTCAAAAGGAGCCGCCCTGTACTTTTGTTTTCTGTAGAGTATCTATTATGTACTTGCGGTTCAAGATGGCCTGCGCGGTGGCTCACTGAAGGTCAAAGGAGCCGCCCTGTACTTTTTTTTCTGTGGAGTATCTATTATGTACTTGCGGTTCAAGAGGGCCCTGCGCGGTCCTCACTGAAGGTCAAAGGGCCGCCCTTCCTTTTTTTCTGAAGTTCTATTATGTACTTGCGGTTCAAGATGGCCTGCGCGGTGGCTCACTGAAGGTCAAAGGAGCCGCCCTGTACTTTTCTTTCTGTAGAGATTTTATGTATTTGGGGGGGTTCAGATCCCTGCGCGGTGGCTCACTGAAGGTAAAAGGGCCCCCCCGGTACTTTGCTTTCTGTAGAGTATCTTTATGTACTTGCGGTTCAAGATGGCCTGCGCGGTGGCTCACTGAAGGTCAAAGGAGCCGCCCTGTCTTTTCTTTCTGTAGAGTATCTATTATGTACTTGCGGTTCAAGATGGCCTGCGCGGTGGCTCACTGAAGGTCAAAGGAGCCGCCCTGTTTTTTGCTTTCTGTAAGTACCGGGTTATGTTTTTGGGGTTCAAGATGGCCGCGGTGGCTCACTGAAGGTCAAAGGGCCGCCCCTTTTTTTTTTGAAGTATCTTTTTGTACTTGCGGTTCAAGATGGCCTGCGGGGGGGTCCCCGAAGGTCGGTACCCCCCTTTATTTTCCCCTTTCTGTAAGTATCTTTATTTTGGTTTTCAAGAGGGCCTGCGCAGGGCTCCCCGGAACAAAGGAGCCGCCCTGTACTTCTTTTTTGTAAGATCTATTATGTACTTGCGGTTCAAGATGGCCTGCGCGGTGGCCCCTGAAGGCCGAGCCGCCCCAATTTTTTTTCCCGGTAGAGTATCTTTTTTGGTGCTTGGGGTTTCCCAAGATCCTGGGGGGGGCTCACTGAAGGTAAAAGGGGCCGCCCTGCTTTCCTTTTTTTGTAAAAATTATCTTTTTGTACTTGCGGTTCAAAGATAGCCTGCGGGGTTGGCTCACTGAAGGTAAAAGGGGCCCCCCTATATTTTTTCTTTCTGTAGAGTATCTATTATGTACTTGCGGTTCAAGATGGCCTGCGCGGTGGCTCCCTGAAGGTCAAAGGAGCCGCCCTGTTTTTTCTTTTTAGAGATCATTTGAAATTTGGGGTTTCCCAAGAGGGCCCTGCGCGGTGGCCCTGAATGTAAAAGGGGGCCGCCCGTACTTTTTTTTCTGTGGGTATCTATTATGTATTTGCTTTCGTTGCCTGCGGGGGGCTCCCCAAGTTAAAAAGGCCCCCCTGTACTTTTCTTTTTTTTGTAGAGTATCTTTTTTAATTTTCAAGATTTGCGCGGTGGCTCACGGGAAGGTCGGAGCCGCCCTGTGTTTCCCCCTTTCTGTGGAGTATCTATTAAAATTTGGGGTTTCCCAAGAGGGCCTGCGGGGTGGCTCATTGAATGTAAAAGGGACCCCCCTGAAATTTTTCTTTCTGTAGAGTATCTATTATGTACTTGCGGTTCAAGATGGCCTGCGCGGTGGCTCACTGAATGTCAAAGGAGCCGCCCTGTACTTTTCTTTCTGTAGAGTATCTATTATGTTTTGGGGTTTTCCAAGATGGCCTGCGCGGTGGCTCACTGAAGGTCAAAGGAGCCGCCCTGTACTTTTTTTTTCTGTGAGACCATTTTTACTTGCGGTTCAAGAGGGCCCTCGCGGTGGCTCACTGAAGGTCAAAGGACCCGCCCTGTACTTCTTTTTTTTGTAGAGTATCTATTATGTACTTGGGGTTCAAGATGGCCCTGGGCGGTGGCTCACTGAATGTCAAAGGGCCCTGTATTTTTCTTTCTGTAGAGTATCTATTATGTATTTTGGGTTCAAGAGGGCCCTTCCAGGGGCTCACTAAAGGGGTAAAAGGGGCCGCCCTGTATTTTTCTTTCTGTAAGTATCTTTTATGTATTTGGGTTTCAAGATGGCCTGCGGGTCCTAAAGTCAAAGGGCCCTTGCCCTTTTTTTGGTTTTCCTTTTATGAAATTTGCGGTTCAAAGGGCCCGCGGTGGCTCCCCGATGGTCAAAGGGGGCCCTGTACTTTTTTTGTAGAGTACCCTTTATGTTTTGGGGTTCAAGAGGGCCGCGCGGTGGCTCACTAAAGGGTTTAAAAGGGACCCGCCCTGTTTTTCCTTTCTGTGGAGACTTGGTGTGGCGTAGGGGGCGCCCGCGCCCGCGGGGAGGTGCCGCTGGAGGTGCGCGCACTTTTTCTCGGGGGGCCCGACGCCCTCCCGGCCCGGGGACGCCGGCGCCGCCTACCGCCTCCCCTGGGGCCTCGCGGGGGTGGCCGCCCGCCTCGCACCCCCCGCACGGGGTTTAAAGCGTCTTTTCCGAAAGGGGGGAGGTGGGAGCGAGCAAAAAAACTATTTGTCGGGTGTCGAACATTTCAAAAACACTTTTGGGCGGCGGCTGAGAAACTGGACAGTTCTATGTACATTTTACTAATTTTTTCAGGAGAGCCACTGAAAATTTTTGTAGGTAGTGGGTTGGTACAGAATGAGTATGTTGCATTTAGTACGCCTTTACTTCGCAAGATGAGAATGTGTTGGAAGTGAGTGCCGGGAAATCGGGGAAAAAAACTTTTTATTTTGGGTGTCAAAACATTTGGGATAACTTTGTTGCTTTATCCGACTGAAAACCCAGACAGTTGTAAGTTCTTTTTCAAATTTTTTTTCGGAGCTTTCCAAAGTTTTTGTTTGTTAGGGGTTAGTACAGAATGATTTTTTTTGCATTTTAAGAGAGGTAATATTAACAATTTGGTTTTTATACACGAATGTAGTCAGGAAAAATACAATAGAATGGGCAAAATTTTGGGCTTGGAACAGTATGTTTATCAGCCATCGATATGTACTAGTAAATTACTTCCTCTAGCACGTTGTGTACACTTCATCCATGTTTTATGGGTCCTTGATACTGAAAAAAATTTGGTTGACGGCAAAAAGTCTCTTCCCTCCGCCCGTTTTTTTTGCCCATGATCAACTTTTAGCGCCTAAAACCTTTTAGATTATTTTCTCCAAAAAATTTTTTTTCTTGGGTCGAAATGAATTCGAGGGTTTTGTGTGGGTTTTAAAGGATATTTTTCTTTTTTAGAGATTTTACAAAGTTTTTAAAATTTTTTAAATATTGTCAAAAAAAAATTTTTTTGTTTTTTTGGGTTTTTTAACCCCATATAAGTTAAAGGGGCGCCCAAAAAATGGCGCAGGTATAATTTAATTTAAAAAGGCTGTTTTTTTAAAAATTTTAAAAAGGGAAATAAATGCAGGGAAATAAATTTTTAACCCCTTTGCCATTTTTTTGACAACGCGATGCGTTCATTTCTTTTTCGAACCTTATACCTAGTCACGTATTTTATACTTTGTACTGAAAAATAATTTATTAACGTTTTAGTAAATATTACCCTTTTCCCCGTTATAGTGAATATTTACAACCAAATTTGAATGTTTTTTTTGATACCCTTCGAAAGTTCAGAACCAAGGCATCGGAAAAAATTCAGGGCCCCAAAAAATATATGCATGGGGTATTGTATTTTAAGTTGTCTTCAAATCAATATGC
Organism: Teleogryllus oceanicus; assembly: GCA_964035755.1. Classification (NCBI taxonomy): domain Eukaryota; kingdom Metazoa; phylum Arthropoda; class Insecta; order Orthoptera; family Gryllidae; genus Teleogryllus; species Teleogryllus oceanicus. Next base: position 11,909,764 of record CAXIVR010000010.1, read on the forward strand.
AAAAAATTTTACCCCAAGGGAAAGCCCCAATTTATAACGCCAAGAGCAGCAAACTTCCCTCTCATGATGCTTGCTGAATCACAAACAGTATCTCAAAAAATGAAGTGCGCGCGAGAGCATTTTCGATATTGCTTTTCCCCCCCATCTGGGGGAAACCCGAAAAAGGGTATTTTTTTTTGATAAAGCATTTCTAAACCAATTAGATTTTTCCCCGTGTATTTTTTTACCTTTAAAAATTTGGGATAAATCAACACAGTAAAGAAAAAATTTTTGATTTTGTAACTGATTTTTCATGTTTACTGTGGGAAAAAGTTGCAGAATTTAAAATTAATGTCCTTAAAATTTGCGATAAATCAACACAGTAAAGAAAAAAATTTTTGATTTTGTAACTGATTATTTATGTTTACTGTGAAACAGTTGCAGAATTTAACAATTAATGTCCTGTTTTGGGTCTCTCAATTTACGGGGCATCCTGCATTTTTCTTTTTTGGCTGAGAAATCGAATATTCCCGATTTGGGGGGCCCGCCCAAAAGCCCAAAAGGTGAATCCATCACCTGAAAACTGACGTGAGATCGCACCCAAAAAAGGTAAACATTCCAAAAATTTAAAACCCAAAATGTACCACCACTTAAGATAGTCAGGGGGAACATCAAGGGTCTGTAGTATCTTTTTAAAGGGAATCCTGAGATTGGGCCCCAAAATTTAAACAGTTATTAACCATTTTGGGAACTAGTATGAATAACCCCTGCCGTCGCCCCAAAGAATAAATTTGTGACAAACGATTCCGGTTCCCCCGGAATGTATAACAATCATGTTTTTAAAGCAAGGTTACAACCTTTTTAAAAAACGAAATATATCAAAAGGGTATTTTATGCCATCTGCTTGGCGTTATATTCACGTGTTTTTTAAATTTTCTTGAACCCCCTCGCTGAAAAATTGTCTCTCACGTTTTTTGCGCGGCCCGCATTCATAAAAATCAAAAATAAAATTATTGGGCGGGGAAGGGTCAAAAATTTTCTTTTATTTTGAATGACGACTAACTCTTTTACTTTGCGAAAAAACCTCTGCTCCGGGAGAAACAAAAAACGATCAACGATTACTCGAAAGGCGTTTTCCAAAACATGTAGCAAACAAACTGGCACGTACTGGAAATTGAAGTTCCTTGAAAGGAACATTTGAAACCCGGGAAACGTGGTTTTGTGCATCCGAGTGCCTCTGACCGGCAGGTTCTCGGTTCGAGTCCACGGAGGCAGGATTTTGACACTAAACTTGTCCGTTGGTCGAATTCATTGGTATAGGGGGAGGGATAGTTGACTTTTACAAAATTGGGAAAAGAAATTGGGGGTTGCCGCCAAAAATACTATTTATTTCCCAAAAATAAATTTTTTGGGAAAAAAGAATTTTGACAATGCCAACGCCTTTAAACATTTCAATTGGGGCAAAAGTCAGGTCCGGGGAAAAATTTAGAACCGCTTTCGATCCCAGTCTTCCTTTGTTTCTCCGATCCCTTTTAAACGAATGCCGGGAAGAACCCTAACAAACGGGCTACCGAAGGGGCCCATCTTTCCTTTTTTCTTCCTTTTTCCATCCTCAATTTTCACGCACACACACACACACAAACCACACAACACACACACACATTTACCACACATTCAGGGACGCCGGTAAAGTTTAGAGTTTTTCCCGGGCCCCCCCGGTTCCCCCCTGGTGGGGGAGTCCCGGTTAAGGGGGAAAAGTCGATGGGGCTCGCCCGGGTCTCGCCATCCAGTAAAATCACCGCCCAAACCCCAGGAAAAATCATGCACTAACACTAAGGGGCTAATGACGTAAGCGTTGACGCGCCCCAAACCAAACCCAACCGTAACCATTCCGCCTTGTCCAGCCAAACCAACCTCCGGGACGACACTGAAAATCTTTTTAAAAGGATGTTTTCGATTTTTTACTTCCCGGGGCCGGGTTTTTGGAAAAAAAGATCCCAGGTTAAAAACTCCAAAAAACATGGGGTATTTGTGTAATGTGTCCATAAAATTAATTTGAAATTTGGTCCAAAAAGTAAACAAAAAGAGAATGTAAAAGTAATATAGGTTTGTATAACGTAAACCTTGGTGGGTTTTTGGGTTTTCTCCGAAAACTGTTACAAAGTTTGAAGGTTTAGTAGATAATGATTTTACTTTCCTTCCCCAGAAGATCTTCAAAAAAAAGAAAGTTATCAATCCTTGCCGAAAACGGCGAAATTTAAAAGAAAAAATCGATTGCCCGGGGTTTTAGTAACCTAAAAATGAATAAATCCAGTTCAAAATAGAACCAAACCTCCCAACATGAGTGCCAAAATTTTATGTTTTGGGGGGCCCCTTTATAAAAAAAATTTATTAAAAAGGTCTGTCCTTTCCAACCTTTTTTGCCTCAACCATTCAGCCGATTTTTTCCAAAAATTGTATTTTAACGATTTGAACCTTTCGAGCCTTTTGGGGGTTTCAAATTGATATTTTTAAAATTTTAGGGTTTTTTTTAAACAAACAAATTTTTCGTTTTCAAATTTTGCCCGTTGCCATATGGGGCTTCTGGGTGTCTGGGGGTGAGTGATGTCAAGTTTTAAATCGAGGGTCAGAGGGTCTTGTGTGGGCCTTTTGGCGTTTGAAAAAACTTTTGCAGGTTTTTTTTAGAGATAAAAATGGGGGATAGTTAGAGATAATATGAGAAAGTTTATTTTAATTTTTAGGCAACTCGTCATGAATTAAGAAAATTAAAAGCCCCGGGAAAATTTTCTCTGCGGGAAAAGGGTCTGCAGAAAATGATGTGAGACACCACTCATGATGAGTCCCTGAGGCAAAAAGTCACATCAGTAACATCGTTATATAATTCCCCTCAAATAATCCAAAATTTAAATTGACTTTGATCTCCCCCATTTCCCCTGCTGATTATTAAATTTATCATCGGACCGTGATTATACCGATATGTTGGAAAAAATCCCAATAGGGAAAAAAAAAAAAATATGATTTCCCAACCTTTGACCCAGTCCCCTTTTTTCGGGGTTTGGGGGCAGAATCACCGACTTTTTTCCCTTTTTCCCCCACCCCCCCCTGGTCCGGGGAACGAAAAATCGTCCCGCGCCAAACACCAAACCCGTAAAAGCAGGTAGAGAAAGAAGTATAGAACCCTGGGTTGTCAGTTTCAATAAAAATTTATGCTCTGTCCCCGCCCCGGTTTCCCTTTGGGACGGGAAAATTTCTATTCCCCTTTTAAACACCAAATTCCAAAAATAGAAAAAAAAACCGAAATGGGTCGATTGTCAATTTCCTGGGGCCCGGGGGAAAAAGATTGTCGATCTGCCCCATCCCGTAAAAACCCCCACAGATAGAGAAAGCCCCACCGTTAGTTGTCAGTTATTAAATATTTTTACATTAAAAACCCACACCGGATAATTTTGAAAAAGAACCATCGCTATTGTAAAAATTATGTTTTTTTTTTGCACAAAGAGATCAAATGTTTAAAAGTATAGTTTCACGCTGGGGAAAAATCTTTTAATTTTGCAAACCACCCAAGGAGCAATCCCCCCACTCATCCCGGGGAAAAAAGTGCCTCCTGCACCACTTTTTGGGGTAACGAAGCCCTCGCAGAAGGGGTACAGCCTGATTTACATCATAGTTGTGCCGAATAAAGAGTGTTCTGAGCCGGCCCGGTGGCCCAGATCACTAAGACAGTAGTGTCGTAGTGATCTCGGACCGAAGGGTCGTGGGGTTTTGGGGTCCGCCCGGGGATGGTTTTAATTGTGTTCGTCCTTTCACCCCCTTTTTAAAACAATCACCATATCGTTTCATCCCCATAGTTACCATACCGTTAACAAAAGTGGTCGCCAATGACCTTAGATGTTGAAGCGACCAAATAAAACCCAAATTAAAAAAAAAAGGGGTGTTCTGAGGGTGTGGGGGGCAAGCGTTGGCGCTGGAACGTTTTTGGGTCGGGGGGTGCCAGCCAGGTGCCGAGCCGCCTCGGCCCGTGGCCCGGGGAGGCGGCGGCCGCCCCACGTCCATCCGGCGGGCTGGAAAGCCCCCCGGGCCCCCTGTGGGCGGCCCGGGGGCGCGGGGCGGCGCCGCTTTCGATGTTTATGGCCACCCTCGCCCCCGGGCCGGGCCCCCGGGGGCCCCTGCGCTGCTGCTTCCTTTTGCTTTCGATTTTAAAAACTGCACTCGTATTTATTTTTTTTCTTTCTTGGGTGAGGATGGTTTTTGAGATAGAAAGGGGAAGATCGTGGGCATGGTGACCAGCTTCCTAGAATTCATGGGCACTGCACCAAGAGCAACTGACACGTATTTAAAGGAAAAGGTGTACAATTTTTTCGGGGTACGCGATACGCTTTATGTGATTGGATTCTTCGCCCATAACTATCTTTTCGACAAGTCAGTTGGCAGTTATTTCTCCAAATGCCGCTATATTAATTTTCTCTAATGAAGCAAAGAAATTATATATTAACACTCCATCACTCGCGTCGTTGGATAGAGTGAAACAGAAGTTTCTTTTCTAATTAAAAAAGGAATGTTAGCCTTCCACGAATAAAAACAATGCTTCTATTCCTCTAAGAGTGTCTGAGAAGGGTAGAAATAAAATTTTTATCTCTATTATGCACCGTGTCATTATACCCTGAAATAATATCATTGTGCCTATTTGACAGAATCCAACATGCGAGTACTGGCGTTTACAACGGTGTTCTTGAATTCTTGATCAAAATTATATTTTTTTCTCTAATATGAGAGAGTTTAATATTTCAAATGTTGTGTTTCGTTACTGTGCAGAAACGTAAATATTAGAAGATGTAGAAAACTAAATAATGCGGGCGTTGGACATAGTGTAACTCCCGTAGTCCTCCAACGTTGGACGGCGTCCAACACGCGAGTACTCGTGTTACGAAGTGACCGAATGTTGAAATATATCTTGGCGCGAGTGACGGAATGTTAAAATTAAATGTATCAGTAATATTTTAATTTATTAATTTAAAGCATTTTGAATGAAAATAATTTTGCGTTCGGGTTAGGAACTAACATTGCGTAACGAGTCTGACGGAGAACGCTGCCCGGACCGAGGCGGCTCTCCAACCCACAGTCACGGAATTTTCACTGGTCGGTGTACAGAGAAAGGGAAGAATGGCCAGGAAAGGAGGGGGTTGCTTTAGCGGACTGAACGGGACCTTCTCTGTACAAGCTTACGCCGCGCCGGGCCGTGAGCTGCCCGGAGGGGGAGAGAGGGAGGACGCTGGTTGAGGGAAGAAGCAGGGGTTGTCAGAATTCAACTCACTCACATTGCACATGCTATTTAATATTAAATTTACATTATTTACACTTGCAATGACGTAAGTCGGTGTGCCTGCGGTGGTGTGCCGACGGCGGTGTGCCTACGGCGGGGTGTCTGCGGCGGTGTGCCTGCAGCGGTGTGCCTGCAGCGGTGGGGCTGAGGCGGGGTGCGTGAGGCGGTGTGCCCAACGGCGGTGTGCCTAAGGCGGTGTGCCTCAAGGCGGTGTGCCTAACGCGGTGTGCCTGAGGCGGTGTGCCTGAGGCGGTGTGCCTGAGGCGGTGTGCCTAAGGCGGTGTGCCTAAGGCGGTGTGCCTAAGGCGGTGTGCCTGAGGCGGTGTGCCTGAGGCGGTGTGCCTGAGGCGGTGCACTGGCGGGGTACAAATAAATGCGCGCTCCCACAAGGTCCGTCGACGGTCGGGCGCGGAAGCAGCGCCTCATGGGAGCACCGCACAGAATCTGGCTCGCGTAGGTCAGCCGGAACACGTACGGACTGAAAGTCCGTCTGCGTTGGACGCAGTCTGCACCCTGCCGAAGGCAGTGGGGTTACAATGCACTCGCGAGAAAGCAGATGGCGCCGGGCCCGGCCGGGCTTGCGTTATCTGTCGCGGAGAGACTTTGTTCCGGCAGAGACGGCGACTTGTCGGCGAGTGCCGTTTTGGGGGTAGAGGCTAACGGGCCTTCGGGGTACGCGTAGCCGGCAGCCGGGGTGGGGGAGGCGGCGGTGGGGGTGGCGAGCGGTGGGAGCGCCGGATGCCCGCGGTGGGTGCGGCCAGCGTCTGAAGGGGCAACCAATAACCTGCCGCCAGGGCGTTTGTGGCGTGGACGGAACAGTCGGAGAGAAGTGATGCAAGTTCCGGGATCTGCTAGGATCGGTGCCTGCCAGGTATAAAGGCTCCAAGGCCAATCCGAGTCTGACATGTGTTCAGCAGTGCTCAGCGTAGCAGTACAAATGAAGTGGGGGCGGTGAACAGCAGTATAGTGGCCGGTGCATCGGACACTGTAGCAGTGCAAAGGAAGTGAAACGTATGAAAATAAACTATCAAACCAACATAAAATCAGGAACTGTGATGTAAATATAGAAAACTATCTGTATATAAATCAAAGTTTTAGTAGTTCCAAACTAGTAATTTTAATTTAAGAAAAATAAACGACTTTGTTAAAATAAATCTGTTTTAATTCACCACCAAGAACGGTTACAGTTGTTAAAAGAAGTGTCCACCTGTACTGAAAGGACGTTATACTAGAGCACTATGTAGAGACTTGTTAGTTATTATTATTGCTTAACACATTAAATACACTAATTTCATAAAACATAAACCAAAACGAAAACACGCTAATAACTTTCCATTCAAACATATTTCTGCTCCTTGACAAAATGCGAGGCAAAATTTAAAAAGAAAATGAACATGTAATAAAGTACAGTAAAATCTGTCCAAATCGGAACCCGTACAAACCGGAAACTTGCCTTTAAAATTGTTCCGGTCCGTGAAGTTAATTGACACAGCATAAAACAGATCCTGTCCAACGCGTAAACGGAACGGTTTTTCATGTCCTACAGGAAATAAGCTTTACAAAAAGGTATTCCTGTGAATTTAATGCCATTGGCAGAGAGACAAAGAGATATTTTTAATAAAATAAATGCATTTGCAAGTCGGTTTTAAGTTCTCTATCCCCATGAAATGTGATTTATAGTTGCGGCAATAGCACAGTGAAAGAGAGAGGCTTCAACTGTCTGCATAGCAACTAGTTTAACGGTAGTTGGAAAAATGATTTTCAAAAATCTTAGATGAAAAGGTCAAACTTATAGAAGCAAAAGAAACTCAGAAGCTGCTAATGAAGAATGTTTAATATTCATTTACTGGTGATTTTTTTCATAAATACGTTATGTTATTGAATTTTAATAATGGTGATAAAGTCATAAAATTTACAAGTTTTAGGATGGAAATATTAGTGTCACGTGTCAAAGTATGGACATCTATTTATAAAACGAAAACCTCTCTATACCAGATGTTTTTCCTCGTTCGAGTCCGACTTAGATTTTACTGTTGTAACAAAGAAAATCATAAGCATAATTCAAATCTCAGTTGTTTGCTATAAAACATGCGGCAAACACATTTTTGAATGAAACAATCATTCATCGTAATATTTCGAGCGTATTTTGTGCTTATCACCCTTGCTAAAGCTTGCACGTGTACACGCCTTTCTGGATTTGGAGGGGAAATGCTAGCGGAGTGAGGGGAGGTTGTCCGTGCTCGCAGAAGCACCGATCTTCCCAGGCGAGCAAGTAGCTCGTGAATACATTTTGACTCGTCTGGCTTAAAAGGATGATGATTGGTGATATTTAGGGGGCGGATTTTAATGAAATGTCTTTTTCTTTCTTGTCACTGTACAACAATGCCGTTTAATGTAGAAATTAATTTTATGTTATGACAAAAACAAATGATCCATTTTATAAGGTCTTTTTTTGCATTTTTTTGCTGCTTTCATGGATTTTAATATCATTTGAATGGTACTTGCTTCAAATAACATTTACGAGATGCAACAAATGTTCTCCACAGAATTCCTGAATAGCCTCTTCGAATTCTTCGCTCTGTAATTGTGATACGATTCGTTGTGAATATGTAATCTAACGTTCCTGCGACGTCTATCATCACCATTTCGGTCGATTCTTGGGATCCTAAAGACAGATATTTTCTGGTAAAACACAGTCTAAATCAAAAGTTACTTGTTCACTTGAAGTAACATATCCAACAGCTTGAGTTGTTCATCCGAACAGGATTTCATCACATTTTGGACGTCATTTTTCTTCGTTTTTAGGGAATTATAATAACATTTTAAGAGCATTTTATTGATCATTTTTGGCGATGTTTTATGTCATCAAAATCCGCTCCCTAGTGATATTTGAATGATAATGAGACAGTGGTGGAAAGAGAGATAAATGAAGCTAGAGAACTACAAGAAAACTTTTTTTTTTACAAATTCCACATGAATCGACCGCAATGTGAAGCCCGGTGCCCACTGGTGGGAGGTGATCTGCTACACCAGCGGTCGTCTCTTTGTTTATTTGTAGTTGTTTTAGATTATTCGAGACTGTCTGGAAAGCACCTCTTTGTATTACTGTTTTACGGCAAGATACTTGTTCATTGCATAACGATTCTATAGAAAGCGTCTTGTAATGAATTTTCTTTGACTCCATTATCATCAGCTTATTACCATGTAACTACTGCCTCCGAAGAACCAAGAAACCTTGCATTATATTACAAGTTCGGGACTTAGTGTTGATTAACCTGTTATAGATATCGTTTGTCAGCGCTTACAGCGCCTTTACTTGTGGCACAAGCCTTGTCTTTATCTAGCTAAGAAACAAAGTACTATCAGAAAGCTACATAGCAAAGGTTGAGCCAAAATATTGAGTTAGCTTTTCATACATTCAAAACGTGCACATATTTATTGAAATTTTATTTGGAATATTTACATTAATTGTGAGAAATCTATTAAAGGGTTGCTTGGTACTTCACTCATTTCGGTACTCCACTCATTTCTGAAAAGAATGGGAGAAACATGTTTTCTGTGACACTTTTACGTCTTACCCCTCTCGCATCTCCCATCTTACAAAATTCCCTATATTCATTCAATGGGTTAAAAGTATTATGTTTCATTAAGTGGCCTTAATGACTCTATGTAACCAAGTACTTGGTCGAGAATTTTTTATTTTAAAACTTTGCAATTTTAAACGAAGTTGTGTAGTTCCGGACACTTTAATGTTTTTAATTACCGCAATTCATTTTATTGTATCAATTTTAGCTTTTCTGCGGTTATCTTAAAATTCAACAACATGTGTTGTTAATCTGACTGATTTTATTTTTTCAATATAAATCAGTAACACCCACAATATTTTAGCTTGAATTTATTCTCTTATGAATTCCTGCATACTTTACATTTTATTTTCTCGTTGTAAATTCCTTCTTTAGAGTTAGAGTACTTTGCTTCTAATATTGTTCTTATATTCTTTTTAATAATTATTTTCATTATATGAAATATTAATACTTTTAATCTTCGCTTTTTTACATCTACAGTGAGTTGACCAAAGTTCCTACCAAGTTCTGTTTCAATACGAAATTAAAATAGATGTGAAATAAAAAGGTGCCACCTGATGTTACAAACGCACAGATATACCAAAAAGATGGTTTTTGTCTTAAATGATAATAACTTGTGTGTTCTGGAGCATATTTTACCATGCAGACTATATTACATTCCAGCCCTTATAGTGCAAAAGTTTTTCTTCTTTTCCCTTAATTATTCTCTCAGTTATAAATTGTGGACTTTTAAGAAACAGTTTACAATTAATTCATATTGTGAAATGATAAACGTTTATGTTCAGCAGTGCCAAGATGTTTATTAAAAGAACGGAGGAATTGTTATAGTTGTTATAATAAATAATTCCAGTATGAAAAAGTGTTAAATGGAGGCGAGTTTGACGACGGAGTGAAGACGTTCCAATACCTTGTCGAGAAACTGCGAAACCTGCAAACAAGAAGGACTAGAATAAAAACCATTGTCTTGGAGTATATATCAAATTAGTATTACAGTGAAATATATTTTAACCGGAATCGATCGGACAAAATTTATTCCGGTTTAGGAGGTTGCCTTTTGTGCAGTTGTCTATTTATGACACTAGTTATATTGATATTTCCGTCCTGACACAAGTAACATAACACAAACAACAATAATATTATAATTTTAAAAATAGTTTATCATGAAACTTAACTATAACATAAACTTCACTTAACATAAACTTAACTTTAACATAAAACCTAACTAATCATAATATTTTAACTAAAAACATAATTACTTTGATAATTAAAAGGAAAATCTACAACTTGTTCTCTTCAATAATATTTTTTCCAACATTCATCTAGAGTTACTGTTTTTGTTTTTCTCTCTTACTAACACCTTTTCAATTGTTTTCTGAAGTTGAAAAGTTTAATACTTTAAAGTTTTTTCAACCATTGCAACTGGTTGGAAACTCATAAAACACACCAATTCACTGGGTAATGGCTGCACCGGATTTCTCGCAGAATCTTTTCAGCGCCCAACGCGTCACGAGCCAGAGTACAAGGTCTTTCTGATACGCTCGCATGACCTTGACTCAGGAGACCTTGACTCTTGTCAAGAGTTTCTGACTCGTTTCAAAGCGGGGCCAAGAGATGCGTGAATACAATCCCACGCCTCAGAGCCGGGAGAGAGGGAATTCTCACGGCTACGCCCGGAGAGACAAATGACCCCAGGATCGACTTCTACGCTGAAGCCCCCTTTCCTTCGCTGTGCGGCAGTCGCGACTGCAACTCGTATCACACGGACAGAGATATTAAAACAGACTTGCAGGTGCATTTATTCCATTAAGAGTACTTCGCGTTTCTCTGCCAACTGCATCAAATTCAATAAATTCCGAAGGGTTTTTCCCCCAAACCG
>CAXIVR010000010.1:11920622-12213122 GCA_964035755.1 Teleogryllus oceanicus
GTGAACACGCAGGACTGCTCAAGCGCAACATCTCCTCTTTACTTCTCCATGCATCGCTTGCAAGTAAAAGGCCATAAAGAAAAGACCTCGCTTACAAGAATATCATAACTAAACACGACATTTCGCAGTAAGGGCATTAGAAGATTAACATGTTCTGCAATTTTAGTTAGTAAATCAAAAAATAATCAGTGTTGCATTTTAGCTGAGTAAAACGAAACACGACTTTCATGGAGTACAAAGAGCACTGCAAGATTTTTCCAATCCACGAACAGAAACCGAAAATGACAATTTTGAGTTATGACGTTCGTTATTTATTGAGTGATATCTCATCAAACACTGCATGCTACCATAAACAAAATAATATTTACTTATCAAATATTTTCCCAACACATCGTTTTTCTCCACGTTTTCACGCTATGATTCATCGTACGGCCTGCATAAACTCTGCTGACCAGGCTGGAAGCTTCCCCAGCGTCTGAATCTGGCGTGGTTCCCCAGACAGCCAAGCCCCAGAAGGTCCGGTAAAGGCCTCACGATCACCATCCCGAATGCGCTGAGCAGCAGGAAGAAATTTTCCTCGGCGGTCACTCGCGAGTCACGAAGCCCCCGTTGATGAAGGCGTCCAACACCTCGAGCAGCACGTTCCTGCAAAAGAAACGGTTGCACCAACGGTCGCCCTCGGGAGGCTCCTAACTCCAAATGATGAAGACTAACATCCAGGATAACGATCTGGAAACAGAGAAATTATCGTCCCTCAACAGGCGTTCACACAAATGAGGAAAACTCACTAATTAAGACAAGCGACTTCAAAAGATAATCGAGATAAACACTATTGTTAAAGAAAGGTTGTGGCCCACCAGATGCACTCCCAGATTCGGTTGCTTCCAATGTAAAGACATGTTAATTTGAGGAAAGACATTTCTGTCAAAAAACGAAATTTTGCCTCCATAGTCGCCCTCCCAACTTGAAAGCGTCGAAATATAAAGACGACTTAAGATAGAGAAATATGTTTCCTTGGAATATAAGACATTTATTTCAGGCTAAGAAGGAGTGGCTAGTATCTCCAACTATATAGGTGGAAATATTATAGCACAGAGAATGTAGGCAATATGTCAGGTCCGTTGGAATTAGATTTGATGGGGAGTAAGGAGTAAGGAGGTAAGAAGAGAGGAGCAGGGAGTAACAGCTGTCTGCGAGACATTGAATGCCGGCAAAGATGATGCCCTGACAATGCAGCAGAGGGTGAAGGAATAGGAGGGTTCGTTGGGATTCGAAATGGTGAGAAGATGCGTACCTGCGTTCAAAGGACGAGGCGTTCAGGGGAAGGTGGTGGACAGGTGGTCTTCCCGTGACCATCCAGGTGTGTTAATATGATAGCCGAGACAATGTACAAAACACGACTTGTTGGGGTTCTGACGCGCCAGGAAAGTCTCTCCGCAGTGGCATCTTTCTGGTGAGAATGTTAGCAACTGACATTATGTTGGTAGCACGAGATACAGCTTGTTAAAAGTAAATTGCGCACTCACCACAAGCACATGAGATGCTGAAATTGTTGTTCCCTTCCCTTGTTTCCCAGAGATCGTGTTGCTACTAACGTAAGTTTTTAACACGAGGCCCAGACTCAGCTCAGAACGCAGAGACTTTCCTGGCGCACTATACTTGCCGGCGGTGGTGTATTTGCTGCCGATGAGATTGATGTCACTCATACATGAAGGGGGTAATTTGTTCCTGTGAGGGCCCCTGTGCCTTAGTATTATTGCTGAGCGATTGTATGAATTGACAGGTTTTGTTGAAATTAATTTGCAGGCGACTGCGACCGATGGGACGAAGGTCACGCCTGTGAAGGTGAGGCTGATACCTGGTATCTATTCAGGTCCCGAAATTTTATAACATAAATGATAATTCTATAAAGGAGTTCGCTGAGACACGAAATGATTAAGGGGAGGGTATCTGCGACCGATTTCGTCAGGAGGTGAGGGTGGTACCAAGTGACTTCATTTTAAAACACAAAGAACGATTCTATAAAGATTCGGTGGGACACGAAATGATTAAGGGGGAGGGTACCTGTGTCCGATGAGGCGGAGGGCGCCCACGAAGGCGGCGAGGGTGACAGCTATGGCGGTCCATGTTAAGCCGCTGAAGGACTGCAGGATGGTCTGTTGGTGCCTCTTTACCATTAGGCAATAATCGCTGCGTGTGTGTGGGTAGAGAGCGTTTTGTGTTAACCCGGGCGATGCCCATGTGGTAGCTGATATGATGTTCACGGATTTCCTGTGAATGGCGTCTTCCATCTTGTAGAGATCGAGGTCCACAATTATAATTTTTGTAACGGGTCAGCAACTGCGCAGACAGAAAAGCAACAATTCATATTATCGAATGCCTCTTATTATTACCGTGGCACTCAATTGTTTTTTATAAAACGTATTTTTTCCACTCCTGCGTTGACGTAACAGTTAGCAATATTTGAAAAAAAATTAAAATAGTCGTATATTGCCCATTAAATAATTTTCGCTAACATCGAATGGGCACTCGTGATGTCCGCAACAGGACCGTAGGTGACGCGGGTGTGATTGGTACGTAGGTTAAACCACAACAATCTGTGCGGTTGCTAAATTATACCTCTTTTTTTATTTGTTGCCTCTACAACTTGACGCAACGCGTCTCCAAGCCCCTTAAGAGGCATAAGTTAAGCCCCCCAAGGGGCAAGGAGTAATCGTCCGTTACTAATATGTCATGTCACGTCACCTCGCAGTCAGTTGTCAAGAGGACCGACAGGTAGCATCCCCGCGTAGCGCCTCCTGCCACGCGCTCCTGCGTCCCTACCCAGCGGCTAGAATTGGGAAGGAATACGGATAGGGGTGGGATTTGGGACACTGCACAGGGGTTGGACTAGCCCTTGTGAAGCAGCCAAACTCGTTTTGTTGGAACAAATTTCACATTAGATTAGACGGGAATCGAACCCGAACGTCAGTGGTGAAAGGCTAAGCGACTTGAGCAACAACGACTTAACAACGAACCAATGTTTGTAATTAAGTGAATTTGAATACTTCTAATGGTGCTAAATGCTATATGTGTTTTGATGGCTGTGTGCAAATACATTTACATTCAGCTAAAATGTTTAGATCTATTTTACAATAAAAAAGATTAACATTTATATGAGATTTTATTTTTGTTATCTTCCCTTCACGGGAAGTATCATGATCGAACTACTTGATAAGTAATTTTTTATATTTTACACTTAACTTCAGGAATTTCAGCTATCAATTAAAACCAACAATGCCATCTTCCTTATTTTAATAGGGAAAAAAATTTCTATTAAAATTGATAAAATGATAGAACTCTAACGTTGTAATTGAATTGTGTGTTTTGATAGTTGTAAATATAAAGTACTTTAAATTATTGTTCTAAATTTCACGATTGCCAGTTCTTTGATCAAATTTTAACAGATAAAATTAGAATTACAGGGATTTTATTTTCTAGAGATATTAGTGGTAGAATTCTCTTGTTTCGTAAACAATCAGAGCATATTCAAGGAGGTAAGAAATTTTGATAATGGTAAAAAAAAGTTCGATATTTCTTACAATAGCCCGTTCTGGGTTTGACACAAGTTAGAAATTGGCTTCTTAATATGTTCACAGGTAGTAAATTTAGGGCTTTTTTAAGAACCAATCAAATCTGAAAATTGTCGAATTTGGACAAGTTTGGTTGTTCAAAGATGACCTTCGAATGTAGTTTATTTACCTGACTTATTCCACTCATACAATGAAAATATGACTTACAGACATTACTTCATAATTTTGGGTAGTAAACCTGAGTCTTTTGCCCGAAAGGGATTAAATGCAACGATTAATTTTGTCATCAGGAGGATGAGTCACTTTTCTCTTCGTCTCGGAGCTTGTTGTTTCCTTCGGGAAGGATGGGCAGCAGCAGAATCGTCCACTAGATAGTCTGGGAAGGTGTACCAGTGCACAAGAACTAACTATCGTAATCAAAAACCACGATACACTCAAGGATGAACCATTTCTAAACTGTCCCTGAACTCGATTGGGTAAACCTTCTGGGCGAGTTTTTAGGCGATTTTGTGATTCGTGAGAAATAAATTTATATCAAAACATATCTCTTCTCGTCGGACGTTATCTTTCACTTATTTTCTGGTCGATGACATTACCGTGACACCTTTTAGAAAAAGAAGGAAACGATTTAATAGACGTATTATGACATTAGTGTCTGCTGTAGGGCGCGATACAATCTTTCAATATTCGTAGACAATGCGAACGCCCAAGACAGAACTTGACCATACAATACTCCACATGTCTTGACTGGCCGCGGAAGGTGAACAGTGCGACGGTGGTTATGTTGCGCAAGAACACGCTCGCGCAATGGGCAGCGGGGCGGTTTGTTCGCTCAAAAATTAATATTGATCGCTAATCCTCCCGCCCCGGGATGACAGCTAACAGGAAAAGAACTACCCTTGCCTTGTCTCTCCTTAAAGGCAAATAGAAATAAGAAAAACTAACTGTGCTAAACAGTGAGCCCAAAAAAGCAAGTGCAACTGTGAAAAGTCTTCGAACATTTTTTATTAAAAAGAAATTTTATATATTTATTTTTAATTCAAATAAACTGCTATATATTATGTGTTTTGCTGAGGAAATGAATTCTCTTTATCAATGGGCGGGATGGCGGGGATAAGTTTTGTTTGAAATGATGGGCCTCGTGGATTTTACCCGAAGCCTCTTGTTTTTTTTGGCCCCAACTGCTGGGGCATAAACTTACTCCTATTTTTGGGTTACGATTACTAATGCTTTGCAAATTGTATCAACGAAATTCTTCAGCGATCTATTCAAATACTCTGTACAGCAATGGCACTGGAATTGGTACTTTTTGTAGATTGTATTTTGATTTGAATATTGGACGCCATATTAATTAGTACATGTGATATAAATTACTTCGTGTAACGTGTTGTATAGTCAGAATCCCGTTTCTTTGGTTCTTAATTCCGAAAAATTCGCTGGAGCAAAACGTCCGTCCGTGAGAGTGGAACACAGAAGCCTAACACATTCAGACAATTCTTTCCAAAATGTGAATTTCTGCCTTCGACCAGACCAAATTAATGCGCTACGAAGTTGAAAATAATATCACGATTTCTGAAAGTTCACGATGCGCGAAATTTTAAAAATTTTCTCAAAAATCCACCAATTTTCTTATTGAACTTCTTCTAGTACAACAAAAGAAGACCATAAACATATCGCATATTTCATTCTTACATTTGCAGATAATTTCCTCACTATAAATATTCCACAGAAAATTATTGGGCGATGATCGGGCAACATTTAACTGAGGAAAAACTATAATTACCGATAAAGACATTGTACATATTATATTGTTTTTATATTTTAGGAAAAATTTCCCAAAACACGTGTAAGACCGAATTTTTTACAAAGTAATTTTATTTCCTACTATTGTGTTTGATATCTCGTATATCCGGTATATTTTATTATATTTTAGATCAAATGACGAATGTGTGTATATGTATATTATGTATGTATTATATATATATATATATATATATATATATATATACTGTGCTCCGAAGGCGATTGTAACTTGATAGCATAGGAATTTATTTTAACTTGGTAGTTAAAAAATGCTTGAGAAGCGTATCAACGAAAGTGATGTAAATGAGAAGTGGAGTGCACGAACATTCTTCGCATTAACATTCACAATATTTGCGACGGCAAGTGAAGCGATTGTTTGACTTTGTTTGAATTTGTAAAATTCGCGCAGAAGGACATTAACTAAATCCAGCATCTCATATTGCACGCTGAGACCGCACACACCCAAAGTGTGGTAGGTAGGCCGAGCATTTAAGGCATCACTTCTGCAACATTAATTATTTGGAGGCTGGAAGCGCGAACAAACTTGTACGAGACGCAGCAGAAGAAGAAGGACGACCCCAGGAAGAGAGAAGCGGAGGCGAGAAAGATTTGGACTGGATCGAGAATCTGCGAGTCGGAGAACGGAGAAGGGTGTGGAAATTGGAGGCGTGGTGGAGTCCAGGCTTCAGGGAAGGAAACTGGTAACATCGTGGGACAGCGAGCGAAGACGGGTTGCAACGCGAGACTGCGAGCGGCAGAAAATCCACAAGGTCACATACAGGCGAGTGATGTGGTGCTGTTGAGGTAAAAGAAATGGCAACTTTTATGAGGCTATCAGTTGGGAAAAGAGAATAGCAGTAAATACACGACAATTCGTGTTAAAAGTGGGTGAAAGGTCAGAATAGGTAAGAGAAGTATTCCGAACGATGTGAGTGGTAGTTTCAGAGTTAATTTACTGCACGTGTTATTTATTTTTTCGTTCAAAAAGGCCATACCTTGTACAATTTTACTTAAATAATTCATGATTTTCATATGTTGTATAGTGATGGTATCTGGAAAAGTCATAGCTTATTGTATTGTGTTAAAAGTAATTGCTTTCCGTGATATGTAAAGCGGTCATATTTAAGTAGTTTGTATATTACGTTTTATTTTTTTTCTCTTTAATGTTCACAATGTTATAGTGAGTGCGAAGCCAGGCTAGCGAATACCTTAGAACAATGTAAAACTCATTTTAAAAGCCTGACGAGAGTATAAAGAAAACTAGAGAGTATAAAGAGTAAAATAATGTGGTAGATAAACATTCAGAAATAAGAATGAGCAAGTTATGAATTGTAGTTGGTGAAAGTGTGTTCAGGCAGTCAGGTGATGCCAATTGTTTTGGTTTTGCCTTGTTTTCTGTTTTTTTAGGTGACCAACTATGTAAAGTGCATTATCCAGTTATATAATTGTGCCATAGTAATTTTTCATTGAATCTATGCTCATTTTATTCGTATTTTATCTGATTTATTGTGTCAAGGGTGCAAACCTTTTTCATACTCAAAAGATCCTGCTTTCTGAGAATGTTAAGCTCGCTTTACAAGCATTCATACTACCACGCTCTCCGCACGTGCTGGAAGGTAGTTATATATATATATATATATATATATATATATATATATATATATATATATATATATATTTTGTGTGTGTGTGTGTGTGTGTGTGTGTGTGTGTGTGTGTGTGTGTGTGTGTGTGTGTGTGCAGTAGGCGACGATTTTTACAACATGCAATATTATTGGAGAATTTCTAGGAAATTAACTAGTAGTAACAGCAGGAGGTAAACCTTCACAACCGTTGAGTCTAATCCCTTCGCATCATTAAAAGTAAGGGATAGGTGGAAGTTTCTCAGCAGTTGATAAGAAATGATATAAAATAATAATAATAATAATAATAATAATAATAGTAATAATAATAGTAATAATAATAGTAATAATAGTAATAATAATAATAATAATAATAATAATAATAATAATATTAATACTATTAATGAACAATAATAGTTGGCAATGAGCGCAGTCACTGCGAGAATCTGTGCCAAGTGTGAAAACTCTGGGCTGCGAGAGACGACTTTGAGTTCGTGCTCAGAGCGTGACGAATTAATATTATTATTATTATTATTATTATTATTATATTATTATTATTATTATTATTATTATTATTATTATTATAGAGGAATATAATGGAAATTCTTTGAACTAAGGCACTATTTCCTGTTTTGTAGTGTATCTCTTCTTTCAAAATGTTGCTATATGCCACTTCTTCAAACATTTAAAATCAATACATGTGTTACGGCATGACCAGTGAAAAAACAAAGGACGATTGGCCTCCTTTGCGTGACTGAGTTAAGGAAGAAAATCACGCGATTGCTCATTGAGAATCGTTACAGACTTCAAAATGTGTGCAAAAAGACTTGAAAGATTTGTACCAAAAAAATATAATGGTAGAATTCATGATCAGCTTGTTGCATAAAAACTATTGGCCGAGAACAAAACTTTTTGTTGCAAATATTGAATAATTGCATCAGAACGTTGGGGATTTTGGAGCGTATCTGGCTATGATTGGCTATGATCTGGATGATTGGCTATCATTTGTTCTCTGACATCAATTCGATTGTTGCTTGCTGTATGAATTGCAGCGGCCAGCCGTCTTGGATGCTCTGGCCAACTGGGGTTTGCGGCATCCGTCGTCTCCCTCGCTGCCACTTACCTGTCTCTTCATATCTTTCCTGTAATTCTGAATATAACTCTAATGGGTAATCGTTGAGCGCCAACTGGAAGCTACTTAAACAGGGAACAGTTCGGGCTAACGTGTGCGTCCCTAAACGTACGCAAGAGAAAAATTTTACGAATCGGTTTAATTACAACTAAACCTTATAACTAAACACATAAATTACAATATCGTTTACAGGCGCTATCGATCGGCATTTGCGATCAATTGAGTATTACTTTACTCTCAGAAGCAGTGCGATCAATTGAGTATTACTTTATTCTCAGAAGCCGTGCGGGTCTTTGTTGGATTTATTTCTGTCTTCTACACTAAAAGGACTCCCAGAGTTTTTTCACTACCTTTATTCAGCAGATCTAGGGGCGTCGGCCTGACGCAGGTAGTCGCTCCAGCCGTGTCAGCGACACGCGCCAGACTTGGGATGGGGGGTACATTGATGTAGTACACTAAAGGACAAAACCGGTGGCAGTTTTTACAATGTGTTATTCATTTTCATGTTAATGAAGAAAGGTGGTTTGTGACGAAGCGTATTTACGATCCCGATACAAAATAAAAAAGAAAAACACAATCAATAAAACAGAAAATTTGACACTTTCGGAGTAAAGACGTTCTGTACAACGTACAATTGAATGAAGGAGAGGCTTGACCTTCTTCTGTTTGAAATTGTTATCACTTTACTCCGAAGAGTTTGCGATGGAAAACATATAGAAATCTGCAAACCCTGCAAGCACGAAGATATGAAATATTGCAAGCACGTTTCAACAATATGTTTCTGCTAAATCAACAAATATTTGCGGTTTGAGAAATTTGGTAATTGGTGAGTGGGTTGAATTTTGATAAATCGTTTTTCTTACATCACCTACTCTTTAATGGGTGCAATTCTAAGGTATGGTCAGTACATTCAAACATAGAAATGCTTGTCTAAAATAGATAGATTAGATTTATTACTAATTCTGCAATAAACATTACAGAACTTAACTATCAAAATTTTACAAATTTTACACTTTACAAATTAACATGAACATTTCACCGTGCAAGCTTCCATGGCACTCCACTTCACTTCACTTCACTTCACTTCACCTCGTCTCACCTCACCATAGTGCCAATCACGTTTTAATGTGATTTTGACTCACTCGTTTCCCTCAACTTCACATCACTGCACTACACGCCACTGCACATAATAATAATAATAATAAAATAGAAATAGTAATAGTAATAATAATAATAATAATATTAATAATAATAATAGTTATAATATAACATACTTTACATAGGAAATAATAAGACACATATAAACATCTAGGAATTTAATTTTTTTTTAAATTTGCTGACATCATGAGGAAAGGGATCAAAGATTGTCACAGGCAAGCCATTCCAGTCTCTAATAGTTCGATTCGCGAATGAATATTTCCCAACGTCCGTTTTCTGAATTCTTGTCTGAATTTTGTGCATGTGATCCGCTCTGCCGAAATATGTAGGTTTCCCTAATCGACTTTGAATTTCTTTCCACGGTCGAAATCCTGTGTACGCTTTATACATAGCATAGAGACGCGATTTCATTCTCCTTGTTTCGAGTGACTCCATACTTTATTCCTGGTACCCCTGAAAGCAAATTTTGAAGCTCTACGCTGAACCTTTTCTAGATTTCTTTGCTGCAAAAGTCTGTATGGGTCCCAACATATCGCGCCATATTCTAATATGAGTCGCACTAATGATATATATGCCAGTTCTTTGGCACTCACTGAACTCTTTTTGAGAATCCATAATAAAATGCAAAGATTTCCATGCTTTCCCTACAACGAAATTTACTTGATTTTCCCATGTCAATTTACTGTCTAGCTGAACTCCTAAATATTTGCAAGACGTGACTCGAGGTATAACATTATTATTCAATTTATACGCGGTTCCATTGTAACTTCGACCCTACCAAACGTGATGGATTTGCTTTTGAACTATTTATTTCCATGCCGTTTGTATCCGCCCAGATATGTAATTTCTCCAAGTCTCGCTGCAAAATATTCGTCCTCCTCCGAGTTAACAATTCTATAAATTACGCAGTCATCTGCAAAGAGTCAGTACATTAGAAACTAAACTTGTCGGTAAATCATTTACGAAGGCAAGAAACATGAGTGGGCCGATGACACTCCCTTGTGAATTCCTGACGTGACGTTTCTCGAAGTTGACAAGTAATTCGATTCGGACCTTTGTGTCCTGTCACGAAGTAGTTCGTTTATCCACGCTACCACTCTAGTGTCTAAACCCGAATCTATTAATTTCTTTACAAGACGATCGTGTGAACAACATCAAAAGCTTTGGCAAAATCAATTACAATCGCGTCGACCCTACCACCTTCATCAACTACGTCGGCTAGGTCCTGTAAAAGTGAGACTAGCTGACTTTCGCACGAAAACCATTCCTGAAACCGTGTTGACCGTGATAAAGCCATTGCTTGTCCTCCCATTCTTTCCTGATATAGCTAGAAATTAGATGTTCCATAAGCTTGCATACGACTGATGTAAGACTTACCGGTCTATAGTTACTAAGTAATGTCTTGTCGCCACTTTTAAAAATAGGTACGACGAGCCAGCTTCCAATCTTCCGGTACCAAGCGTTGTTTATCGATACATGAAATAACCTAATTAAATATGGTATAATAGCCTCTCCACCTAATTTAATGACGTCCGTGGAAATAGAATCCGGGCCTCGTGATTTCCCTCTCTTCATTAATTTTATTCTTTTCGCATAAGTATTTACATTAATATGAAAGACTTCATCTGACAGTGATGGTATCTGAATACAATTTGACTTTTGCTTGAAACGGAGCTAAATACGCGTTAAAAGCATTGGCTTTTCACAATCGTCCGATATTGGAATTATTAACCTGAACAACTGGAATCTCATCTTTATTTCCCTTCCTTCTACGAACGTATTTAAAAATGCGACCAATTTTACTGCCCTCCGCATCAAGAATATGAGTTAAATGAAGTTCCTCTACGATTTTCTTTCCTTCCTCAAAGCTTTTGAATAATTTCGAAATAATGTCATATGGTTTTCACTACAGTGTCTGTTGCTAAACGCTTCTCTGGTTTTTCTTTTCAACCGTCTGATTTTCGCATTATAATATTCCGGATCGCAATTTGTTTTTAACAACTTAGTTGGTACAAATGCCTGCTCGGCATTTACTAGAATATTTTTAAACGCTTCCCATATTTCTTCCATTCCTCCTCCTATACTAAGAAATTCGCCATACCGTTCTCTTAAGTAATTTTGAAACTCTGCTACATTCGCTTTCTTGTATTCCCTCACTAGAATACCTGTCGCAATATTTTTCCTTGAAATACTTAACTGTAAATCAACTAAAACGGCTTTATGATCACTTATGCCTTCTAAAACGTCACACGACAAAAATAAGTCCTTCGGTCTAATTAGGCAAATGTCCAGAATCGCGTCCTGTCGGGTGGGCCGGTCTACTACCTGTGCTAATCCGCTGTCCCAGACAAGTCTGTTGACTAGTTGTTGTACTTTCGCTTCGCAAACAATCCCTTTCCAATTTGCGTCTGGGAGATTTAGGTCTCCAGCAATGACTACATGACGGCTATTTATATTTTTTGTTCTTTCGTATACCGCGCCTAAGATTTCATAACTATTGCCCGGCGGACGATAGCAAGCAATTATTTCTAAGATACTTCCCGAACAAAAAATTTCTACACCCATCATTTCAAATTCTTTATCAACCCAATTTGATCTGATATTAAAAGTGTTTTTTACGCAAATAAAAACACCACCGCATAAAAACACCACCGCAACTCATAATACGATGTAATTATGAGCTTAATAAGTTACAAAGACATAATCACCTTTAATTGTCAAAAGGAACGAAAGTTTCTCCCAGTTCAGCCGCGCAAAACGTTTGAAAACGTGAGTTATTAAAGATAGAGTTCGTCAAGAATTCTGCGCATCTGACTGAGGTGAGAAGGAGAAAGACATAAAGTAAATGTCGTCTCAAAAACATCGACTTCCTTACTTTCGACAGGCAGCCTCGATCTGTTAAATTGACATTTATTTATCCTGCAAGGATGCACACAATAAAACCAATGAAACAAATGAAAACTGACGATAGCACTATAAATATTTGGAGGAATACAGCCTCTAGAGTATTGTGTATCCGATATGTACTGAGCGTCGATGATGGCACAGCGCATGCGGAGTGTCTCCCTTATCGTGAGTATCGTTGCACATTAAACCTCATTGGGTGTATTGATAATATAAAATTCATAAATATAGTATACATATATTTAATATACGTAAATTTACATACATTTAAAAATTTGGATACAAAATTTCTCTGAAAGGGGGAACGTAAATTTTAAAACAAAACAAAAAAATTTCGCGGGTTGTTTGAAAGATAAACGTAATATGTAAACTAATACATATCAACATGTACTCTATAACACAACGCGAATAAATGACAAAATCAAGCGTTGACAGCTTGTTGATTTCGAGATCAGAGAGAGAGAGAGAGAGAGAGAGAGACAGAGAGAGACAGAGAGAAAGAGAGAGAATGAGAGAGAGAAAGAGAGAGAGACAGACAGAGACAGAGACAGAGAGAGAGAAAGAGAGAGAGAAACAGAGCGAGAGAGAAAGAGAGAGAAAGAGAGAGAGAGGGACAGAGACAGAGACAGAGATAGAGAGAGAGAGAAAGAGAGAGAGAGACAGACAAAGACAGAGAGAGAAAGAGAGAGAGAAACAGAGCGAGAGAGAAAGAGAGAGAGAGAAAGAGACAGAGAGAGACAGAGAGAGAAAGAGAGAGAAAGAGAGAGAGA
The DNA here is from genome assembly GCA_964035755.1 of Teleogryllus oceanicus. Lineage (NCBI taxonomy): Eukaryota > Metazoa > Arthropoda > Insecta > Orthoptera > Gryllidae > Teleogryllus > Teleogryllus oceanicus. Next base: position 11,933,584 of record CAXIVR010000010.1, read on the forward strand.
AAGAGAGAGAGAAAGAGAGAGAGAAGGAGAGAGAAAGAGAGAGACAGACAGAGACAGAGACAGAGAGAGAGAAAGAGAGAGAGAGAAACAGAGCGAGAGAGAAAAGAGAGAAAGAGAGAAAAAGAGAGAGAAAGAGAGAAAGAGAGAGAGAAAGAGAAAGAAAGAGAGATCTCTCTCTTTCTCCAGCCAGAGACAGAGAGAGAGAAAGAGAGAGAAAGAGAGAGAAAGAGAGAGAGAGGGACAGAGACAGAGACAGCGACAGAGACAGAGAGAGAAAGAGAGAGAAAGAGAGAGAGACAGACAGAGACACAGAGAGAAAGAGAGAGAGAAACAGAGCGAGAGAGAAAGAGAGAGAGAGAAAGAGACAGAGAGAGACAGAGACAGAGAGAGAAAGAGAGAGAAAGAGAGAGAGAGAAAGAGAGAAAGAGAGAGAGACTGACAGGGACAGAGAGAGAGAAAGAGAGAGAGAGAACAGAGCGAGAGAGAAAGAGAGAGAAAGTGAGAAAGAGAGAGAAAGAGAGAGAGAGAGAAGAGAGAGAGAGAGAGAGAGAGAGAAAGAGAGGAGAAAGAGAGAGAGAGAGAGAAAGAGAGCGAGAGAGAAAGAGAGAAGAGAGAGAGAAAGAGAGAGAAAGAGAGAAAGAGAGAGAAAGAGAGAGAAAGAGAGAGAAAGAGAGAGAAAGAGAGAGAGACAGTCAGAGAGAGAGAGAAGAGAGAGAGAAAGAGAAAGGAGAGAGAAAGAGAAAGAGAGAGAGAGAGAGAAAATTAACAACTTAATAACTTTTTACGAGTTTTGTGGACTTTATCGACCTTTAGTGGGTGGGAAGGAAGGCAGGTAACTTTCATGTTTTCAAAAGTTGTCAGGCACTCTGCGTGAAATAGTTTTCCTTCGACGCTCAGTGACATATCCTAACCTAACATATGGTGTATTTTGAGAGATAATCCATGAAGATGACATCTTATGCTTTCTTTGAAAATTGGACGAAAATCTTTTTACACCTTAAAGGACCGAGAGACCTAGGCACTTTGCATATTATATTCTGATAGAATTTAAAATGAAATTATATATATTTTCATAATTTGATTTATTCAGTGTATGTTTGGGTAGCAACATTAATTCTTGTATTCGACTCTATTTTTACATCTTTCACAAATTGTCTCTTGTAAAATAATGTACTTACATATTGCGTCTGATACATTTGGATTTCACTTTGTGATTTCTTTTCTAATGAGAGATGGCAACTTCCAAACTCACAGAACGTTGTCCAGAAAGTACGTAATGGATCTTCTCGATGATTAACAATTATTTCGTTGATCATTATTCGAGAATTAATTTGAACGGTTTTAGTGAAATGATTTTAATTACTTTTGGAATGGTTACGCAGTATCTACAGCAGGCGTTCACTGATTGGCACTATCATTGAGGAATCTTCTTCGGCGCTCGTTTGATTTAAATCTTCCTTTAAGACCTTATGCAACCCTATTGCGCTGGCCTACGTTTAAAATCAGCTTATAATGTTTAATGTTTTCAACGGTTTTTGCAGAAATTGACTGCGCGTAACCGAAAATAATATTATTTTTCAATCACGTCACGTTTTTAAAGTATGGGTCCTAGGACTACTTATGCATACTGTTTTACCTATTAGACATTTTCTTTTCATAGAAGAGCAAAAACATGAGCAACAGACGTGAAAACCACAGTAGATTAATGATTTGCGAAGCTAACGATTAAGTGAACTAAAAACAAGATCGTTTCTACGCAACCTTGTTAATAGAAAATTATATTTAAAAAGCATAAATATTATGGAAGAAATTGTTACCCTCTTACATTGTGTAAGCGTCCCTCATGAGTAATAAATGTGAATGATTGAAATAAATGTAGCTTTTTTCACCTTTCCTTTTAAAGTTTTTTCACCCAAGACAATTGAATAGAAATGATTACTTAAGCGCCTTTCGTTTATGTATGGCTCCAGGTTCATCTCTTTTCAGACACCAACAAAAGTCAGCCATCATATTGATGTCTCAGCGACCTTGATACCCCTCTACCTCTGAAATATAAAATAAAGTCTCTCGACATTAATTACCTTATAATTTCGTCATGCAAAAGTAGCAATATGTTAAATGATCCTTTCCTTCCCTCCACCTGTAGGTATACCAGTGGTAATTGCCTACGACTCTTTCTTTCATCATCTAAGCATATCTAACACATGTTGGACACTGCTAGCTGTGAGCAGTAGTCTTAATAATACATGGGCTCACAAATGCTGTATCTGTAATGTTTGATCTTCTCTGGCAACGTCAATTTACCACATGTATAGCAAACATACTTGGGTCATTTTTATGCTTTCTATTCATACACCATGAAATTTTAGTTATCTTCAAATATGTAATACTGAAGTAATTATAACAATGTCTAAAAAAGAAATATTTCATATTAGCATTAACATCTAATAAAGACCACAAATGTCAAAAAATATATTGGCTTGTAGAGAAAAAACTCGAGCGGAAATACCGATTGCTGATTTGAAATCAACGTGTAAAACGCCTAAAGAAACAAATAAATATTACATACATAAAAAAATGACGCAGACCGGTGTTAGCGGAAGGACATGGATAATGAATGCCATTAAGCAAATTAGCCAAACGTTCAAACACTTGATAGTGACAGCTATAGCTACAAAATATTGAAGACACGAGTAATAAGTTGCGATTAGTTCTTCTCTTTCCATGTATTCCAACATAGTGGCGATAAACATAAGAGGATCACATCCCTTTATGCAGGTTCTCTTCCTGGGAACACGTCCATATGCATTTGAAGATGTGAATGTATCTGGTTAAAGAGAAAGAGTCGACGAGAATGGCCGGAGAGGTCCGAGCAGGTGACCTTAACCTGCTGGTCGTTCATGTTGCCTGCACACAGGCGCGTTCGGGCTCCAAAACGACCCGTTAGGTTTATACCACTCGTAAATTGAATATAAAATGAATATACACTAATATCACATGAAACATTTATTTTGAATATTAAATGTGCAAACTATACAAAAGAAAGCAAAGTGAAATTATTTATGAGACTGAACACAGTATTTGGTTTTATACTCTCGAATTCTTAACGAAGCATATTATACAATAGATAGCCAATTTTATTTGTAACATTGTGTGTTATTTGCTCCAGGTTTTCGCAAACATATATTTACTACACTTGCAGCAGTAGTTTGAGGACTCATTGTCACTTTTTAGGCCACAGCATTCGCTTCTCTTTCTAGAGCTGGGGCACATTGAGGACTGAGGATTTATAGTTTTGAACAAATTTTCGGCAGCATTTGTTCTGAAGAACGATTCTTCTTTTATATGATCTCAACCATGCCATTCCAAATTTCTAAAACAATCGTCGTTTACGATAATTATTCAATCCCCATTTACGATTATTTGAAATAACACGTAAGCGTTGTAGGCACACATCACAATGTTGTAATAAACAATGAGGCCACTATTAGTTTTTCTTTGGTCTTGTAGCATGTAAGTGATTTGTCCAGGGTGTCGAGCACCTTAGTTTTATTGTAATCAATAAGAATTCCTGAGCTTTTGCTTCTTTCTTGGTGAGAAAGAAGTCTCAAGAGAAGAAGTCTCATAGTGAGCCCTCAAGAGACTTTTCCTTTGTTAAGTGTACTTTGTAAAATAACATTTATTGGATTATTCTGGAAGATAGATAGATAGATTTACAAAGTCTGCTTTGAGCTAATGCTCGTAGCAAACATTATTACAATTAGATACAATTAAAAACTATTACGGAATATTTACAAATATAATTACAATTAGAATTAGAGATTAATATCCGCTATATTGGAATTTGAGTTATCTATATGTTGACTTATAGCTTTTCTAACACTTCACTCCACTTCACTGCAATTTACTGAATAAGAGATATAGACTATATTATTAATAATACTCAACGATTAGTAATAATGAAAATAATAATAACAATAATAATATTAATAATAATAAATGATAAAAGTCCCAGTAAGCATATAATGATGAGACCTAAGTATAGAATTAAGTATATTTTTAAATTTCACTACATTAGAAGGAAGAGTCTCTAGTCCTTCTGCAGGTAGTTTTGTTCCAATCTACTATAGTACGATTCACAAAACGAGAACTTGCCTACACAGTTCTTTGCTTCTACATCGTATTTAGGATGGTCTCTCTGCTTATAATCAGGCTTCTGTAATCTTTACTGATGTCTGCTCCATGAGTCCTCTTATGTTTTGTACATTACGCATAAACGCGCCCGTTCCTGTCTCTTAGATAAGGGTTCTATTCATCTCGTCCATCAACGTCCATGATTTACAAAGTTTCGGCCCGTTTTTGAATTTTATCTAACGCCTCGATTTGCCTTTCTGTACGGGTCCCAGCAGGCCGCTCCAATTCTAAAACAGTGATTAAATAAATATACCAAGGAAAAAATATGCCAAGGATCGGGCATTCGAACTACTGTTTTTTAGAATGCGCATTGCCAAAGTGCAGCGCCTCCATGAGTTTTTTGACCGTATAGTTAATATGGATCCATCAACCTAAGCTACAGCAGGACCAAACTCAAGTACTTACAGTTTTTTACACGCGGTATATCGTTAGTTCCTTACTTGTAATTCGAGGTACATTCAAGCGAGATTTGGTAAACAAATGAATTTATTTCTTTTCCGGATTTAATTCCCATCTTATTTCTGCACGCCCACTCCATAAACAGTTAAGACGTTCTGTAAATATTTTCATCCGGATGCCAATACTCCTATACATATTGCAATCATCAGCGAAAAGTCTAACTTTCGATTTTATCCAGTTGCAATATCGCCAACGCTAAGAATTGCAATGCCCTAACACACTCCCCTGGGACCCCAGGTTACATCGGCTTCGACAGTGTTTGTCACCTATTCTTAACGTTTGAGTTCGGCCCAAAGAAATTCTTATCCACAAGATTATTCGATGATCTAATCCAGTTTGACAGTTTCAATTAAAAGGCTGCAACCAGATCAAATGCTTTAGAAAAGTTCAATATTACTGCGTCGACCTCTACTTCCTCGTCTAATGAATTCAAGCAGTCCTGACATAAAGAAATAGTCTGGCTGTCGCACGAATATTCAGGACGAAAACTGTGTTGATTTTGAAAGGTTTGTTTTATTCCAGACTCGTCGACGTCGATAAGACACCAAACAAGCATCAGAAGTAAAAGCAAATTTTGAAGACATCTCTGGTACATTTTTTGTTTGAAGTAATTCTGGTGGAATTGAGCCTTTGTTTCTTTTCATTGTACCATTCATAGTAATATTGCGTTTAAGCAACGCTTGACCTAAGTCATAAGAAGTAAAAAAATTAACGCATGTTATATTGTGATCCTTCAGTCCATAGGACAAATCCATGACGACCCTCAAACCCTGATTTTTTCTCTTCCTTCCCCAGGTGGCTTTCCTAGATAGGAGTGCGTATTCCACTCGTATGACGTATTGTTATCGCATAAAACCCAAAATTTGATAGCGAGCAGGTCACGGTATATTGCCTAAATGGGCATCTGCCCTGAATGCCACTAATTGTTCATCAACAGTTACCATTGCTTCTGGGTTGTAAAGCCTTGGCAAAATTTCAATGTATATATTCCATACATCTCTCTAATGGCAGTAAATTTAACTTGAATTTTCTTCATTTCTTGTTTTTGATGTCAAATCTAATGATTCTTGAAATTCTTTTGTAAATTTCCAGACATTGTCGCACGAAAAATACTACCTTTTCACATTCCATAAACTTTCTATTGACTCCATTGCGGACGGAAAACCCAGCTAAAATCAATACACCCAGATAGGAATACAAATCTTCTGAATCCAGATCTTTCCATGTTTTCTGATACGACGACCTTCTATGTTCGAACATAATGCTATGTTTTCAATTGACGGAGAGAAAACAACATTAATGCAGAAAGTTCGTCTTTCACTTCAGTCGCGTATCGAGGATACCTGGGTCAAGATTTGAATATTTTGTCTTCCGTGACGTGCAGGTTGTTCTGAAGACCATTGAATTTTCTTATCTTTAGATAACATAATTTCGACAGGTCTGTTACGAACATCTGGTTCTTCCTCTTCGGAATCATCATCTGAGGGTAAAGAAACACAGTCTTCTATTTCAGAACACTCTTCATCACTTGGTTCCCAACCATCTGAGGAATCATGAAGACCACATAGTCCATCATCTGAAGAATTCAATTTCTTCTCTTTTCAAACCAGTCAAGTACCTTGGTTTGTTTAGAACATATTGTCTGAATTCTCTGCTTGTCACTGCACATTACAAAAATACGACTAACGACAAACGGAAAGGGTATATTATGTTCTTTCCAAGACATCTGCGAGCAAACGGAATTCATTCTGTAACTCAAGATGATCTAAAAGTGATAATAAGTTTCTCCACTCCGTAGATAAATAAATATATTTCCTAGAAAGATATCGCAGCATTGTCGCCTCGCTTCGTAATCACCACTGTGAAATACGATCAAATTCCTGTTATGGGACGCTAAAGGACAAAAAGGACCCGAACACCTGATGTGTGCACTTTTATGATTCTCAAAAACTATAATCCATTTTTATTGCACACATACAAAATAGAAAGGTAATTTTGATAAATCAAAGTCAAGAAAATCCCTTGTTGCTAACTCAAACCGAATTGTTTAGGATAAATTTAAAACGACATTGGGTCAAAAAGGGACCCAAACGACGCAGCAGGGTTGCTTCTGAAGTGTATTGTCCATAATATGCATTTTATCAATTGAGTCAACGCCTGGTTGTTTGTTTTTCTGCAATATTTGATGATTTCGAGTTTGAGCAGTGACGTGTTCGACTTGTCACGCGTACCGACAAGAGAAGAAAATCTACTTCTTCTGAGAGCCACGAACGAGAAGGTGCTTTTATAGCTCGAAGATAAATCAATGTATCACATTAATTTATCTTAAAATAGCCGCATATTTGATGGTTTTTGTAAAAATCCCTGACTGTCCTTACCAAAGTTAAATTTCATGAATTCAACTGAACACCAAACTTTGAGGAAATTTAAATAAACTCGTCCTTTAACGTTTTCACTTTTTCGCACTGTAAGAAGAGAAAGTATTGTAATCGTGCGTCGGAAAACGGCGAATTTTCGTTAGAGAAAAGGCCTGTTACCGGGCCCTGGTAACGAAAAAATTGATAAATCTTGTTCTATATATAGTAAATTACTTCCTCATGTGCCAGTAGCCAGAATCCATGATTTTTCGGACCTGATACCAAAATATAGCGAAATATCTATTGCAAAACATCCTCAGTCTGTGTGGTCAACGCTAGAGCGTAAACTGGTTGGAACCGATTTTCTCCAAACTTGAATTTCCTGGACCGATTTAAAAGAACTCTTGCTACTTCCTGCGTTTAAAATGGGTATATTAATTTTGGGAAATATCTTATATGATGGTCTTCACAACATTTCAAAATTTTCTGAACAATGCTCTCCAAATTTTGAGATAACAGTCCCTTGGATAGTAAATAACACTTAAGAGAATGGTGCAGACCAATTTTTATTGACATGCTTGTTTTTCCGAAAATCGCAAAATCTCAATTTTTCGGCGTATAACTAAAATATTAAAGATAGATATTTTTTAATGAAATCAGTTTTTTAAAGAGATATTTTGGAAAAAGATCATGTACAATTTTTCGAAAATATTGTACGATTTACGATCATCCAAGTCAATTATCATTTCCTTTAAAATGAATGAAAAAGAAAAAATTAAAAGAATGAAATAAATTATATTCGAAGAGACAAATAACGGCATGCTGCGCACGAACATTTTTTTAAATTAAATGGATGCGCGGAAGAAAGTGAAACGGATACGAACATTTGAGAGCATAATTTTTGAAATCTTTGAAACAACAATCATCAAAATCGACCACGGGTCTGATTAATTTGGAGAATTTTAGTAATCGTGCATTTGGCGGAATAAAAGAATATGCGCAGGCGCCATTGTTGTCGTGAAGTAATTAAAAATAGTGTTTTCAAAATATTAAGAGAACGTCTGAAGGGACGGGTTAGAATTTGGTAATAAAAGAGCAAAAATTATCGAAATTTTGAAAGTAGTCACAATTTTGGAAGACGCTTAGGAGGTGAGATAAAAATTAAGTGCTATATTTTCATTTAGAAAAATATACGAAACAAGAGATATTGTTGTGACGTCATGAGAAGATAGCAATATGATTTGCAATATTTAATTAAATAAGGCATTGAGATTATGAATCAGACGATACAGTACTCATTTCCGGGAATTTTGGCCACGATGAAGCAACGACGGGTCAGAAAAACGCTGATAAGTGAGAAGAATAAATATTTTCGTTATGCGCTGTTCGGCGGCAATAAAGCGGGTGATCTGCTTTGTTCACCGCGAAACCATGTAAGATAGAGGACAATGCCAGTCAGAGATGAGATAAAGTGTTGCTCGGAGCGTGAACGCAAGATCCGTGTTACATGTTGCCAGAATTTTTTAATTATTGTTAGGAGTTTATTACTTAAAAACATTTTATTTATTTGACGGCGCGCGCAATCGTAAAACGCGCGCGTAAATTCACAAACAGTGGCGATATAAGAAAGTTTTGTTATTATCGCGATGTAAACAATATTTGTCGGACATTTTGCGTGTTGTGTTTATTAGCACGAATGCCAACGCTATTCTGGCTTGACATTAAAAGGGGGAATGCAAGATTCTACGAAACAACATGGTGTATCGGCTCGTAGTGATTTCGAAACATTCGGCGGGAGTTGTAAGGCGGGATAAACAGTCATATACATGCGTGTGCTAAGGCGAATTCCGCGGATGAAGAAAGTTTCGCGCGATGGTGATGTCCATGGACATGACGCAGGCCGGAGCTTAGCAGTTATTGTGGACTGATGGAGTGCAGTGGTACAGACGAATCGCGGTGTCGAACCGGCAAATAGGGAAGTGCAATGGCTAATTTTTTTTTTTTCGGTTACTACGAAGACGCATTCATGTAGAAGAACAAGTAATGTTAAACTTCTATAGATTAAGAGTCGATAAGGCAATAGTTCAAAATGCGCATTCAGTATTGTAACCACTCATAAGTCGGTTACATTGTTTAAATAGCGGCGCGACAATGTTAAACTACGACCAAAGCAGTAATAGTACCGCTGAACTACAAGGAGGTGCGCCATCAAGAAAGGATATTCTGTATCAGATTCTGAGTAAAAGTTCCGAACGCACTCACGTAGTAGAAATCAACATCCAATCAGGAATCGCCTTGAAGAATCTTCAGTGACGGCGCGATCAGCACTTCAAGGAAACGTCTTTTCTGCTGTGAACCTTCGATCGGGAACGGACCTGTACTGGTCTTGCGGTGCAAGTGATCTGATACTGAACGAGAGGAGATCCAAATAAAATTGGCAACCATCAGAAACTTTATAAAAAGGTTTATTTTTCTTCTTTTTCTGGATTGCAAGTAATATTTCGCTTGGACATTCCAAGCAAGGAATATCGTATATTTGTTAGGGACCGCCGTCGAGCTTCGTGTTACTGGCGAGGTCTGCTCGCAACAATCGAGGGACGGTTTTTCACGACGCAAGAGGCTAATCTGACCTGACGCAGTGGGATTCATCGCCGTCGCCTGGAGTGGCAGGAACGTGTCATCGCGGCGACGTCGTGAGTCAAAAAGACTCAGATTTTTAACTTACAAAAATCCCTTTTAAAAGAAACAGTTGAGAGGAGGGAAATCACGATAAGAATATATAGAATTCACCACGCCCAGACAGAGATAGTCAGGCATTTAAATTATCGGCTATTAAGCGTAACTTTTCAGTATTTCCATCGTAACGAGAATTCAGATAAATTGTTCATGCAAAAAGGTGTAAAATTTATTCTTTTAATTCTTTTGTTTAACTACTATATTTGTTCTAATGAATAGTCTCTTTCTGCAAATCATGATTTAAAATTGTTTTAAATTAAATAGTAAAAAGGGTTAATGTTGCGTGACAGTAAACCGCTTATTAAAGGGATCTCTAAATTATTGTACCAGTTTATTTAAAAGGTATATGCAAAGGATATTTCACATGAAAAACTTTTCTTTCAGCAGGTGTGATTTGATGTTGTTGCTTTTGTGGAATTGTATAAAGGTATTTCATTGTGTTTGTGTAAAAGAAAGATTATATTTGGGTCATTCAAAGAATTTTACAAATAGAAAAGGCACAACTGCAGTTGATCAATATTTAGAAATTGTTAACACTACAGCAAGTAATATGAATTTCTAGGTAATGTAAATTTAACGAAATTGTATCAGATTTGGTAGAATATATCAAAACTTTGTTAAAGTTAAAAGCTAACTTGCCTATATTTATTTTAATAATCAAAAGCAGGATAAAAGACGGACCCACTCCTGTAGGACGATTAGGACATAAGAAAATCTTCAAATGTTGATGTGACATTGATTTACCAGGTCAAAGGTCAGTAGTAACATTAAGATTAGAGTGATCTGCTCATTTGTATCCCATAGATTAGCATATTTGGTGAATATGAGGTTCTGAAATTGATATAACCTCGTCACATAGTATTCCTAAAATAAGGAAAGGTCACAGTATGAATGAAATTTTTGTAAGTTTTTCAGGTGAATGTTTTTTCTTTACTTATGTGTTAAATTTAATTTTTTATGTTGTCATTGAAAGGTGTTTTTGTTTACGTGCTTATTGTCATTAGCGAACAGTACAGGTGAACTGATAGCAAACAAAAGAGAAACGGGTAGAATAAGCACGATGGTCATAGTGCCAGGTTTAATAAAACCTCCTAAACGACGTGTTGTGAGCTCGAAACGGTCGCCATTTGTAAACCAGATACAATAAAAATAATTCAAAGATGCTTTTGAACAGTCAAAACATAAGGAAATGTATGTACAAAATATGAAGTTTTTTTGAGATGGTCAAGCGATCAATTAATTAAATTCTGGACAATTTAAAATGGATTGACCCGCAGGTAAAGATATTTTTGAATCTATGAATGTGTATAATATACTTCTGTATTACATCAATTGTAATCCGTCTTTTCAGAATCGCTGTTTCCAATGCATTACTTGAGAAGTGTTGGACACCGAAGCCTTTACAAGGAGACAGTTTACACTTTAAAACTAGTAGTGCTGACAAAGCACATACTTTCTCGCTTTGGTTGAAAATGCTCCGCAATATTATATTACTACATTAACCAGAGTAAGTTATTTCAACAAGCAAATTGTTTTTCCGCTTCGAGGCCCGGTCTCAGTTCCTCAGAGGTGACGTGTCGGCACTTATAGTTCTCCATTCGTATAGATCGATCCACCGTAGTGATGACTCCGTACACGCGAATTAACCATCTCTGCCATCTCAATGTTATATTAGGTTTACAATTCTATAATAGTAAGAAGCATATGGTGGTTTTAGTTGTACCATTTGGAAGCCAAAAAATTAAGAAAACGTGAAAAAAGGCCTTTTGGCGGCAAAAGATGGCTGGAGGAAAGGAATGAGGCATAATCCAAAAGCTAGTCAAGACCAAGGAGTTTAGAAAACTAACAAGTGCGAAAAAGTCTGTGCCAATCAATAGCACCACTATTTTTTTTCTAAATTTAGCTACAGGATTTATCCACTTTTTCGTTACGAAAATCCAGCTATAAGAGATTTTCTGACGAAAATTCGCAGTTTTCCTGTGCACGATTACTTAACTTTCTCTTCTTACGAAGAATTTGTAAGGCGAAAAAGAAAAAAATAAACTTTAATTGATTAGATTTATTTATATTTAAAAATCATCTATTAATACTCCGTTAAACGTAAGCGGACTGAGATACTTAACTTTGTTATTTCTCTTCCATTGTAAATTATCAAGAGATAAAGGTACGGCTTTATGTATCTTCTTGAATCTTCACCTCTTATCGTTTGACGTTGATAATTCATTTCGCAATTGATGCTCACAACGCGTGTCCTCACGTAGCGAAGTAGGGAGGAAGAAAAGAATAATATTCTGTTTATACAAAATATTCAACAACTTTATAACGAAAAAATCGCACAAAAAATAATAAGTGGCGCTACAGAATGGCACAGAATTTTTCACACTACATAGTTAATTTTCTAATCCCTTCAGTCTTCGCTACGTTTTCTGTATTTCTCTCCCTCGTCCCAGTTGCAGTCTATTGCGACATAAAGGTCATTATTTTGGACGCCGAAAAGTTCAATTAAAATATGACTTTAAAATTATTATAGAAGAGTAAAACATTCTCCCTTATGTAAATTTTCGTTGAAAAATTTGGACCTGCTTTGGAGAAAATGTTTCAGCCTTTTTTAAAAACGCGCAATGTAAAGCTCATTTTCCCCCAAAATTTTCGATTTTTCGGCAAACTAAATTATTATTCGAAACGATGGTACTGACAAATGCGATAATGTATAAGAAATGCCCGTAATGTAAATACTAACGATGCTCTATCGGCCCCAAAACGACAGTTGTTCCACTTTTTTCAATTTTTTCGTCCCCTAATTGCAGAATATGTCTTTGAAGATATTACAGAAGAGCAAAACATTTTCCGGAACATATTCTGGTTCTTCAGATAATTTCGTTTGTGCGTTTCTGAACATGCGCGTTTTTTATCTAAATTTGACAGAGAATTTTTGAATTTTCTACAAACATGAGAAATCATTTGAAGCACTTGTTTCCAATTCAATAATGCTTAAGAATTCATAAAAATAAATTTAATAAATGCAATAATGTATTGAAAATATTAACGAATTGAGAAATATTTCAAACTAGAGGTGCTACAACAGCACATACACTCGTGCACTTTGGAAAACAGTGAAGTAATATAGAAAAATTGTAATTTCTTCCATACTAAAATCTTACGCAATTATAACTTGAAAAGTCTAATTCAACTAAGTCAATGGAAGCGCTTGTGGTGCATATATGCGTTTATTTCGATAGCCAGGAACTAATTTCTATCTTTTACAAATGAAACTCACGTGAATAATTTAACTGTTGCAGAATTTTCAGAATATTATACAGAAATGAAAGAATAATATTCCACACCAGCTTGCCTTCGTTACATGGAAGTAAGTTAACACTTTCTGAATACCGTAATCAGCGATCAAAATTTATTAAACTAAAAGAAAATGTATTTCTTAGGTCTACGTTAAATATATTACATTCTTTAAGCCTATTTTCTTTGGAAAGTATTTTATCTACATCTTACGATTATCACGACCAGCAACAATGACAAGCTTTCGAATATAATTTGAAGCCGTCTTGTCGCCGTTTTTGCTGACAGTACTTCAAACGAAGCGGGAGAGATTCGAATTTTCAATTCCGATTTTTTTTCAAATTTTCGGAAATAATAATAGCATTACTATTGTTCTTTGATACATACGAGGAGAGAATTTACAGGAAAAATTGGTGCCGACTTTGAGGAAAAACTTATTACAAAAATTAAAAATAGCCTATATTTCACGAAAAATTACGCGAAAACTACTTAATTCTTCGAAAAATTCTACAAGATCTTATTTCAAAATATAGTTTTAAAGAATAGATTTCATGCAGAAAAAATCTCTATCTTCAAACTTTTAGTTGTAGGGAGACGCAGAAAAAAGTGAACTTTTGTAATTTTCCAAAAATCTGGGATTTCAACGAAAATGAGGTCTACACCATTCTCTTAAGCGTCCTTTGCGATAACCGACAACAAAATTTATTCAAAAAATTTAGACTCACGTTTTTGAAAATTTTGAAAATGTTCCAGGGTTTCATGTAAAATGCCCATAAAGAGTTTAGGGGCTAGTGACGGTCGGCATGGCCGGCGGAGAGACGGACAGACAGATGGATGGACGTTTTGAAACTAGTGGTGCTTCAACAGTCCATGTTTCTCGCATTATTTGTAATTGCTCTGCAGTAGTATGTTACTACAAGAACCTGCAAAACTGTTTTCACCCAACAATATTTTCCGCACAGAGACTCGAACTCAGGTCCAAGTTAACTCGCCATTCACCTTACCTCTACATCAAACAGCCGCATTCCTTGTGTGTTTTCGTGGAAAATATTTAAAGAAAATAATTGGATCGTTATTTGTGAAAACGTTCCTTTTAAAATTAGCAATAATTTCAACCAGAAATTACGTGAAAACTATTCGTTTTGCCGAAAAAATTGTACATGACTATTTTTAAAGGACGATTTTATTTTCTCTCACTACTTCGTGAGAAGAGAAAGTTTTCCAATCGTCCACCGAAAAACGCCGGCACACAATAAAATTTTTTGAAAGAAAATCTCTTATTGCCAGGCCCTGGAAACGAAAACGTGGATAAATCTTTTTCCTACATATAATAAATTACTTCCTCTAACGTTGTGTAGCCAGAATTCATGTTTTGCGAGTTCTTGATACCGCAAAATCATTACATACATTAATATATATATATATATATATATATATATATATATATAATATATATATAGTTTTAGTTGCCAGAAAACTTACCCATATTTTATGCAGTAACCGAGTGACGATTTTATGAAGTAACCAACTATGTGGTTTCTGACATTTATCACGTTTATCCCACGTTAGGAACAAGGCTGTCAAACTCAACTATACTTCTGGAAAGCACGGAAGCCACTATCAAATCAAGAGCTCTGTTAGAACGTGATATATATTGATACTCCTGATTAGATACCGCGTCTCGGCTGATCAAAAGTCAATGCGTCCTACGTGCCTGCGTTTAATAGGCATCGATGTGGAAAAACCACATCTCCTCCAAGGTGATTGAAGCGAATAGACACTTATGTATTCGTCAACCAGTAATTAACCGTCACTCCACCCTTAAAGCTTCACTCTGCTCTCTTTATATATAAATATAAAGTAATTTTACGTCCGCTACTCACGCTTGTCAGTCTCGTGTAACGCCGCCATCACAACAGTGGACAAAATTCAAATATTGTAAAATAAAGTCACCAAAACTGCAGTTTATCCCCCTTGGTACTTAAGCAATATGAAGGGCGTCGAGAAAGGCGGAGGGCAGCTGGGGCAACTTGACCCCTGGCCCCGATTTAATTGGGCCCCGAATTTCTTTGTCATTCAAAAGAAATGAGAAATATATTTATCTCGCTTCTAAATTTAACATTATAACTTACTTTTGTTACATGGAGATATGAATTCTGGTCGTAAATTGAGATAGGAGGGAGTATATTGTAAAAATAGTGGTTCTCGTGGATTAACGGCTTCTGGCTTGTGGTTTTGTCTCGGAGTCCCTGAGCAATACAAATCTTCCCAAAGACCTAGCCATCGGTCGCTCTCTCGAAAGACGGCAGAACTTGCCGGTGGTTTTTCTAGGCGTGCGGTCGGCATTCGATTCTGTATGGCACGAGGGGGCGCTCGCGTGTCTTGCGGACATTGGAATCAGCGATTGCTACGTCAGACTAATCGCTAGCTTCTTGGAAGATAGACGATTCAAGGTTCGCGTCAATGGCGTACAATCGTCCTTAAGACGAGCCGTGGCAGGCGTGCCACAGGGAAGCGTGCTCTCCCCTACTCTATTCGGCCTGTACGTCAACGACGCGCCGCTATCAGTTGATAGAGACACCGGTATTCGACATTGCGGGCTCCTAATGTTCGCGGATGACTTTGCTTACTTCGCGAAGTCGGCGGACAAAAGGAAATCGGTGAGATATCTGAACGATTGCCTCGCTGAGCTTCCCGAATGACTGAGCTATAAAAAGCTCACCCTCAACCTAGACAAGTGCGTAACCGTCAACTTCACCCGACAGAGGGCCGACCCCGATGAAGTCGTGAGCTTAGCCGGCGCGCACCAACCCTGGCAAAAGACGGCGAAGTATCTTGGTGTGAAGCTGGATAGCGGTCTCCGCTGGCATGCGCACGCCAGATACCTTAGCCAGAAAATAACTGCCCGAACCACTCTCCTACGCCCGCTTTTACGAGCCCCCGAACTCCATCCTGCCCTCAAACGCCGCTTATTCCCCGCTTGCGTACGGTCCATTTGGACGTACGCCTGCGAGGTATTCGCGCTGCGGCACCTCCCTCCCCCTCCGTCCGATTCGCTCGGCGGAAAACCGTCCAGCGCGTCTCGCAGCGCTCCCGCACCTCCCCCCCCCCCACCCAACAGATACCCTAGAAACACCGACGTGTTCGGACTTCTGGGTGTAAAAAAACAATTCTTGCCGGAGCTTCAAAGGCGCTCGGCTACGGCGCTTGCAAAGGCGCTGGGGCCGAAGGCGCCGCGCATCCTGCGCGACACCGGCCGAGAGGCGAACAGCGACACACATCGGTCCTATCTATGGAAAGGACCGAAACACGTCGCCTTTACCTTCCGTGCGCTGCCTCACGACACGCTCGCTACCTTGTGCGAGCAAGCGGAGGCAGCCGAACGCGGAGGGGAAGACTCGCCCTCGGCCGAGGCACGCGTGGGCAACGCGACGACGCGCCCCTCCTGCCACACCTCCCAATGGGCCTGAGCGCCACGGACACTTTGAGCCAAGTCAGTGCCGTGGCGAACAGAACAGAAGACTGTCAGTGTAGTGCTGTGGGAATGAATGAGTAGAACAAACGGTTATGTATATAATGAATGAATGGTTATGTATATAACGAATGAATGAATGATACGTGAATTAAAAATAAATTGGAAAAAGAATCACCTAGCAAACCCTACAAAAACATCATTTAGAATTAAGAAAAAATACAATATTATTTTTCATGTAAGTTAAGTATGCGAATGTGCTACTACATAATTATTAAATTAGATTTAATTTAGAATTAAGTTAGCTTGAGTTAGTATTAGCTTTTTTTTACCTCTCCCTCTTGGCTGCGTAAGCCGCAAGGCAGCAGCGCAATTTGTATGCCAGTATGTAAATAAGTTCCCGCCGCCTCAGGGTTACTGTGGAGGGGAAACAAAGAAAAAAACAAGCCATAGAACCCATCGTATCATACTTCACAAAACTTTTTCATTCATTGTTTCAAAACCTATCCACAGTTTTCGGCGTACCTCATTTCAAAGAGCATCCCGTAGATGCTTGTCTGCGCAACTTTTCACACTCGCATTTTCCTCCATAATCTGGCTGATATTAAAACAGTGATAAAAAGATTCCTCCCATCAACAGTCAACAATAGTCACTTTAATTCATATTAATTAAATCCAATGTTCAACATGCCACAGCAAACCCTTTTCGCATCGTTTTCATCTCAAAATGGCCACTCCTAACAACTGCCATATGGTTGAGCGTTCTAAAATCACATTCAACAATAATAAAATAAAAGTGCCAAAACGGCGCGCACTTTCTCGTCTTTAATAATAGTTATGTAATACCATTTGTAGTACTACTCGCGCAACTTTTCTTGAACGGTGGATAGAAGCAATGCGGGCGGAGTGGGGGTATTAGTTACAAAGTCGGCCACTAGAGAATTTACAGTAATGCCAACCTCTGGAAAATCCATCCCTCTGGGACCGGGAACGGAAGCTCAGTGCATCATACGGTGCCACTGCCACGCCTCTGACCGCGAGGTCCTATGTTCGAGTCCTGACTTCGGCAGGATTTTCGGGACTAGCTTTTCGACATTAACTTTTAAGCTAGGTCGAATTCAGTCGTTGTCTGGATTAGAATTCTAGCGGCCGGTTGCTTTGATCGGTAGTTTTCCGTGGTTTATCCGGTCAACACCAGGCGAATGCCGGAGCAGTACCCTACCAAACGGACCACGGACCGCGCGCGATGTCCTTCCTCTTCCTTGTCCTATCCTCTCCCGTTATACACACAAACTTACACTGGCATGCACTACACTACCACATATTCCGGGAGGTCGAGAGGTTAGAGTTTGTCCCGGCTGGGGCGGTGCCCCGCTGGTGGAAGAGTCCTGGTTAGGGGGAAACCCCTAGTTGACAATAGGTCGGCACCGGTTCTCGCCATCCAGCAGGTGAAGATCACCGTCATCTCCCGAGAAAAATCATGCACTGCACTAACGGGACTACTAACCAAAGCAGTCGACGCGCCCGTACTATATGGGAGTTTTATGTGCCTCCCTTGAAGGACTTGGACCTGCCTAAGCCATTTCTTTAGATAATGGCAATAAATCTGATAAGAAATTCTCGATTATGAAAGCAACTAGCTTTGACTATTCATTTATTTTTTATTTATTTATTTTTACGTCAAAAAAACAGTTAAAAACTGCGTATGACGTCAACTGCGTATAACTAAGGTCTGTTTCGCGCCAACGAAGTTTCAATGTTTGGAATGTTGTCATTAGTGATCTCTGCGAGCTTTTGCCTTCAACTGTTTTTTGCTCAAGGGCGAACGAAGCAAGATTATCGTTCAGGAAAAGTTGCGCGAGTAGCAGTTGATGCCCAGTTTACTAGTAGCGTAGTGAGCACCGCTACCCAGTACGGAGGAACTGCACCTCTGCCAGCTATGACGGCTCCCAGGGCCGACTCCGGCCGCGGACATTGTCACTAGCAGAGGCCGTTCTTACGGCCACAGCCCCTTTGATAGGGAGAGGTGGCTCTGGGCACCAACTGGTGTCACTGCAGTGCCTCTGACCGGAAAGGTTTAGGTTTCAGTCCCGGCGGGGGCCGGATTTTCGACATTAGCTAGACAGCTCGGTCGAATTCAGCTGCTGTTTGAAGATTTCTACTGGCCGGCGAACATCATACCGATTACTACCCTAACATCGATCTTTATTTATATAATCACAGTCGCTCGACTTTTGCCGACAGCAGCGAGACTGACGATGACGGCAAAGCCGTCGAAAGCCGGCTATCTTAATAAAGCTGATATGTTGACGAAGATGACTTCTTTTATTTCTTCTTTTTATTTAGATAATTCATAATAGGGTATTTAATCCTAGTCTATATTCATATTTCAAAGCCTGATAGACTGTGTTCCATGGTTTCCCCAATTGATACCAGGCGAATGCCGCAGTACTCTAACCCAGTATCCTAACAAACGGGCCACGAACCGCGCGTGATATTTCATTCCTATTCCTTGTCCTCTCCCTACCCCTAACTTACACACCTTTTCATTTACATGCCCTACATTAACTCATGCTGGGAGACCGCTCGGGAGCTTAAAGCTTGTTTCGGCTGGGGCGGTTATCTCTTGGTAGGAGATTGCTTGTTGAAGTAAACCTTGTTAGCCGATATTAGGTCGGCGCATGATCTCACCATCCAGCTGCGGAAGATTATCGCCACCTTTCGAGGGAGACACTTCCACTCCACGTACGGGACTAATGACCTTAGTAGTTGCCGCGCCCGGAATCACTAATCAAACAACAGCCCCTATCCGTCAGCAGCGCCAGTCTCCCACCGCCTCGGGCCTCTGGTGCGCCTCACAAAACAGTCTATTGCTACGACTGATTATGTAGATTTAAGATTTAAGACAAATACTTTTATTTAGACCAAGTAAATACTTATTACTTTGGTTTTTTAAGTTAAAAAATAAATTGTGGGGTTTGGCTTTGGAATTCTAAATAGTTATCCGAAATTTCGATTTCAACTCTTATATATTGCTATATATGTGATTTTTTTCGAATCTGGCTTAATTTTATGACAAATATTTTTCTCGGTTTTTTATATTCACAGGTCGATATCGAAATTGAAATATGAATACTAAGCAATCTCATTCCTGTGACTGGAATGTGAAGAGAATCCAGAAAATGTAAGAAGTATGTTGATATGAAAAAATATTCCGCCATCTCTCTTAATCTCTCGTTTTAGTTAATTTGAGCGTTGAATTTTGTCTATTTACTACAGCGTGATGTTGCCAAGTGCAGAATTGTTTAAAATTCTATTGCGTTACTAATTGTGCCTATAATTGATTGGAACTTGAACTGCACATTTACGTACATTAGTATTGGCTTGAAGAGTGAATGAATAAACGAAATGAAATGTCCCATACATTGTTGGGAAACCGTTGTTTCTAAAGACCCATGTTTGAATATTTAACCTATACTCGTAATGCGTGTCATTCGGTGTGGTTCATCTTCATCTTTCTTCTATTTGCACCGTATAATTGTAAGTTAGCTGATAGCTATAAAATAATTAAATTGACACAAATGCGGCGTTTGATATCACACCACAGTAGGTTGAATCTTCTGTCTGGACAACAGCAGACACCGGCATTGAGTCTTGGATAGATCAAATATATGTAATCCTGGACAAACCATTTCAAGTATCGTTATTTATTCCAAATTGTTATATACAGAAAGTTGTCCAGTTTGGGGAGAATGTTAATATTGTTTCATAATTTGCAAAAGGAAATACATAACAAACATACCAAGCACAAATGTGTAATTGCATATCATCTACTTTTGTGACATTTCATTATACACTAATTTTTCCATATGTGAGCTACAAGCACTGCGCAACGAAGCGCATGCAGAAGTGAGTGTAGCACCCTTGAAATAGAGAGTTTTCGAGTGTTACAAGACGTGAATTCGAAGAAATTTTTACGAATAATTACCGACGATATGCGATAATGGAAGAAGATAAATATGAGCCAATTCCGCCAATTGCGAATACCCAGCATAGGAGTTCTCCGCCTTCCGCGCATCTTCCTGTCCCCCTTCTACCCTTCAACGGAGCCAGCCGGGGGCCAGGGACGTGTAGCTCAGAAATATATAAAGTAATTAGTCTGCCTTTGGACATTTATATTTACATGTGTAACAACGGGGACAAAAAATAATATAATTATTAAAAGTTTGTCTCAAACTTCGCTCCCGTTTTGGGCAAGAGCGACAGATATGTTGTTGTTGTCGTTGTTGTTGTTGTTGTATTTTGCTTGAGAAAGTAGTAATTAACGTATCATACTTCTATTATGTAAACGAAATAATGTGATTCATAATGTAAAAAATAAAAACTATATTTTTCAATTACACACTATTGAAAAATACAGTAAGCATTAAATATTATTTCTTTATAATGTAACAGATATTGAATATTTTTAAATGTATATTTTCAATAAGTAATTAATTTGACAATGTACCTAGCTGCTGTGCCCAGCAACTGCTCTGCAACATGATTAGGCTTGATGAGGCCGACAGGTCCATTTATGAAGAAGCATCACCCTCTCAGAAATCACAGGCCGGTAGGTCTAGAAAGGCTGACTTATATCTTAGATGCTGTCGTAACCAGGAAAAGAAGTAAAGGAACAAGATTTCCGTTTCGCGAAGGAAGATTTATTGAACTATTGAAATGTAACTATTGAAACCTCGTTTTGGTTTTTTTCAGGAATTAGGATTGCAACTTATCAAATTGAAAAATCATGGGAGAGACTAAATTTATTATTAAACATTGTTTTTTTTAGAGAAACCATTCAATTCTTATCTTTTACTATTTGCAAACATTCTTTTAAATGTACCGTTTACAATTGTTAAGCAGCTATTGTTAATCTATAGATGAAATAAATGTTTGAATGTTTGACTAGCGACTGGAACGAACGTCCCGCTTTAATCTTGAACTCGAGTGCCTCTTGTCGAGCAAGTGCAACTTATCAGTCACGCAGACTTCATTCTTGTTTTCTACCTTGTGGGGAAATCCCACTAATTCAATGATTTGATAAATACGATCCACTCTGATCTGGTATAGTATTTATCGGACCAATATTTGCATAAATTACTCCAAACGTTCTCAGGTAACACACATTTGTGTAAAACAATGTGTTTCTACAATTTTCAATAAAATATAACATATATTTCATCTTTATACTTAAAGATGAGTGTGGTCGCTCCCTGCCAAATACCAAGTACAGCATACATTATAATTAAATACTTTTTTATTTACCCTTTGTACTGCAGGAATACCTGCTTAGGGTTACAGGAGGTTAGGGCTTCTGTCCATTTGATATTTTGTTTCGTATTCATTCGTATTCACTACTTCCAGGGCCTTCTGTAGATATCGTGTCACATATGATGTTGTATAGGATTAATGGAAGTGGGAGACGATGGCCTGGCAAGCGCCATTCTTCGTGTGTGTATTTCCCTCAATATTAACTGTTAATAAATGCATTAAATTTTGGTACTCATTTTAAAAGGAGGCTGAGTGAACCTCAGGATCGCCCTGAATAGGAGACAATCGGGTAAAACTCCTCACCAGTAATGAGTGATTGTTCCTTTTAAATATATTATATCTACATATTTCTCTACATAAATCTTATCTCTATATAATTCTTAAGTTTGACAATGCTACATTGGTTTGCACTGCTAAGGGTTGGTAATGTGTCTCATTACCTATATTATTGTTTTATGCCTGTCAGTGGAAAAAAAAAGTTTGCCACAAGTTGACTTGTTACAAGACAACATAAAAAATACATTACTCAAATGTTTCTCCTTTCTTCCAGTAATCGTTTGCAACAGATATATGCTACTTTTTAGCATTTTTGAGAATGTATTGCAGATAAATTTAAAAGATTTACACCCCCCAAAAACATTTTAAGTGATGGAAGTATCATTGACTGGTAGAAGTACTTTGCGTTGTGCGGGTAGTAATTTACCGGAATAATCTATTATTCAGTAAACGAAATAATTATATTTAAAGGTCCTCCCTGACCTCTCCTGCCCTGCCTCTACCTCTCGGTTCTGTTTTGCCCTTGAAAGCACGTCCGCCATATTGGTTGCTATCATTTCTGTGAGCAGCTGCAAACGAATGCTTTGTTGCAATTTCCGGTTATTCGTCCAGAAGCAATGTTGTTTCCGTTTCCTCCCCTTCAACAGATGGAATGGCGTTTGCATCTACATAGTTTTTACCGTATCTTGTCTGTCGTCGGTCGTCGTCGCCTTTGGCTGTGATTGAAATCTGTGGTTCTTTCAACGACTTTTGCGAAACGAATTTGAAGGACTCGATGATTAAATTAGTGGTAATAAAACATCACATACTTTCTCGCCATTAGTAACCGTTATGTAATATTATCCAACAATTTCTGCCTATATCAACACATCTCTGTGAATGAGCAATGATAACAATGCACCCATGAAGCAATAGGAGCTCCTAACAATGCACACATTTTCTTATGAATTCTTGTTAAAAACGCCATTTTCCCCAGAAATGAAACTTTTTCAGTTCGCATTGTGATGGTTTTATTAAAAATCTTGTACGACGTTCTATATGAAACACTATTACTTTTTTAGAATACATACAGAACGTTTCGCCGTGTCTACGAGCTATTCTAATATCATTCAGATTTTTTTCATTTTGTTTTAAACAACCAAACAAAACAATAATTTTATTCTTCATAATTCACGTTATTAAACATTAATTAAACAGATATAGATGCTCTGGAAAAGCGTCAAGCAGAAACCCCGGTAAAACGGTTCATTTTTTGATGCCAACTAGCTTTCAGTAAGTGTTCCAACTTTGTACGTTAGTTTTTGAAAGAGTTAATACAGTATGAAATAATTAATGAGCAAACACTATTATAAACATTTTTTCCCAACGCATCATGCAGACATGCAAAGATAATTTCACAAAAAAATTGAACATCCAGATCTCAATACCATTGATATATTTCATTCTGATTGCATTCGAAAGTACATCATAACCTCATATATATATATATATATATATATATATATATATATATTGTGACGTTTGGGGCATCGCCACAAACCCCACAACGCCCACGCAGCGTCGGCGGAGACGTGGAGAGCGAAGGTATAACAGAACGTCGGTTACTGATCGAAAAGACGCTACCTGTTAGTTGCGTCCTGAAGCGCGGCGGCGGTGCACTTCCGCAATATGGGCAGCGCACTAGGGTTGTGCCGTGACGTCACTACAACATTAAAACGGGGGAGCAGCAAGGAAAAGGGCCCTTCTTGTGTGAGACGCCGAGGTGAGAAGTCGAGTAAGGTAGCGGAACAGTTGAGGGAGAGAAGCGGTAGTTCTGGAGGTGTTAGGAAGTGAGAAATGATAGAGTAGCGAGGCTAGTGGTGTAAGGAGAACATTATAGGAGATTGCAGTAAAATGTGAAATTTAGAACGAATCAGAATAGTGGCTGTGGTTGCGGAACTGTGTTTTAAGTTAGGCGGCGCGATGAGGAGCTTATGGGGAGAGACAATGCACGTACTCGTGTCGCAAGAAGGCCGGCGAAGGTGGACGAGACGTGGATCTGGGGGTGGGCAGGAGTGGGCGGCGACCGCGCATCGAAAAGCACCGGACGGCGGCCACTGGACATCATTGTCACGAGAGCTGAGCTGCAAAACAGGGAAGTGACTGTGTGTGTGTGTGATTTTCTTTGCAGACATTTCATCTGAAGACGCATTCCGTAGCTCAAAAGAATTTGTTGAAGACCAACTTTTGTTTAACAAAATTAAATTAGGAAACGGTCGAAATAAAGTCAGGGAATGCGCATTCGATGTGTGAGTGAGATTTCACATTGTTTTGTTAGTATTATGCGTGAATAAGTTTCTCCGATGTGTTTTGTTTCTTTCGATGTCTATACACAGTCTAGGATTACTGTGTATCAGTGTGGAGGGGAAGACGGTGAGTTGTTACCGTTTATGATGAAAAGAGGAAAAAGCCCGAAAGCAGTAATAAACGAACGAACAAAAATATTGTTCATTTTTATCAATTGAGAGCATGCGTCGTTATTTACTGTAATACCCTAGCACGCACAATCCAGTCACCTCGCTTGGATTCCTGTATAGGACCACCACCTTATCCACGGCTGCAGGTTATGAGAAGTTTTATAAAAACTAACTAGCTAAAAAGGGGCAAACGATAGGTTCAATCAAGTACGAGTACAAAATATGGCACCCAACAGTCTGTAATTTCATGATATAAGAGGAGATTAGCCAGGCAATAGTAGCAGAGAAGACAGACAGAAAAGGGGAGTTATTAAATTGCCGAGAATACAGGGGAAACATTACATTTTTGGCTGCCCAACGCGAGGCCAGGGTACCGGGAGGAAGGATAGCCGGGAACCATTCATTTGGCGGCCCAACGCGGGGCAAGGATAGCAGACAAGGGAAGGAACCATTACATTTTGGCGGCCCAACGCGAGGCTGATAAGCGGGGATGGTAAATTGTGCTGTGTGCTGGGTAAAGAATAAGATAGCGAAATGGAGACGCGAAGTGGTAAAGTGGTTAGTGTTCGCGACTCGTCTGATTCCGAAACAATTTCTGCCTACAAGGAGGGCGAGGAGTATCAGCGAATCGAGGAGTTAGACGTAGACAGGGAGGAAAATATAGCGGTTGACGCATAAGGGGTAGATGTGGGCCAGATAACAGCAGATAGGGCTCTAACGGAAGAACAAGGTGCGGAGGAACCGACACTTTCCATGATGCTGCGTTTGTTAACCGAATTGAAGGCAGACAGTGCTAAATCAAGGGCTGATAGTGCTAAAACAAACGCTAGTTTACAGGAGATGAGGGATGAGAACATAGGAACAAACAACAGGTTGCACGAAATAAAAGAGGAAATAAAAGCTGATAATGTTCGAATGGCCAGGGATATGAAGAACGCAGTGCCAAGTTGGAAAGTAACTTCGGTGCGATTTTTGAGAAAAAAATGTTTATTTTTAACTTACTACATACTACGTGCAAAATTACACGCAAACTAATCATATTTTCGACAAATTGAACATGACCTTATTATAAGAGCACTGTCTTAGGAATATATGTTAATAAGAAAAAATCTGTCTTCATTAGTTTAGATGTAGGAAGACGCCGAAAAAAAATTTGAAATTGTGCATGTTTAGAAAAATCAGTAATATCAACCACAATGAGATTTGCATCATTTTCTTCGTTCTTTACGCTATCCGACACGAAAATTCATAAAAAATTATGGTGCCACTACTTTGAAATTTTTGTAAATGTCCCAGACGCTTCATGTAAAGTTCGCCCCAAATTTCAAATATGTTTCAAATTCCAGGCACCGCGACATCAACCGGATTCATTGAGAAATATCAATTTTAGGGAAAATCGGCTGAACGGTTTTGGCTAGCGTTGATCACAGGCGATCAGATAGACGTTTTGCCGTTTATCGATTTTTCTGTATTAAGGGCCCACAAAACATGAATTCTGGCAATACAACGTGTCAAAAGAAGTAATTTACTAAATGTAGGGGCACCATTCATCCACATTATTGTTATCAGGGCCTGACAATAAGAGTTTTATGTCAAAATTCGCTATTTTTTCAGGACATTCAATACTGTTTCTATACAACGTACGCAGTAGCGAGAAAGCAAAAACTACCGTAACCAGAATTATCAGGTATCTTTCATTAGAAATAGGAAGAATACTTTTTCCTTACTTTTTCGCATACTACATGGTATATATAGAAAATTGGCGACTTTACAGCAGAATATTTGTACTGTATATCCCGAATCATTTTCGAACGGTGAAGTACTGTCTAAATTTTTCCTTT
The DNA here is from genome assembly GCA_964035755.1 of Teleogryllus oceanicus. Classification (NCBI taxonomy): domain Eukaryota; kingdom Metazoa; phylum Arthropoda; class Insecta; order Orthoptera; family Gryllidae; genus Teleogryllus; species Teleogryllus oceanicus. Next base: position 11,959,982 of record CAXIVR010000010.1, read on the forward strand.
AAAATAGGTCATATATCATTCTAATACCCGGCTGGGGCGGTGCCCCGCTGGTGGGAGAGTCCTGGTTAGGGGGAAACCCCACTAGCCGTCGGTAGGTCGCGATCTCGCCATCCAGCGGGGGAAGATCATCGCCATCTCCCGAAAAAGCATGCACTACACTAACGGGACTAATGACCGAAGCAGTTGACAAGTCCGGAAACACGCAAAAAACAATGGTTCAATCATTCTAACACTTTTTTTCAGATTTTTAAACAATTCCAGTTCGTTTAAAAAAATGCATTGTAAATGCTGAAGCTCATGTGGAGATTTAAAAAAGTGTTAAACGAAACCTCAAGAATCACTGTTTCTAACCAAACTAGTTGTAAATGTATTGGCTCATAAAGAAAGGAATTACAACTATCCAAAAATAGGGAGTGACTCATCAACCCCTAGTTATCTAAGAAGGGACCACTTTGACAGATGGAAAACAAATGATCGTCATGAAGGGCGATGATATTGCAAGAGTTAGAGATGAAGCGATGAAGAATTGCAACTGAGCTATCTGAAACCAATGCACTGACAAATTGAGCGCATGAAAGTAACTTGCAGGTATTTCGTCAACAGTGACCAACCAGTAGCTCTCAAAGCGGCCCTTTATAATAATCTCTCTTGACATTAGCGTTTTGCGGAGAAGGTAAATAATAAAATTGCGCTAATATTGAAAGCATTTTTTCAAATTTTCAAACAGTTTCAGTACATAAGTAAAAGCAAACATTGGAATTGTCTAATTATAGTACTAAATTCTAAAAAAAATAGTCCTATATATAGCCTCATATCTATACAATATTCTATCATTCAATATCATTTGCATTACAATTTAAGGTTTAATTAACGACGGAAATTTGAAAGGATTTATTTTCGAACACTAAGTTCAGATGTAGTTAATCATGTTTCATGTTTTTGCTATTACATATCCCCAAAAGACGACATATCATACCTAAATTCAGTGGAGATGAAGAGATCCCGTATCTTGCTGCAGCTGGTGCCACAGCAGTCGAGGTCTCGCAACGCCTGATATGGAGTGTGAGATCGATTGGAGATAACAACTGCTTCAAGTTGGTGCGCAATCGCATCGAGTGGTAGCCGCGTGCTCTGATTGGCTGTGGGCTCCTTAGGCGATGGACGCGACGTCACGCCTCTTAACCTTGAAAACGAACGGCGCCACACTGCAATCTACTCATGAAGGTCATTAAAATGCTTATGGAGTGCACTACAGCGGTGACCAAAAGGTCTTTTCAATTGCGGAAAATACAGCCAGTCCCTGCTGCTGCCCGGTTAGGCTACCCGCTGTGCAATTTGACCAACTAAGCTCACATCTTTCCATCCGTATAATACATTTATTCAAATAAAACTTCCATAAAGCAGACGTGTTATGAATAATTATTTTTATGTAATAGACAGAAATATTAAGAGAATAAAGTGAAACAGACCTGGAAAAAATATTAAACCTACCCAGAATTCATTAAATGGCAGAGGAAATATTTTTTAAATTGTTTCATTTATTGTGAGAAGTTAAATATAATTTGTGTTTGATGTCATGTATTTTTGAAACAGAATTGTCAGAATTCATGTCAGCGAGAAACGACAAGCTCTATAAAAAAATTAAAAAATAAATTTAAAAAAAGAAATCAACCGAACTAACAGTGAACACGTTAGCAACACATTCTGAGTAACGAGATATGCTCTGGCATATTATCGTTATTGAGTTTCGTTATTGAGTTCATTATCGTTATTGAGTTTCTGAACTGGAACTAATATCACATAAATTGATATTGTTAAAACCGCTAATCATCCTTCCTAGTTGACAGGAAAGGAAGGTAGTGGCCTTGTCCGCGTGCAGACAAAGGCCGGGCTGCAAGCTGTAGCCGCTTAGCGCCTCCAAGCCCGCCCCTCTCACTCAGCCAAACTCTCTCTTGGTATATCCAAGAGAATTGCCTTCTTTTTAATATTTACACTCTTTCTTAACACTTCCTTTCTCAAGGCATTTATCATAACATTCCTTTTCTCACTAACAGGTAACAAGAATTCAAACCTACTTCATTCTTATGTACCAGAACTAGATAGGCAACCCTTACTACACGCCGACAGTCCTTATAATTATATTTTAACGCCCCTTCGAGATCTTTTTTGTAGGCCTCAATAATGCACAGTCCCTCTATTGCCATATCGATGAAGTAAGAGAGCTAGTTTCACTACACCATTCTCATGGACTCCTTGTAATTGAAGGTGTCTCTTGACACGTCTCTTGTTTCACTTCTTGGTTACCGTTTTCTAAGAAGCGACAGGAATCCAAGTGTCACGTCGTGAAGTGTAGGTGTCGGTATCTATATTTCAGATAATCTTGCTTTTAAATGTATCGTATCTTCAGCAGGCGAAGTTAACCGGTCGAAAGAATACCTCATGTCGAAGTCTCAATTTCTGGCAAAAAAATGCAGCTTAGAGTACTTAGCGGTAGTCACCAAAAACAGGACAACTAGGCAAGGGCAATTAAGTGATCTTGCGCAACACATATGAAAACAATATTGATGTATTTTAATTGCAAACTTCTGACACCATCATCCCTTGTCGGGAATTTCAAGCGTTTCTCTTGCGAAATGAACTTATGATTCTGCCGCTTAGTGCTCGTCATCGCACTACTGGCACAGACACGTGGATTGATTGGTTATATGATCCTATCAAATAACGAGAAAGTAGATCACCATGGACATATGACAGTTACTGGGATATCTAAACATGATCTTATACACCTATCATCTCCCATGAAATGCCCGAAAAATACGCCCAAAATGGTTTAAGTTCCTTGACTATAAAAGCGTCAATTCAGAAGCATTTACCTCCGAAGGCTTATCACCGCCCTGGCACATTATTAATCAAGAAAATTGTATTAAAGTAAAAATAGTAATTGTAGAAAAGTAAATATATACACGCACTTACTGACAGAACTTCTTGATATGCACATTCCTAATTTATTCTCAACAAGGGATGATGGTGTCAGAAGTTTTCAATTAAAATACCCATCAACATTGTTTTCATATTTGCTTGCGCAAGATGCACTTAAATTGCCCTTGACCTCCATATTTCCTGTTTTTGGTGGACTACCGCTAAGGTACCGACTCTAGTACTCTATCGCTAAGACGGATTTTTATTTTTGCCAGAAATTGAGACTTCGAAGATGAGGTATTCATTCGAAAGTTCGCGCAACACGGCCCCTTGCCCGCTCCCTGGATAACGGATAAACAACGTGCGTTAATGAAACAGAGAGTGTTAATGTATTTCATAACAAAATTGCAAACGTGGTAAAGATGCATACAAGAAACAGAAATCTTGTAACGCAAAAATTTAGGAACATTAAATTAAATGTTCTCATAGTGTTCCCCGCAAAAAAATAGACTCAAAACAAGTATGGAAATAGCTGTGCACCTTAAAATCATCAGTTATCAAGGTAAATCATCCCCCCCCAAAAAAAACTTCTGCATCCCTTGATAATTTTAACTAGCGTTTTGCTAACATGACTCATCACTTTACTTATTTCTCAAAAAACAAAACTCTCTCAACTTTACGAAAGAGATGGAAATGATAGGGGGAAAGAGAAGGGAGTGATGGTGAATGTGAGGAAAGAAACTGAAAAAGTAGAGACAATGAAAAACAGAAAGGAAAATAGAGAGAGAAGGAAACGAGTAGGATAGAAAAGAGAAAGGAAGGAAGAGAGGAAAGTCGGGAGAAAAGGGGCAGAAGTGCAAAGAGGAAGGGAAAAAGTTGGAGGGAAGGAGACAGATTGAAAAAAAGTCGAGACAGAGGTAAAAAGATAGAAGAAAAAGGAAGGAAAAAGTTACAGTGAAAATAGAAAGGGAGAGGGAGAGAGAAAGAGGAAAAAGAAATAGGGCAGGACAGCGTCTGCCGGGTTCTGCTAGTTATTATAATAATTGACGTTATTTTCGTGTGTTTTCATATTATAAATGAACGTTAACCCTTAACTGGAGCACCTTTATTTTATTACGTAAATGGAGCACTAGGGTTCCGGGGACCCAGAATAAAAATGAAGTTTTAACTGGGGTAAAATATCAATAGTAGACCTCTTTGTACTTTATTTTATTTCAAATAACTTAAGAACAATACTTAGAGACTTTGGGTTATTTAGAAATTAAAAAAAAATAATAATACAATGATGGGGACATTGAAGAGCAGGGCACACGTTCTGAGCCTCGCTATGCTTAAGGGCAATTTTTATTATTATTATTATTATTATTATTATTATTATTATTATTATTATTATTATTATTATTAATTTTATATTAATAATAATAACATATTATTATACTAATTTTACTATTATTCTTATCATTATTGTTGCTGTTGTCATGAAAATAACAAAAATTTAATAATTGCCTTAAATAAAAGCAAAAGTAATTACATGAATTTTGGAACGCAATAATATATTTACATAAAAAAAGAAAAAACTGCACGAACACGAGTAAATATACAGCAACTACAGTCAGATACAGCAAAAAAATCCGTGTAGGTACTTGCAAAGGGTAAATATACTGCACACTGGGACACATTACAATATTTTTACCAAGCACTCGATTTACCAAGCACTCGAGGTAAAAATGAAAAAAAAACTATATATCAGCTACAGTCAGATGCAGCCGAAAAACATCCGCGTATGTCGTACTATTTACAACAGATAAACATCCCTGCACAATAAGGTTTTTGATCTATTTCAAATACAACTGAGTTTATTGAGGCAGAACTGCAGAGCAAATTAAATCAAATGGATGTTCTTTCCTTTTTTCGAACATTGGTTATCTCCTAATGAACTTAGCATTTTCCAAATTAGAAAATTTTAGTTTGCAGGCTATTATTCTTGAGAAGGAGAGTCGCATAAGGTTTGCAAAAGGGGTTCTTGTATTCACGTGAAATAATATGGTTTCTATCTCCTTCACGAAATTAAATTGTATTCCATTTAAAATGTTTTTGAAATTTCTATTGTATTCTTTCGCTATCCTTCGCTAAAAAATGATATTACTTTGCATCTACAGGCCTAAAAAAAAGAGAGCTTCATATTATACTTTCTTCTGAGAAAAATTGGAGATGACAACAAAGTCAGCAATCTTTCTTTTAAATCCATTGTTTTATGCAGAGATTTAACAATGCTTTTCTGATCGTATCTTGCAAGACAGAACAGTTTCTCATTTTAATTAATTCCTTCAGTTTGTATATTACAATAAATGTACCTACATTAATCACACTAATTTCAAATAAAGAAATCGATCAAATTATAATTAACAAAACCAACACTCGATAAGAAGGTAAAATAAAGATTTAGGATACAGCGACCACGATGCACAAATTATTACCATTACAAGGAATGCGAACGCTGACTTATAAAACACGTGTGAGTAGATTATTTACTAACGGTAAAATAAAATTATTCATTGATTGCTTGCTGCTGGAGATATCGGATGCTGTTTATAATACTGTTGGTCCAAACGATAAATATAATTATTTTCTTCAAAGCTTTCATTTCATTTTGCACCTGCTTTTCTCCTTAAAAACGAAAATTAAATATTTCAAGGAAAAGCAATTCTTGGAGAATAAAGGGGATTAGGACATCATGTAAAATCTAACTATTGTTTCTTCATTTCTAAGCATCATAACGTATCTCAAGATTTTCCCCTCTACTTAAAAAATACAAATCATTGTTAAGAAAAGTCATAAGGCAGGCTAAAATCATGAAAACGATCAGGATACTTTCAACTCTACAACACAAAAGCAATGAGGAATTTAATAAAAAAATACAACTAAATCAACTAGAAACCTACCGGGAGAGGTAGCTCAGTGCATCAACTGATGCCAACTGATGCCACTGCAGCGCCTCTGACCGGGAGGTCCTAGGTTCGAGTCCTCACGGCGGTAGGATTTTCGACACTAGCTTTTCAGCTAGGTCGAATTCAGTCGCTGTCTCGAGGAGAGTCCTAGCGGCCGGCTGCTCAGATCGGTAGTTTTCCGTGGTTTCTCTGGTCAACACAAGGCGAATGCCGGAGCAGTACCCTACCAAACGGACCACGGACCGCGCGCGATCTTTCCTTCTTCTCCCTTGCCCTCTCCTCTCCCCGTTACACACACGCACACTAACATGCACTACACTACCACATATTCCGGAAGACCGGTCGGGAGCATAGAGCTTGTCCCGGCTGAGGTGATTCCCCGCTGGTGGAAGAGTCGTAGTTACTAACCTCACTAGCCGGCGGTAGGTCGGGGCCGGTCCCGTTAGCGTAGTGCATGTTTTTTTCGGGAGATGGTGGTGATCTTCCCCCGCTGGATGGCGAGCATCCAGCTAGGGAAGATCACCACCATATCCCGAAAAAAACATGCACTACACTAACGCGACTCAAGACCCCGCCACTGCAGTGATATCAGTTGATGCACTGAGCTACCGCAACCCCTACCGCCTGGTCTCCCGGCATGTGTGGTAGTGTAGTGCATGATAAAGTGTGTCTAAATAAGGGAAGAGGATAGGAAGAAAAGATCGCGTGCGGATGTTAGCCCAATCAGTACATAGTACTGTTCCGGCATTTGCCTGGTGTTGATCGGAGAAATAATGGAAAACTACTGTCCAATGCAGCCGATCGCTTGATTTTTCTTCCAGACAGTTATTGAATTCCATCTAGCTACGTTGCTAGTGTCGAAAATCCTGCCACCGTCAAGACTCGAACCCTGGACTTAACGGTCAAAGGCGCTGCAGACTCATTAGTTGATGCACTGAGCTACTGCTTCCGCCTGGTCTCCGGGCATGTGTGGTAGTGTAGTGCATGATAGTGTGTGTCAAAAAATGGGATGGGGATAGGAATCAAAGATTGCGTGCGGTTCTTAGCCCATTTGTAATAGTACTGTTCCGGCATTCGCCTGGTGTTGATCAGAGAAACCAAGGACAAGTACCGTTCAGAGCAGCCGACCGCTTGGTTTTTCCATCCATCCATTTGAAGACGCTGCAGTGACTTCAGCTGTTGCACTGATCTACCTCTATCGCTGCCCCCTGGTCTCCCGGCATGTGTGGTAGAATAGTGCATGATAGTGTGTGTCTAAATAAGGGAGGAGAATAGTGAGAAAAGAGCGTGCGGTTCTTAGCCCATTTGAACATAGCACTGTTCCGGCATTCGCCTGGTGTTGATCAGAGAAACAAAGGACAACTACCGTTCAGAGCACCCGACCGCTTGGTTTTTCCTCCACATAGTTATTGATTTCGATCTAGCTAGGTTGCTAGTGTCGAAAATCCTACCACCGTCAGCACTCGAGTCCAGGACCTCCCGGTCAGCTACCGCTACCGCCCGGTTGGTCTCCGCATGTGTGGTAGTGTAGTGCTGTAGTGTGTGTCTAAATAAGATGAGATAGGAAGAAAAGATCGCGTGCGGTTCTTAGGCTATTTGTTAATAGCACTGTTCCAGCATTCGCCAGGTGTTAAATTTGGAAACTTTAAGTGGATTACAGTGTTTCAAACTTGTTCTACGACATCAGCCAGAAGCCAACATACGTCTGTGAAGTCCATCTGAGTAGGTTTTGTACTCAGAGTTTGTAAGGACTTATCCTGTAATTAGGTTAAGCATGTTAGCATATGGGTAATTTTTGTCATCAATTTTCTTAATAATGGTAAATTGTAAAACTCAAACTAAGATCTTATGGCCATGAGAAGGCTACAAAAACCTAAGAATGTGTAAAATTTCAATTTTTTTGGATGGTTTGACTCTGAGGAAAAATTGTATCTTCGTGCAATGTTTTTCATTACGTTCAAAACACATTTTTATTTGTTACAAGGAAATTACTGGTTGCAGGGGGTTCTACTAACAAAATCTGCAATTTAGAGTGCAATTGGGGTTGTGAAGACACCTTGGTTTCCTTTTTAGCTGCAGAATTAAGGTTTTTTTTGCAAGATAAAAAATATATTCGGCATCCACCAACTTTAGTTCGAGTATTATCGCCAGGGGGCTCTACCATCGACCTGCCCCTGGCGTGCCGCTCAGCTCCCGTGTATCCTCATTTGCCCACTTTCTAAGGGGCAATTATAAACTCTGCATCCACGGAGTTTCTACTGCCTTTCAGATGAATCGCTATTTTCCCGCTACGCCCCGCTGACGCTTCAGTGACCCACCTCCTTTCTAGAGAGCTATAAAAGACAGTTCGCTGCTCGCGCACACTGCCTTTCGCCTTTTTGGTTTCACGTTGTAACATTCACTGTGGTGTGGCGTGCGTAGCGCACGCATTCAAAGATACGAGACAATATTTATGTTTTTAGAAAGGCCCAACTCCTTAGAGTCGTATTTTTGTGGTTTATATGTGTGGTAGTGTATGCATGATAGTGTGTATCTAAATAAGGGATAAGATATGAAGAAAAGATCGCGTGCGGTTCTTAGCCTATTTGTACATAGTACTTTTCCGGCAATCGCCTGGTGTTAATCGGAGAAACCAAGGAAATCTACCGTACAGAGCAGCCGACTCCTTGATTTTTCCTGCAGATACTTATTAAATTCGATCTAGCTATGTTGCTAGTGTCAAAATTCCCGCCGCCGTCAGGACTCGATTTCACACCTCCCGGTCAGAGGCCCTTCAGTGACATCATTTGATGCAATGAGTTACCGCTACCGCCTGGTCTCTCGGCAGGTGTGGTAGTGCAGTGCGTGGTAGTGTGTGTGTCTAAATAAGTAATGATGATAGGAAGAAAAGTTTGCGTGCGATTCTTAGCCTATTTATATATAGTACATTTCCGGCATTCGCCTGGTTTTGATTGGAGAAACCAAAGAAAACTACCGTTCAGAGCGGCCAACCGCGTGATTTGTTCTCCACATAGTTATTGAATTCGATGTAGCTATGTTGCTAGTGTCGAAAATCCTGCCGCCGTCAGGACTCGAACCCAGGTCCTCCCGTTCAGAGGCCCTCCAGAGACCTTGAACGGTTCTACCGCTACCTCCTGGTCTCCCGGCCTATGTGGTAGCGTTTTGCTTGCTAGTTTGTGTCTTAATAAGGGATGAGGATAGGAAGAAAAGATCGCGTGCGGTTCGTAGCCCATTTGTACATAGTACAATTCCGGCATTCGCCTGGTGTTGATCGAAAAAACAAGGTAAACTACAGTTCAGTCCTGCCGATAATTTGATGTTTCCTCCTCATAGGTATTGAATTCGATCTAGCTATGTTGCTAGTGTTGATAATCCTGCCGCCGTCAAGACTCGAACCCAGGACCTCTCGGTCAGAGGCGCTGCAATGACGTCGGTTGAAGCACTGAGCTACTGCTACTGCTAACGCTATCGCCTAATCTCCCGGCATGTGCGGTAGTGTAGTGCATGATAGTGTGTGTCTAAATAAGGGAAGAGGGTAGAATGAATAAATCACGTGCGTTTCTTAGCCGATTTGTACATTGTACTTTTCCGGCATTCGCCCGGTGTTTATCGGAGAAACCAAAGAAAACTACCGTTCAGAGCAGGTGATCGCTTAATTTTTCCTCCATAAATTTATTGAATTCGATCTACCTATGTTGCTAGTGTCGAAAATCTTGTCACCGTCAGGACTCGAATCCACGACCTTTCGGTGAGCGGCGAGACAGTGACACCAATTGCTGCACTGAGCTACCGCTACCGCTATCGCTTTGTCTCTTCATATGTGGTATTCATGATTGTGTGTGTCTAAATAAAGGATAAAAAGAAAAGATCGCGTTCGGTTTCCATTTGTATATAGGAAAATACCGGCATTCGGCCGGTGTTGATCGGAGAAATTAAGGAAAACTATTGTTCAGAGCAGCCGACCGCTTGATTTTTTCTCCAGGCAGTTTTTCAATTTGATCTAGCTCTGTTGGTATTGTCGAAAATCCTGCCACCTCAGGACTCGAACCCAGGACCTCCCGGTCAGAGGCGCTGTAGTGTCATTAGTTGATGCACTGAGCTACCGTTACCCCTTCCGCTTGGTCACCCAGCATGTGTGGTTTTGTAGTGCATGACAGTGGGTGTCAAAATAAACGGATGAGGATAGCAAGATAAGATCGCGTGCGGTTCTTAGCCCATTTGTATATAGTACTGTTCCGGCATTCTCCTAGTGTTGATCGGAGAAATAAAGGAAAAATACCGTTCATAGCAGCCGACTGCTTGATTTTCCTCCAGATTTTTACTGAATTCGAACTACCTATGTTGCTAGTGTGGAAAATCCTGCCGCCGGTAGGACTCAAACCCAGGACCTTTCGGTTAGAGGCGTTGCAGTGACATCAGTTGTTGCACTGAGCTACCGCTACCGCTACCGCTACCGCTACCGCTTGGTCTCCGTATGTGTGGTAGTATAGTGCAAGATAGTGTGTGCCTAAATAAGGGATGAGGATAAAAAGAAAAGATCGCGTGCGGTTCTTAGCTTTTTTGTACATAGTACTGTTCCGGCATTCCTCTGGTGTTGATCGAAGAAATAAAGGAAAACTACCGTTCAGACCTGCGTCCGTTTGACTTTTCCTTCTGATAGGTATTGAATTCGATCTAGCGCTGTTGCTAGTGTCGACAATCCTGCAGCCGTCAGCACTCGAACCCAGGACCTGTCGATCAGAGGCGCTGCAGTGACGTCGGTTGATGCACTGAGCTTCCGCTACCGCCTGGTCTCCGGCATGTGTGGTAGTAGTGCATGATAGTGTGTGTCTAAATAAGGTGAGATAGGAAGAAAAGATCGCGTGCGGTTTTAGCCCATTTGTATAGTCTTTCCGGCATTCGCCTGGTGTTGATCGGAGAAACCAAGGAAAACTACTGTTTAGAGCAGCCGACCGCTTGATTTTTCCTCCACATAGTTATTGAATTCGATCTAGCTATGTTGCTAGTGTCGAAAATCCTGCCGCCGTCAGGACTTGAACCCTCGACTCCCCGGTCAGAGGCGCTCAGTGACATCAGTTGATGCACTGAGTTACCGCTACCGTACTGTAACAGGTTTCCTGGAAAGCATACGTGTGATTTTCCATAGTGTATTGTCCTCAGGTTTGAAGCCTGAAAGAAATTTATTCCACTTCTGATTGCGAAATTCAGCTAACTCGATTTTCACTTTAAGGTTCAATATGTTTAGCTCTCGCTTGTCAGCGGAGTGCCGCGTGCTCTGCCACACTGCGCGCTCTGTTCTTTCTAGAAATAAGATTAAGAAGAAATGAGGTCAGTGGCTGGTCATCCTTATAAGAAAGTTGCTTATTAGCTGCTGCGTTAACAACAGCTTCGGCGAATTTTGTTGCTCCAGCTTCAATCTGCTATGGGTCTGAAAGAACAGACGCGTTCGGGATACGCTGCTGCAGCTCCATCAGAAATTGTTGCCAATTTCTGCGCCGCTTCCGCGACGTACGTGCAGTAGACAGAGTCGTGCCGCCTCGCCGCATCTCCGCCAGCACTAGGAAATGGTCTGGGAAAAGTCCATAAATTGTAGTCAATATGGGAGGTTAGTGGAGTTTATGGCACAGCGCAATATCTAAAACATCGAACTTGCTAGGGATAGAAGTTTGGGGATAGAAGGTTGGTGTAGTGGGAGCGAAAATTTCGCAGCCGTTCGCATCAGCAGTTGCTTTCAGCTTACGGCCGCGAGGGCAGGTGATGCGGGAGCTCCAGTCCGTGTGCTTGGCATTAAAAGCGCCAGCCACAATTGTTGGAGTTGTGTTTGCCTCGACTAGTTCTGCAATATCTGCAGCTAGTAGGGCGCACGTGTCTGCGGAGCGGTCGGGACGAGCGTAAAGAGAGACCCGTCTGCACGGCAACAGCAGTGGCCTCAGCGTGCTGCAGCCACAGTAAAACTGTAACATAATGATTTATGCTGCGTCTCATGCCTCGAGATATTGACACAAACGCGAAAGTATTAATATAAACTCTCAAATTTTGTTTTAAACAGCAACATAATCAAAATGAATTAAATTTACAAGCTCATACCTCACTTTAAAAGCATTTTTGTTTTAATAATTAATTTTATATCCGTGTTTTGCATTATCTGACTGTAATTAACTGATATACAACGAAAACATTACGATTGAATAATTTTACACTTTCTTTGCGTTTTTATTGAAGTAACTTGTTTTATGATCTGTAAACAATCCTCCTAATATGATAAAGAAAATTAGGAAATCTTTATACTGCAATAAGGCAAACTTTTTCTGGAAATGAACAATAATAAATGACAAAATTCTAATAAAACTTTTACAGAGCGTAAAGTATGTAGTATATATGGATTGAACCTTGTGAACGAATATTTAAAAATGCAATATACAATGCGTTTATATATAATATATGGCGTTTATATCATGATATGGACTTTATTTGGCAGTAACAAGACCAAAAAATTTAAAGAAAACATTTGGAGCCGTTTCTGAGAAAATATTGTTTTTACAATGTTTTTAAATTGCAAATATTGCATGCACTATTGCACGAAAACTACTAACACTTCCGAAACAATGTACATGACCTTATTAAAAGAACTTCTTATGCACAAGAAATTTTATTCGAAGCAAAAATCTCTGTCTTCAATTTTGTAGTTGTAGGAAGACGCCGAAAAACATTTAAACATTTGCAATTTTCGAAAATTCAAAGTTAACGGTAAAAATCAGACCTATGCCACCTTAATAAATGTGTTTTACTCTACTCTTACAAGAAATTTAAAGACCGAATTTGGAACCGTTTTGAGATAAATTTTGAAATTGTTCGGGGGAAATTATGTAAAGTATCCCCATATTTTAAAGAATGTTTTTAAAAATTTCAAATCTTCAACTGGAGAAGATCGACATAGGTTTCTTCAATTTGAAAAAGATCGTAAGTTTGGTTTGGGCGCTAGTAATGTTCACAGACCGATCGTCCGACCGACAGACAGACAGAGACAGACAGAGAGCAGACAGAGCAGCAGACAGAGAGACAGACGGACAGACAGGCAGGACAGAGACAGAGCAGACAGACGAGACGAGACAGACAGACAGGAGACAGACGGAGACAGACAGACGAGACAGGCAGAGACAGACAGACGGAGCAGACAGAACAGAAGACAGACAGAGCAGAGACAGAGACAGAGACAGACAGGAGCAGACAGCAGAGACAGACAGGCAGAACGACAGACAGACAGACAGAGACAGACAGCAGCAGACAGACAGAACAGACAGACAAGAAGACAGACAGAACAGACGACAGCAGACAGACAGGACAGAGACAGACAGACAGAGACAGACAGAGACAGAGACAGACAGAGACAGACAGAGACAGACAGACACAGAGACAGACAGAGACAGACAGACAAACAGACAGACATTTTGCTTCCAATTGGTTTTTCGGCATCAATGACCCACAAACCAGGGATTCTGCCTGCATCACGTGTTGGAGGATTTTTTCTCTTAATTTAGCAACTGGTTTAATGCATTTTTTCGCCATCAGAGCGCGTCAATGAATTTTTTTTCGCCGAAAATCTGTCGTTTTTTCGCGCAGCATTACATAACTTTCTCTATACTACGCATACTATTCCGTATTTACGTACGTATACGCGAAAGTAAAAAGCTAGTGCATCATTTGGTCTCAGGTTCATTAGAGATGGAATAAAGTTTAGCTTGTTTTCAGGAAGTGGTTTCCCGTTTGGCCAAATAGGCATCAGGAATACATAAAAATTAGTTGCGATTTTCATTTGTGAAGGTCGGCTTGTTTTCTTCTTAATGTCAACATCAAATTGTTAATTATTTAATTCAGTTTTGAATACTATAGTAAATGGCTTGCCTTTTAAGAGTTCTGCCCTTCTCACCTTCAGCCAATTTATTTTCTCGTTTAAGGAATGAGTTTTGGGATTGAATATTTTTTGTTTTTTCAATATGAGCAGTACTCTACAGACGTTCAGATTTCTTTCCATGAACTGTTAGAGGATTTCTTTTTCGAAGTATGTTCAATACATTTCAAATATTCTTGTGATGTATAAAGTCTCTATTGCAGTTTGAGAGCGCATTCTGTATCTCCGAAATCGGTCATTTGGATGGAAGCTGTGTTCAGGTATAAGGAACTTCTTCCTTATTCTCTTCAATGTAGGATGCTGTTCTAAATCTACCGTTAGTATTAAAACCATAAATAAAATAAATAACGAACTTTAAATACCATTGGAGTATTAACTCGCAGTCACATACATGCAATGCAAACCAGGGGCTGGAACAAGTTAATAATGCATTACGTGACAAAACGACGGTCATTTGCCAGATAGCCATCTGATGCGAAACAAAATGTAAGATTGTGCGATTAGTCAACTGACGCGAAATATATTTTTTTAGGTGGAGTGTTTGGCGCTTGGTCCAAATTAGCATCCTGTCGATAGAAAACAAAATTCAGGGTCAGACAATTTTGTAATAGATAGTTAACAACTTCACGTACAACCTGTAATAAATAGTTTACAACTTCACGTACAACCTGTAATAGATAGTTTACAACTTCACGTACAACTTGGTGCAAAAATCTAAAAAATCACAAAATGGCGCTTAGTCAATTGATGCATAACACTTTCCAATTTAAAGGCGCGAAATATGATTTGCAGGGGAGAACGTGCTCGACTATGGTGGGCTTGGGACGTGGAGTAGGTAGCGTGGTTTTATTGCGGAATAATTCCTTGTTATTGGTGTTGAATTCATGAAATTAATTCTGGGAAGGTGTATCTAAGTATGCGAACAATTAACAAGTCTAGGCAATGGACGGGAGTTTCAGAACGTCGGATAAAAATTATAACTTACAACTCGATCAAAGCAAGAAGATAGCGGGGTGTCAATGGATGTCAATGGGGGCCGGCGGGGGTGGTGCGCCCCGGGTGACACCATTTTAATCAGATATAGGTATTTTTATACTTAAATTAGGGGGTGGCACCATTTAATTTTGCCCCGGGTGACACCAACTTAAGGTACGCCACGGAAGGAATACATTTCCTCGGACTTTGACCTTAGAATTGTGACTGCTACTTCTAAGGCCGACCGTGAGTGCGCACCACGAACCAGATGCGAAGAGCGACCAGAATGAGAATATTGCACATTTGTCAACATTCCGAGAATCAAGCGCCTTTCCACATAAAGACACGATGGGATCGCATTGTTTCAAAAGTAGGTTGCCGAAACGGTTTCGTGGCGACCCGCCTCGCACGAGTGAAAAGCTGTTAATGCGCATCACATATCCAAACACGGTGTAAGCACAGGCGCACACACAGACATGCGGTGAAACTAAAGTAACACACACGCAACGCCTAAAGCAGCAGAAACACGATAAATTCAAAACAACATACACACACAGTAAACCTAAAGCAGCAGAAACACAATACATTCAAAACAACATACACACACGCGCTAAGCCTAAAGCAACATACACACACGCGATAAGTCTGAAGCAACATACACTGACGCGGTAAGACTAAAGCAACATCCCACGCGGAAGCCTAAAGCAACACACACTCGCGGTAAGGCTCAAGCAACACACACACTCGCGGTAAGCCCAAAGAAACACCTCGCGGTAAGCTTAAAGCAACACGCAGAAGCGGTAAACCAAAAGTACTCACAAAAAGGGACACCGAAAAAAGCACAAATATGAAAAAATCGAAAGTTTAGAAGAGGGTGGAACTGTGCAAGAAGGTGGAAGTGCGGACACACACGCAGCACGTCTTAAACAAAACACACACACACACACACACACGGCACGTCTAAACCAACACAGACACACACACGCCGGTAAGCTTAAATCAACACACACGCGGTAAACCTAAATCAAAACACACACACGGAACCTAAATCAAAACACACACACGGTAATCCTAAATCAACACACACGGTAACCCGAGGAGTTGAAAGAGGGCAGAGGAATGTAGGGAAGGATTCACCGTGCATATGATCTCCGCGGCTGTCGGTCGATTTGATTAAAAGGTCTATTAAACTAAGGGTAAAGCTAACCCCGCGCCTAGACGCAGTGCGCGAAGCCAGCGCTCACACCCAGTGCGCGGACAAGAATCGCACGCCAAGAACGAGGCCAAGAAACGCAGACAAGGAACGTGAGGAAAAAATCGCGGAAAAAAACGCGAGCAAGGATCGCAAGCAAGATGTTAAAGTGTTGAGAAAATGAATTACGCGGACAAACGCACAACTCTCTTTCCTAACCTGTACTCAAGCTCCAAGCCAACGCCCCCGGCACATGCCCTTGAGCCACGCACCACGCTCAAACACGGTAAACAACACCCACGCCCCAAGTCCAGGCGCACCCATTAACCCGCCCTCCGGGAGTGTTAAGGGATTGTGCGGCGACTGAAGTTAACGGTTGCTGACGTTAGTGGCGGCTGATGTTCGTGTCATCGCTGTCCGATTATGTCACTGCATCCGGTGATCTGTAACATAAAAATAATAGTATAATTAATATATTTTAAAATATGAAACAGGACTATAAAATCTCCTTGAAACTAATTCTTAAAATAATTTTGTGTAAGTTAATGATTTATAACTAAAGAGGTAATTTGACAAATTTGTTACTTTTATGGAGGTTATTTTTTTTAATTTTAAGTTGGAATTTTTTAAAAAAATTGGTGAAATAGTTAAAAATAAAATTATTCAGTTTTCGAATGTGTCGTAACTATCATAGGACATCATATAAGCTTCTGTGGATATTCCGGTGCACTGAATAGTTATAATGCCTCTTACCAAATTATTTCAAGTTTTCAATCAAAGACACGAAAGTAAATAGCCCGAAGACCAGAAAATAATTAAGATAAAATTGCGGCTGAAACTGCGTGTGCAAACTACATTCCATTGTTTTTTATCCACACACCAAGTTGAATTTTGAATTTTCTAAAGTTGCTAATTCTCTTAAGATGTATAGGTAGTGAGTTCCAGTTTCGAATTATTGTGACAGTGTAAGATGTACTGTATGACACAGTATTGTGTCGAAGTATGCACAGCAATAATGACGAACGTGATCGCTCTAGTGTTAGCATTTTGAATTTCTTAGACATGAGTGTTTGAAGACCGTTGTACAAGATTTTATGGAGAAGCAAGAGGCTATACAATATTCTTCTTTTTTCAATAGTGCTAATTTTTGTCTGTCTGTAAAACGCAGATACGTGATTACGTGATCGTACTTACCAAGATCGAATATGAAACTAATGCATGCGTTTGTGCTGTTTGCAATTTCCCTTGTTGTATGGTTTTTACGTCAGTGAGCAAGAAATCACAGTAATCGAAACTGGGCATAATTAGTGTCATACGTGTGTTTATAGGAAGTAGTTCTCGTAGACGTTTTAGGAAATGGAGGTCTTTGAAGATTTTTTGACAAATCTTTCTTACTTGCGTAGTCCAGCTGAGAGTGCTGTCTATATGAATTCCTAGGTTCTTTCCGTCGTTACACCAGGGTAGACGGGAGCCATTTATACTAATGGACGGAAGGGTTAGTTGTTGTTGGCGTTGCGGGAGCCTATCAGTCAACTTTGTGACTTGTTATCCCAAATAAGGTAATAAAAGTCCTAGGGCTGCGGTCCATTTATTGAGAGCATTTAGGTCCTCATTTATTTTCTGAACTAAAGAGTTAGCTCCGACGGATGTCCGCTAACATAATTGAAGGTCATCTGCGTTCATTTTATAGCGACAGTATTTTGTCTACGTAGTTTACGTAAATTAAGAATGCTAAGGGTCCAGAACTGTTCCCTGTGCAATACCCCGGGTGGTTCTAATGGCACTGGATCGATTTTCTGTTTTCCGCCCTATGTATAGCCAGGCGCATATTAACGAAGTACTATAGCGCGGTTTTAGAGACAAAGCTGCAGGAAAATGTGTTTCATAACCCTTCATTGTTTGTCTAAGCGATTCCTTATCAAAAAACATTCAAGATAAATGAATTATACAAAAAGCAGAAAATTGAAATATTCAGAAATATGTTAAAATACGTACTTTCGGGTAAATATATAAATGTACTAAAAAGTCGTTTGGGGCACCAACCATTATAAAACGTGAATATATCGTTCATTTGACTTAAGTTATCTTAAGAAAATATGTAATTGCATAATTATCCGGGCCCATATTACTAATGAGAAAGTTGGAATTGGCGATACGAAAAATGAAATTGAAATATTCTGGAATTTAGTCATGTGAAGACAATTGGTGCGGCGGCGTGGTTGTGCCGTCTTAACATGGCCTGAGAATTGACCCCATGCGGGTTAGCGTATCTACTTCGCCGAAGCCGGTCAGGGCGCTTCAGAGAACAGGAAATTCTCTCATCTTTCCGATCTTCGCAATTCGTGAGCTATCGTTCGAGCCGCCGAGGCGAACGCTTCGTGCCCGAGGCAGCTCTTATCGCGTTCATATCGCGCTCCGCAGCTCAAGTTCACATCGCAGTGGTCACGTTGCATGAGCAACGCATAATTATTCCGCAGCTGCAACAACATCATAATCTTCAACATGTTCCGCATATCCAGCATTCTTCACTATCGCAGCTAAGTAGCCAACCCACTCAAGAAAATGTAAGTAGTGAATCAAATATCATGGAAAAGAACTCTGCTAAAAGACAAAGAACTTACGATTCTCGCGATATGTATGGCGTGCCAGTTGCTAACAGATATGAAATATTAACGGAAGATGAAACTCCAAATAAACCAGTTAATGTAGTGAAAATTGTGTAGTAGTGAAAATTCCCCAGTAGTGAAAATCCCTCCCATACATGTGTTAGGTAAAAACTATTAAATAATATTAGATGATATCAAGTCAGTAGCTAAAAGCGACTTTTCCACTAGAACACACCAGAATGGAATCAAGGTTTTCTTCACCGATATAGACGACTTTAGAAACTATAAGAAATTTTGTGAAGATAAATCAGTGTCATTTTATACATACAGGGACCCTTCGACGAAAATCTTTACAGTTATGCTTAAGGGAGTACCAGAATTCTTAAAGAAAGTGAAATATTGAAGAATTAAAAGGCTCAATTACCCAGAATTAAAGTAGTAGGTTTATAATAAACAAAGACAACCACTGCAAACTTGTGCTATGACTTATCAGAGATGAAGAACAAATCAATCTAGGATTAAACGTAATTCACCTGTACAATGTAAAAATTGTCAGTCATTCCGACATTCTCAGGCTAATTGTCACGTAACTTCCAGGTGTGTTCGTTGTGATGGTGAGCATCACAATTCTAAATGTATCGTTCCCAAAAACTCCAAACCGATTTGTGCTAACAGTGGCGAGGGGCACACAGCAAATTATCCAGGCTGCCGTGTGTACCAAGAAGTTTGTAGGTCACGGGCAGCATTCCTTTCAGAGAAAAATCTCGGTAAACCGCACCAGGCAACTGAAACACGTGAGCAACCTCCTATTCTTTTAAATAATGAAAACTTTCCCGGTCTCCCACAACGCAAACTAACAGCTTGGCAAACAGCACGGCCACCTCCAAGCCCACAACCGCTAGTTGACGTAACTCAACTTGTTAATACAATAGTAAACCAAATAATCTCAGCTATAATACCCCAAATTCAAAACATAGTGCAGTCGTTGATGCCAATCCTTCAAAATGGCAAATAAAATCCAAGAACTAAAAATATTAACTGGAACGCTAACGGTATCAAAAGGCAGCAGATTATATTTGAACAATTCATGCATCACTATAAAATTCATATTGCGTGTGTTACAGAAACACATTTAGTGCTAAATGAAAAATTTAAAATACCAGGTTACAAAATACATAGAAACGATAGAACCTCAGAAGTGGCTTCAGGAGGTGTAGCCATACTAGTTTCGAACAAATTAAAGCATCAAGCGACTCATAGTCCAAACTCCCCAGAACTCGAAACAACAGCAGTAACAATAAATATAGGTAACAATAATTGCCAAATAATTGCAGCATATAAACCACCAAATACAAAATTTCCATTAAAAGCTTATAATGAAATCTTTAAAAACAATACCAATAGTATATATTAGCTGGCGATTTAAACAGTAAAAATCAAATATGGGGATGCAATACCACTTCCAACACGGTACAAAATTATTTACCAACGCAGTATCCAAGGATATTTATATTTTGGCCCCCCAATATCCACACACTATTCTTATAACAGCAATGTTATTCCGGATATACTAATATAGTATTGACAAAAAATTTCAATTTGCCCTTAATTCAAACATATTGCCCGAACTAGACTCGGATCACTCCCCAGTAATTATCAAAATAAACTGCTCCAATTCGCCGTTGGCCCAATTATTACAATGTAATAAAAGATTGGGACGAATTAATTGGAATAAATTTAAGGAGCTAATTGACACCAATATAATATACCTAGTCACATTCAAACCAATGACGAATTAGATAAGCAAGTACTGGATATAACACAAACGATACAGAAAACAATTGAACAATCAACAACACAATGTCACGCAAATGTTAAAACACGAAAACCAATACCATTGAAAATAGAAAATCTAACAAATTAAACATAACCTTAGGCGATATTGGCAAACAACTAGGAGACCAGACCTGAAGGTAAAATTAAATAAAATTTCCAGAATAATAAAATGCAGACTAGAACAATTTCGTTATTCCGAATATCAGAACATAATAAAACAAATTCATCCTAACGACCAATGTGGTCTACAACAAACGAATCACCAAAGAAAAAGAAGAAATCTCAATTCTAAAAAGCGATTAGAAATCGCATATTAGATAAAGACAAAGACAATTTATAGCCAAACACTTTCAGGAAACTTTCACTCCAAATCCAATTTACAACAACCAGTACAACAAATACATTTTATTCGAATCAGCGAAACAAGTTGCAACTGTCCCAGAAAAAATCAAGTTTATTTCACCTTCCGAAGTCAGAAAAACAATCAATCAATTAAAATCTAGAAAGTCAACAGGATATGATAATATTAGTAATAAAGCCCTCAAAGCACTAACCAAGAAGGCACTCGCGGCTATAACTACCATTTTCAATTCGGCATTAAGACTAGGGCACTTTCCTAAAAATTGGAAAACTGCTATTATCCTCCCGTTCAATAAACCAGGAAAAGATCCACAAAATCCATCCAATTATAGACCGATACGTTTACTTCCAACTCTTGGCAAAGTATTCGAGAAACTAATATATACGCGTTTAAACAAATATGTATCAGAAATAAAGGCTATACCTAATACTCAATTCGGATTTAGAAACAGACACTCGACAACGCACCAACTCCTGAGACTTTCAGAGTTCATAGCTAATGCATTTCACCAACGCAAACACACATTAGCAATATTTCTTGACACTGAAAAGGCATTTGACAAAATGTGGCACCCCGGACTACTATTTAAACCACAACGTCTAGGTACACCAAACTACCTCTATAAAATTATTGACAGCTTTCTAGTAGATCGTCATTTCCTCGTGAGAATCAATTCTACGTATTCTTGTCAATGTCAAACTAGTGCCGGTGTCCCTCAAGGATCTTGCCTATCACCCTTACTTTTCAGCATATTCTTATCGGATATCCCAAAGCCAGCTGATTCAGAAATTACTCTATTCGCAGACGATACCGCTTTATTGACAGCCCACGAGGATATACTTAGCGCTTACGACAACCTTCAGAATGACTTAACCACTTACATCACCTGGTCTGAACAGTGGAGAATCAAAATAAACTCGCATAAATCCCAAGCAAAAGTCTTAACACTTCGAAGACCACCGACTCCGCCCCTCCTTAAAATTCAAAATTCAATAAGAAAATGGCTCCCCAAACAAACTTCAGTTAAATATTTAGGACTAATGCTCGATTCGAAATTAACATGGAAAGATCACATCAAAACAATTACAAATAAAACTTACGCAAAAGTTGCTAAACTGTATCACCTACTAAACTCTAAATCAGCTCTAAGTATTGAATGTGGAACCTCAATTTATAAATCGATATTACGACCAACAATCACGTATGCTTGCTCAATTTGGTGTAACCCAGCAAAACACATATTGAAAAACTGCAAATCATTCAAAATAAATGCTTAAGAAAAATTACTAAGGCTCCCTGGTTTATTAGTAACAAGCAACTCCACAGAGAATTACGAATAGAGTCAATACAAGTATACATACTAAAATCCTCTCAAAAGTTTAACCGATATTCTTTCAGGATCCCCAGCCACGCCCATCTTCAAACTTGGCAAAAACTACCCAAAACCAAACAGAATATGCTCACGATTTCCCAAGGATAAATTCAGACCTCCATAAATATTCAACGGCATTAGTTTCCAACATCTATTAATGTAACACATTAAATCACAAATATTTTATTTAAAGACGATACGAGTATAAGTTCCCCATCAGAATATTATATTTTAAAATTATACACTGAAAACAGCTGTAACAATCAGGACAATTAGCGTGAGAAAGAATGACAAATCATTATGTTATAAAATGTTACCATCCCTGAAAGGCATAAATGCCGAACAGGTGGAAAAATTAAAAATAAAAAGAGCTATCTGTTCCTTACCAAGAACAAGACTGTCTTCAACAATAACGTTCCCGGCATATTTGGCTTTTAAAAGGTAGAATTATACCAGTTATCCGAAGTTTCTTCTATAATTTTGCATTGATTTCGAAGATTGGTGATGCCAATCAGAAACTTGCGTTCCTTGCTCGGTATTATATCTACTAAATACATCACTGTTCGTTAACAACTGGCGTTATTCTTGTTTATTATTATTATCATTATTATATATTATATTATATATCATATGATTATTATTATTATTATTATTATTATTATTATTATTATTATTATTATAATGAAGAGACAATGTACTCTATGGCCAATGCAGCTATTCATTCTATGCTGGTGAGTGACATTTTTCAACATTTGTTCTTTTAGGAAGGTGAAAAACACTTCTTTCTGAAACTCATTTCATTCTTTTTTAAAAATAAGTGATTATAAAACAGGTTTTGCTACAATTCAGCCACAAAAGTAGTTGGTTCAATATTATTTACATTACTATAAAGAATAGAGTGCAACATGCATTAAATTCAATTGCTTTCAACCATCTTCTAGTAAAATCAGAAACACATTTTGATTACAACAAAATTTGAATGTATTATAAGCTCTTCCGACACTGTTGTACAGAAACAGTTTCTCTCTGAAATGAGTAGTGTAATGAACCGTCCTCCTCTTATAAAACAACTATAATCTTTATAATCGCCCGGCGTTACAACGCCAATATAATAACCAAAACCCGCTCTTATCAATTGCCCTGGTTATACTCAGCTTCCACCTCCAAGGTTGCCCGTCGACTAGCTGCTCCACCAGAACCTCCGATATTTTCTTAGTTACACATAAAATCTGGGTGTGAGGTTGTGGCTGACCTGTACAGGATCAAACAACTATTCGGGCACGTGGGCGTAGGTCATTAAGTAGCTACATGCACCAATAAGCTACGTTCGTTTAATTTAATGTTGAACCAAGTGATGTTCGCCTTTATTTATTTTCTTTAATTCCTGTGCTAGTTCGTTATTTCAGTTGAAATATATACCAACTGGGGTCGTCGCTCTCCCATGACTCACATAAAACACGTAACGACAAACAAAATAAACACACAAACACATCAACGATATAATACACTTAAATTACATGACACAAAATAAAAAAAAATTCCATTCATACTGAGAATTATAAATAAACTCATTCACACCCGAATGCGCATTCTGCCTGTATATCTATTGAATCCATCTTCTCCTTCAAATGTGAATTTCATAACAAAAGAAAACAAAGTTTGATGAACTAGCCTTTTGCCGAAAAAGCTGTAATCCGCAGCAAACCATTGTTGCGCGCCGTCCTCGCTGTATATTACGCAGCGTCCTCCAAATCCACCCTCCCGCAGCGTTTCTTCATCACCCCACACATTACCAAAAATTTCTTGAACTCGATAATATCTTCTTAGCATGTCCTTTCATTCCCCTATCATCCTATTTTCATTACGCAACTAGTAACGCGATTATCTGTCTATCGCGTGCTATATTTCCTCCAAAATGACCTATTATTGAATATACTGTGACATAAAATATTTCCGCGTTACGCATTGTTATTACGAACATCATTGCCTAAACTCACCTTATCCATTCATGTTCACCGTGTTTCTCGCACAATTGCATACTAAAATTTTATATTTTTTCGGAGCGTTGTTCCCCACGTCTGACTTCCAGGTCGCTACACATCATCCTCCCGGTCATTGTTGCGTTGTGTCTTCAACTTTTTTTTCTGGAACATTTACCGATCGCTTACGTGTCTTTACCAAAAATATCATACCATTTTACTTAATTCTGTCCTTTCCAGGCTATCTCTCTTTATTACTGCTTTTAATTATCAATTTACATCTTATTACTATTTCTTTTACGATTTCCTAATGTTTATTAACGCCAAAATTGCTTTATTTCCGTCTCTCGGCGTCTTGACGTAGTTGTGACGTCAGCGCGACGCATCATTCTTCTCTCGTAAAAATTCCAAATATACAATTTCAATTTTCATCTCTACTGCAGCTCCTCGATATTTTTCAGAGTTGCGAGTAATGTCATAATTTTTCGCGTGAATTCCTTTGTTAATCCCGAAAGTTTCATTTCAATCGCTTTACGCGTTCTCATAATTTTTAGGAAAAAAACCGCTCTTTACATTACCTTTCTTATGATAACAATGGCTGTAAATTCCTAGTTATATCGTCAAAAGTGTACTTTCAAAATGACTCATATCTTTTAAACCCCTGATGCGATTTGCTTCGGATAACTTTTGAAATGTTCCTCTAAATGAATGCTATTGATTCGTGCTGTCCAAATCGGATTTTGTTGCGTCTTCTTTAATTTATAAAAACATTATTAGTGCGCGACACCGCTTTCTTCTGTTTTTCCATCTCCTACTCATGCCAATCCTTATTATGTTTGTTCTTTGCATCTAAATTGTTCGTGGGGATCTTAGATTGTTACAGTAGGTATACGTTTGTTGAATTAAATCACAATTTTATTCTTTTATTTTTTTGATATAATGTATGTCAATATTCTTACAATTTGATAACTCATTTTAGCTAATATGAGGAAGATGAAATGATAGAAGCTGGCCATTGAGTTCGTCCCATCTGCCCCTTATTGTCAGTATAATACTATCAAGTTGGTGTGGAGCAAGTACAAAAGATATCAGTGTCATGATGCCACTTTCAATCACAAAGCAACAAGAAAATGATATGAAGCATTACAACACACTATCATGGAAAAATAAAGGAATAAATATCAAAAGATTTCCTTGAGATATTTCACGAAATGTTACTAATATAACATACTTCTCATTTATTCTGAACACTGCTATGTTTGATATAATTATGTGACACCTACTGCAAAGAATATAGAATTCTGATCAATAGATCAGAGATTGCAGTAATTAGGATTGCATAAGTAGAGCTTCAGAGATTGCAGTAATAATAAATATTTAGGATGATTCGTACGATGAAAAAATCGCATTCCTCTGATGTTTCTAATTAATAGGAATATGAGTGCCCATGAAATAAGGCTGGAAAATATTTGCCAACTTGACAGAGTTGCAAGTTGTAAATTGTATTATTCCATCAAGGGCAAGTGAGTGGTTATATTCCAGGTGAAATAGTGAATATATTTTATTATTAAGCTGATCTTAGCTTATTGAAATGTATTTTACTATAATTATTATTTCATCATCATCATTATCATTATTCTTCTTCTTTGTACTCTTACAGATTTCTCAAGAGCTATATACTACCAGGAGTGGTAGAAAAACATTAATAACAATTCATTAGAATTTAATTTTCAATAAACATTTATGAAATGAGATATATGTAGATACATTTGATACTTCATATCTTTAACAAGCAATTCCTGAATCCTTCATTACGTATGCATGAATAATTTAATTATTTATTATGTTTTTTCCCACTAATTACAGATCGAGAGGTATACTTCTCAGAAGATGTAAGTAGTCGCTTCATTAAATCTGCGATACTACCTTTATACAATTTTTTACTAATTAAAAGAAAATTCTAATTCGTTTTTATTAAAAAAAGAAATTTCTCAATTATTAAAGTTGAATTTTAATTTGTATGAACGCACATTTAAAATATATTCTGACAACATACACCAAATAAAAACAAAAGTTAGCTTCAGATAACAGAAAAATATTCTTCCTTTGCAAAAAAGAATTAGAAATGCATATTTAATTAAAAAAGATTTATCTTTTGAAGATCATAGTAATTAATTATGAAATAAGAATAATAAGACAATGTAATACAATACGATATTAAAAGTTATAAAACGATGCTGTTAGGTCAGGCTTGATAACCAATGAAATAATGTTTTATAAGATTTTTTAACACAAATATTTTTTCATTTTCAAAATTTCCAATGTATAATTTTTATTTCAAAATATAACATTTTTCTCCTCATCCTGGCAAACTTGGTGGTCTGGGTATTGACCTAGTTAATAGGAGGTCTTGGAGAGTTAGAAGATATGTTCTACAAGTACTTAAGAAAGTAATTTCAGTTTTTTAAAGTTTGACTTGAAATAATCAAAGTGGAAAAATTTATTATACTTGCAAGATGTTCTGTGCAACAGTTGTATCCTTCAAAAAAATTGCAAACAAAGTGAATTATTTTTTTCTTTATCTTTTTGCTTTTATGATCTTTCTCACTCATGTTCAAAATGACTTAATATATAATGAAGTTATTGAAGGTATGAAATCTTCCAATTTTCATTTCTTATGTCTAAAAGATTCATAACGTAACCGGAAAAGCTTTCATCTTTCTTAAAATATAATTTATTATTTAACATCCTATAACATCCTTCTAATACCAAACACATCTTAATAGAACTTTTCCACTCACGATGCATTTAATACCTAAATTTTCAGAACCGACTGCTGGTTTTCATATTTTAGAAATTTACTTGGGGGGTTATTATTCTTTTGATTAACTATGAGTGATTTGCCAATCAATACTCAGGGAATGATCACTAACTTTATTCTCTTCCCCCACAGAAACCTTTTGAAAGAGAGTGAATATTTTCCAAGGTTGTATATTCATAAGAATCAAAAATTTAATAAAATATGGCCATTAATGGTGGTTTCGTGTTAATTATACATGACTAACATTTCAATTCAGCATAAATTGTTTTCAATTCAGTCGTAAATCGTTGAATAAATTAAGTACATAATTTAAGTACTATTACCATAAATTCACAATTCACTAACCAAATCTGTACGTCAATAATCCATAACTGAATGGGTGAACACCAGAACAGTAAGAGACATTTTATAAAATCTGAAGGGGAAAAAACATGTTTATAGTAGGCTATATTTCAATGTGTGTTTTTAATAAACTATTGAAATGTCATGGTTTTAATAATGAAACAAAGTAACTCAATTTCTTAACAGTGATCTTGAATTAAATAAACAGTTTCCTCAGAATTTATACATGACCTGTTCTGGTCTTTCCAATTCAATTGATCTTGGTTAAATGATTAATCAGTAGAAAAGAAATTATAAACATAAATTATTCTAATTTCAAAACGTTATACAGTACATACATAAATTTGTAAGTTCTAAACATGCAAGATGAGAAAGTAAAAATAGAATTCCGATAGTTTTCACAAGGCCTTCGTCGTGAAAACTGTTCGTTCTAAACGTTCGTTCGTTCTGAATCGCGCAAGAAATGTGAAAAAGTGAGTTTCATTTTTCGTATTCTACGTTTATATACATGTATTTTGTTGAGTAATGCTGCTGATATATTCTTTTTTAAATTATGTTCGTAAAGTAAATAATTTATGTTTTAGATGCAGAATGGCTAAAATATATTGGGAACCAGCTCTCGCTAAAGGCACGTGGTAGTATTTAACTATTAGTGAGTCAATGCGCATAGAGCATTTTCTGGAACAGTATGTAACTGGGAACAATAATGCTACTGAAAAATTGAGATAGTAATTAAACTATAGTACGCTGCAGTTTTTCGTGTTTGCCTTGAAAGGGCATTCAAATAATTTAGTTGAAAATTGTGGAATTAATTTGTTCATTTTTATGAACAAAAATGAACATTTATGTTCATTTTTAGATCCCTTGTTTGATTCCATCGAGGTGACATCAACTTCAATAGCTGTAACTGGTAAGATTTGTTTCAACAGAATTCATCTGTCCAAAGTGTTGCACAGTTTAATTTTCTATTTATATTTTTCACATTTGTAGTTCATCTGGCGCTCTTGGCAATAGAGCTTCAAACAGGACAGATGATACGAATCGAGTATTGTGTAGCCGTTGTTTGTTTACTACACTGGGCCCAAGCCTGATGGACCCAGTTACCCTTAGAAATCAGGGCAACTGGGCCATAGAGGTCTTTGATTCATACAAACTATTGTTATTAGAATTGGGGTATGCGAGCCTGTTGAGAAATATGCAAACCACAAAAAAAATGCATCAAATAAATTTGAACCACACCTTAATTGAGTTATTGATGATGTGAGAACTCTATCATAACTATTGGGGCCGAAATTAAGTAAATTTTTGGAATAATCACAAAATTTATTAAGGTAAAAGTGATGAAATAGGAAGAAAAAAATAGTTATAAGTTAGTAAGTACTAATATGTTATAAGTAGGTAACAAAATCATAATAAAAGTTTCATAAGTCACTCAAATCATTAGTGAAGCTGATCAGGTATTTAAATCTAGCAGACCTATGTTTGTACCATCAGGCTTGGAAATGTTCTCCTTTTCCTTTCTTTTCTTTCGTTTGACATTCTCCCTGTTAGCTTTCTCCTGTTTTTATTTTGATTCATTAATAAATATTCGTTGGATGTAATATCCTCGGTGTTTGTCACAAGTCTATTATGTGTTTTACCAGCTGTTCAAGGTTTCTTATCTTTCTTTAAAAGGTCTAATAATAATTATGGTTATTAATGTACTTGGGGTAACAGTCCAAGAAGGGCCCAGTTACCCCAAGTACCTGGCCCATTTAGGCCGCGTTAAAAATATTTTGGGGGTAACTGGGCCATCCACTCAAGCTTATAACTTCAAAAAGAATAGGTTCTGGTAGTACCATTTCAGGGCTATATTATGCTTCTCATACATGCTGAGTTAGCTATAATATTGAGAATGCTTGCAGCAAACCTGTAGATGTTTCATAAACTCAAGATGACACCATGTTGTTATGAACACCTTCAACTACAAAATTCAAAAAATTTGTATGCCAAAGGCTACTTTACTTTACTTTACAAAGTATACTTTTCATGACAAATATGATACCTTTAAATGATTATACAAGGCAGTGGAAGTATGTTAAGTTTCTGGAATTGAGGTCTGCAGGACTCTGTTCTTTTTATATTTGTTATAATTTGAGTGATTCTCTTTTGTATTGTGAATGTTTGCTTAGCCTCTGGTGCCTGGCCCCATTTATTATTCTGTATTTGAGAATAGTGTGCACGTTTGCAAAGTACACTGGTTGAGCTGGTCAATGGTGCTGTTTCTTCTTATTATTATTCTAAGAGCATAATTAAGCTTACTCAGTTTTGAATTAAATCTTCTAGATGTGAGTTCCATTTGCGGTTGGAGTGTATAGTGATTCCGAGAAAGTTTGGGCTTGTGATCCTGTTTCCTTCTAATGTTAAACTTGGCGAGTATTGTTGTGTTGAGTGGGAGTTGTGGAAGGGATTGTGATTGTTTTGTCTCGGTTTAGAATTAGTTTGTGGTGGTGGATCCATTGTATTAGTTTTATTCATGGTGAATTGGCTTTGTCTTGTAAAGCTTTGATTGTTTTTCTTTGAATATTATCTTATGTCAGCTGCAAAAAGTATGGGTTTTTGTTTTCCATTATTGATGGTAAGTCATTTGCAAATATAAGAAAAAAATCGGGCCCCCCCCTTTATTTTGTTTTTGGGGAATTTGTTTTCTGTATAGATGTGACTTTATCCACTTGTAAGCAATTCCTCTGATTCAATAAGATTCTAATTTTGGCAATAAAATTCTGTGAGCTATCAAAAGCTTCAAAGACTTTTGAAAGGTCAAGAAAGAGACCAACAGGAATTTCTTTTCGGTCTAATGCCATGAGGATATCACTTGCAAAGGTGAATAAAGCTGATGCAGAATGAATTATTAAAAGCACTCTTGCTTGGAATTTTCGATTAATTTTTTTTCAGATTTTACTCTTTGAATAAAATTTTCATTTTTTGGAATATTCCTTCCAGAACTCCTACGATTTCCGAAGTTCGACAAAGTTTTCCAGTTTTATTTCAATGTGGCGTGAACACAAAGGAATTTGATTAAATTTGACACTAAATTCATTGTAATACCGGGGGAAAAGAACGAACACCCAATTTAACTAAAATATGGATTATTAGTGACGCTACAACATACTTCCATTTCGAAATTCTCAAAGTTCAGTTTTCAAAAATTCAGATTTCAACGAAAATGAGACTCGCGCCATTCTTTTAAGTGCCCCTTATTGTGTTCGTAGAAAATTTGAACGAAACAATTTGGAGCGGTTTTGAGCCTTTTTTATAAATAGAATTAATGTCAAGCCCCAAATCCTCGAAAAATACTACAAAAACTAAAAAAGCAGTACATCATCTTTTCTAAAAAAACTGATTTTCGAAACTGACTTTGTCAAGGGCAACAGTGTCTACCTTAAATTTTGTTTTATTGTATTGTTTTGATATATTGTGACGTACTGGGAATTAATAACACAGACGACTGTTTCTAAAATAAAAAAAATACATATATTTACAATAATTTACAAGTTGAATTTACTAAACGAAACATCTCAGGCAACCTTTCTATTCCCTTAGTCGCGAAACCCCGCGACCATCCCCAGGCCTAGCCCAGGACCACTGCTCTAAAGCAGTCGAGCAACGCCTGGTGCGAAGCTGTCGGACACTGAGTCCCCTAAACACCGTTATCATATGGCCTGACGCCAAACCGGTCTTCGCCTGGAAGGCCGCGTGCTAGGATAGCACCGAAGATATCACTCAGTCTTTCGACCCTCTACGTATCCCGCGTGGGCGCCGCCGGTGCTGCCTTAAGTACCCTGAAGGCTCGCCCCTCCCCTCGGCGCTCCCATGCCGGCGGGCGTCACGAAGGCTCGGCGGCCAGCTTCCTCTAGGTTCTTGCGACATCGTCCCTGCCTCGCACCCTAACCTTTCTTCATAGTTATTTTCGAGCGGGGCTTCCCTGCCCCATCCTCTTGGCCTATTCAGCGCGTACTCGGCCCGGCGTGTGCAACTGCCACCAACTCCGCATCCGGCTTAAGGCTAAATGTACCGACACTAGTTCCATTTGTCGCCACCACGTGGCAGCACCAAAATAAGCAAAATTTACTAGACCGATAACGTCTAAACAGTTGTCAATTTTCGATCTATAAACGACATTGGACTCTTTTTAAAATAAATTTACGCTACGATCCGCTTTCAAAGATTTCTAAAATTTTGAATGCTTTTCTCATAGTTCAGGAAAATTAAAAATGTGGGCATATAGCGCGATGACGACGTGCTTCCTGAATCCAACGCCGTGTCAATCATGCAAATCGTATGAATATGAGCGGCGTAAAGTGAAATTTCGGAAAAATCCCCCTCCCCCTTGCCTCTGCGTCACACGATCCGCCTGGGCCCTCCATCGACGCGGCCTAACGGCCAAACCCGACGGCCTGTGGCACGGGAGGCCGAACTTTCAGACAGGCAAGCTGGGCAGTCAGCCCCTTTCAGTCTCAATATATTTTTCTCCGTGTCAAACTAGTATGCTGTAACACAGCCAAACGGTCTCGTATCACCTGTAATAGTCGTATAAAACTTATATCTTGTTCCATTTTTCCCGTCTTCCTTGAATACCATCAAACAATTATTTGGGCAGTACTCAAAATATCGATTCGATTTGGAACTGACTTCGAAAGAAAATTGAACTAATTGTGTAGATATCACCAATATTCTATCCATAACATCTTATTTTACATTTTACTTCAAGATCTTCGTTATCATTCCTCACCAGAAGTATGAGCCGAGATTACATGCAGCTCTTTTATCTTGCGACTCGATTTTGATCTCAAAACGGCGTTTGTGTCTGATAGATTTCACCGGATAAATCTTTTTTCCCCAAGTAAAATCCTGAAGCTAAATTTTAAATTGTTTTCTTTGTTTTTAAATTTTTAAAACTATTTTCCGACAAATTATGTAATCAACGGAAAACTCTTATTGTCAGGCCCTGATAAAGTAAAGTGGATAAATCCTCTTGCTAAATTTACTTACTTCTTCTAACTCGTGGTCTAGCGAAAAATACAATACTTTTTCATATGCCTAAAATCGATTGACACCAAACGTGTCTGTCCGTTTATAGTCAACTAACGCCCAAACCGCTCTGCCAATTTTCTCAAATTGATCTTCCGAATCTACCTGAAAGAACTCGATCCTTTAGGAGTTTCAAACGGATATTTTGATTTTTGAGGTCCTTTACACTAAGCCTCAAATCATTTTCGAAATCTTCTCAAGCCGTACCAAATTATTTGATTAAATTTTTCTCGTGTTACTACAGAAGCAAAGAAATGTGATTTATGGTGTTTGTTGACATCTTATGTTTAGAAAATTGCTAAATGAAATTTTTTGGGGCGTCTTCCTTCAACTACAATATTGATGATATATTTTTTCCTTACTGAAATCTGTTCTGACAGATCTGAAAATAAGATAAAGTTTAATTTTGAAACATTTAGTAGTTTCGTGCAATTTGGGGCAAAGTATAGCAATTAAAACAATTGTAACTTTTTCCAAAGGCTCAATTTTTGTTTAAGACGATAAAATATGATGATCTCATTTCCTACCATACGTATTTTCAAGATTGCTAAGGTCATGTAAGTTTGTTCAAACCAAAGTTTTAGTAATTTAGAATGAAATTGATGTATATATTAAAATCTCAAAATCACAACAATTTTTCCATGGATAGAAGGGACCTTAAAGAAATACCATTTCGTTGAACTCTATCAATTTTCGAAAATTGCAAATTTAGAAATAATGCCAGAAAGTGGGGATGTATCGCTAGCTTTTATTTGAAATTGTATTGTAAGGATACTTACACAGTGTAATTGTACTAAATTACTTCTAATAAAATTTGATGTTACATGTTGCAGGAAAATCTGTTTTTGCATATTCGTTTATTTAGCGTTTCTTTATATATTTATGTCCATATTTTGCAATTTCATTCTAAATTTTCCGGACTTACTCATGTATGTATTACTACGCTCAAGCTGGGAACTGAGATTAGTATACGCTGATCCTCATACTGTTTATAGAGAGGGTTGAGCAATATTTAAATACTTGTATTTGAAATATATATTTTTGTATTTAAAACTCTATTTTTGAGTTTTGTTGAGCATGTCTTTTGAAGATATATTTCAATTACATAAAATAGATGTTTTCAAAAAAAGAAATACTTCAAATACTGTAAATATAAATGAAGAAAAGTAGCAAGGATAGTTTTTTTTTCTTTGATTCTGCTAGGGGAACAGCGACCGAAAGGTATTGAATACCAGTAAAAATCCCGGTATTTTTCATTACCTTTCTCAAATACTCTATTATTATATACTAGTAAATACCTCTATTGGACGTCTTTACCAGTATGGATCAATAATCGATTATCCCTATTTTCAATGAAAACAATAGCTTCCCATTCATATATCTTTTTGACAAAATAAGTTGCTTTAGTTAATAAATAGCTCACAAAATTTTTATTAATCAAATATACTTTCATAATTGTTATTAATTGTTTAATTTATAATTTTGTATATTATAATATTATATATATATATATATATATATATATATATATATATATATATATATATATATATATATAATACTCAGTTTATACTATCGTTAATAAGAAAAACTGAATGATTCCACTAATTCTTATAGAGTAAATATAATCACACTTCATCACAATGTTCTCGCCCACTGAAACTACTCACCGCCTCTTCCTCGCAGGCATATCAGTGCCTAGTGTAACCCAGCCCGCCGAAGAACGCGGCGAGATGTCTGCAGAGGTCAGAAAGTCAGCTATCAGAACAGCAGTGTGCCAGAGGTGCGACCTGCTTCATCTCAGAAGGGTGACTACATGAGCGCGTGCCCTGGCGGCGCTGGGCTTGGATAGAAAGGAGCGGAAATAGCAACATTCAAAACGTGACATGTCCACTTTACTCCTTTTCAGAAAACGCAAAATTTTATGTCATGAAAATTATGCAGATGTTTATTTGTACTTAATTCGAAATTTTGTAATAAGGATATCTAAATATATTATTAATATAAAATTTAAATATTCTATGAACTTACATTTAAGAAAACAACATTATGTCTACTGGAAAAGAAACCTGAACATCAACGGAGAAGTGACATACATGGGGGCGAAGTTAAATACTATGAAATTTCAATAACAAATTCTAATACTATAGAAAAACTAAAGAGAGATAATTTTAGAAAAAGCAGCGTAAGAAATTACAAATTCATAAAATATGCAGGCATATCAGTGATTGATTTCTAGAATTTTAGGTCCGGAACACTCAGAATGGTTATTAATTTAAGAAATAATTATATATTTATAATATAATGTAATGTGAGAATGAATCAGCGAGATACAGAACGCCGTTCCGTCAGAAATCAAGCCCCGCGTAGACCAAAATCCCAAAAAATCAGAAAATTATTTCTAATCCCTTGTGTGGGTGTAAAGCTGAACATTGAGATAGGCCGAAAAGAAAGATGCTTTTAAATATGGACACGGAAGAAAATATTAAACGTACAATGGGAGGCAAGATAAATGTCGAAATTTTGAAAGAAAACAGAACTTTCTCTAAAAGCCAAAGCAAAATGGAAAATAAAATATTTTGGACATACTATGGGTCAGAAAAAAATCTATAGAAAAGGATATTATGCTTGGAATGATAGAATGAAGCGGAAGAAAGGGTGTAAGTGGCATAATTGTATGACTAATACACAATATCACAAACAAAGGAAAAGGCAGTTCAGTCCCAAATGAGCAATGAAGAAATTGCTAGCATCCTATTTCTGTGTATATCCCGATGAGTCTAACAAGGGATGGCTTGCGATCTATGTTCTAGTATTATCAGTACTATTTCTCTGCGTTGATACCCGCAAGTTTGGGGCCTGCAGATAAAAACAGAGATGCTCACGCTGCTTGACCGGGACTGAAGCCGACAAATAGACATCATAGCACTGAACAGTGTGTTTCGATACCCTCAGTCTTTCATGCATACATTCTGCCATTATTAGGGAAGAACTCCTGAATTATCGGCGCGTCCCTCCCCGTTTCGGATAGCAACAAAGCGAAGGAATGATGCTCAAGTAATACAGAATGCAAATATCAGTGTTCAAAAATTAAAAAATCTTTCAAAAACCTGGTTTGAAACATCGACCAAGTTCGTGCGGAAGATTTTGTTTGACAATGGCCGTGATTGTTAATTATAATTACGATTTAGACAAAACGGCAAAGAAAATAAAAGAATAACAGCAAACTAAACCTGAAAACTATCGTCGAGAGTCTTATGGAGTGAGTCACAACTTCCTCAAATGGGTACAGGAAGGTGGGCGAGAAAGGAGCAACGATCAAAACAAAAGACAACGAAGGAAAAACGCCGTTACATCTGGGGGGCGACGCGCAATACTGCTGCAGCAAGACGACGTAAACGTCGAAGCCAAAGACTTTGAAGGGAAAACACCGTTACATTGGTCTGCTTGCTGCGAAACTGTTGACGCTGCTAACTCCTCTTGAGAAGAGGAGCATCCGTCAACGTGAAGGACAACACGGGCAAAACTCCCATTCATCAAGCGGCACAGAACAACTCGGTTAAAGTCATTTCTCAGCTTCTGCAAAACAAAGTAGACGTAAAAGCGAGGGATAATGCTGGGAAGACAGCGCTACATTTAGCGTGCGAGTCTGGGTCAGAAAAAGTAGTTACCATACTGCTACAGGAAGATGTTGATGTCGAAGCGAGAGATTTTGAAGGTAAAACACCTCTACATTGCACCGCCAGCTGTGGAAATGCTGAAGTTGCCTTCTTACTGTCGAATGAGGCATATGTAAACGCCAAAGATAACAAAGGAAAAACTCCACTTCATTGTGCCGCCGAGGGGAACGTTAGAAATCGTTTCTTTATTCATAGAGAGAAAAGGAGAATTGAATTCAAAAGACTACGAAGGAAAGACGCCGCTACATGTGGCAGCTGAATTGTCTCTCCTGCTGCAACATGGTCTCAGTGTCAAGGATAACAAGGAAAAACACCCCTTCAGGGCTTTTGAGAAAGGAGCGACCAAAGCAATTTCTGAGTTGCTGGAAAAGGAATAAAATTTTAATTTATCCAGCGAAAGAAGTGCAATCACATTTTGTTGAATCGTTTTTAAAAACAATTGTATTGTTTTCTTCGCTGGCACAAACAAATGAAGGCACACAGTGATGTACGGAACAAGAGATATATTTCAATATTTTAGTGTTGAAATGTCATATTTTAACCCACAACTATTATCATGGAGTCCCTTTGGATCACTATTTCTTTGTTTTCCATTATGACATTATTCAGTGTCCCACAAGGTTCGTGTAATATTTTAGAACCATAATATTTTTAAGACCGGAAATGCTTTGGAGGGGTTTCGTTTTACTTTCTCACATTCTACTACGAAATGTAGAAAAAGTTATGTAATGCTGCACCGAAAAACAATGTTTCAACAAATTTGTTCCGTAGGATCCTCATACCGAAAAGTGATTAATTCTTACTTCTAAATAAAGTCAATTACATTCTCTAATATGTTGGATGGACAGAATTTAAATTTTGTGGGTTCTTGATGTCGAAAAATTGGTTTAGGGCAAAATATCTAACTGACAACGATACCGTGAATCGTTCACAGAATTTTCAACAAAAATGATCCAACCAATCGATCTGGCTGATGCCGCAGTCCCTCCCCGATTTGAAACAGATATTTTAATTTTTAGGAGTATTTCTACATATAGCTTCAACGATATTTTCAATTTTTTACAATAAAGGCTTCAATTTTTTCTTTACTTTCTTTCTCGGACAAAACAAAATACGCTTACCCAAATTTCCGCATATTGAATTTAAATTTTAAATTTGCAAAACTTTAATTGTTTTTAAAATTAGATTTTAGAACAGAATCTCATTCAAACCTATGGTTATTTGAAAATTCCAATATTAAACTTTTTTACTTTATCGCTACCGTTTACGCAGCATTTATCTAATGCTGCACGAAAACGGCGAATTTTCGACACAAAATCTCTCATTACAGGACTCTCGTAACGAAAAAGTGGATAAATTCAGTTGCTAAATTTAGAAAAAAATCCTTTAACCCGTGCTGCAGGAATCCATGTTTTGTGGGTCCTTTATCCCGAAAAATCAATTGACGGCAAAACGTTTGTCTGGCCGTCTGCATGTCACCTGAACACCGGCAGCGGCTAAATCGTTCAGCCGATTTTCTCCAAAATTGATTTTCCCCAATCAATGTGGCTAGTGTCGCAGTCTCTTGAGTCTGAAAACGAAATTTTAATTTTTGGGGATACTTTATATAAGTCCACTGGGACATTTTAGAAATTTAAAAAAAACCGACTCCAACGTTTTTGATTAAACTTTATTATTAGATAGTCTGAAGGACCTTTAAGAGAATGGTGCAGGTCCCATTTTTGTAAAAAAAACAGATTTTTTAGACTGCAAAATTTCACAATTCTTCCTACAACGAAAATATTAAAGATATACATTTCCCCCTTAATGAAATCTGTTTCTTAAAGATATTCGTATATTTTGAAATGAGGTCATGTACAATTTTTCGGAAATTTGAGTTTTACAAAAAATGATAACTTAGATGCGTCAATTCGGAGAGCAATTGCGGTGTAAATAGTATTACGTAACCATTACTACGAGCGAGAAAGTATGTGCTGTTGTAGCACTACTAGTTCTGAAATGCCGAGAACTTAAGTACGACAACTTAACCCGTTTGGTTTAGAGCTTAAATGAAGTGTTTGTGAATGGAAAGTACCTGAGTTCGAATCCTAGTGTGGGCAAGAGTTTTAGCGGTTTGGGAACTTATGTGGGTTCGAGTAGCATTATATTAGATAACCGTTACAAACACTGCAAAAACGTACGTGCTTATGGCACTACTAGTTTATTTTTTTGTTTATTTGAACTGAATCTACAAATAATATAGATACACTTAATTTTAGAAATACTAAATTACAATATAAAATCTGTATTGAACACAACAATAACAAATATTCGCCTCCACAGTGTCTACCACTACGCCATGAGAAAAGGAAAACAAAAAAATTGGAATTTGAGATATGTGTAATATATGAGATATTGTACGTGTATGGATTTGAATATAATGTAATCATTTATGGTAATTATAGGTTTAAAATTGTAAGGAACCGGAGTACTCCTTGAACTTATCAGGACCTAAGAACCAATTCGTTAAATAAATTGAATTATTTTATTATTACTATTATTATTATTATTATTATTATTATTATTACTGGTGGAAACCCGTCAAAATTTGACGGTGAGATCTGAGATAAATGTAAAATACTGTGTTTATACTAATGTTCACAAAGTAAATTCTTAAATAGAAAGAAGAAAGAGCAAACTTCTCTTATTTAATGCTATTTTTTTCATCACTGCAGATATTCACTTTCATGGTCAGGATGATTAGATATTATGCACCACAAAATTAATAGTTTTTATTAACTTTTACACAATTGAACACATGTGGCCGAAGACCAGTTGCCAATGTAGTATCAGCACCGAATGACGCAGAAGGCAGACTATAATTATATTGACGGATATAATTTCTGAGGTTTTTTGATGTCCCAGCATCTCCTATAAACAACTGTTTCATTTCTTCTGATATGTTGCTATGAAAGCAAATTTATTTTTTCATTTAAGCAACACAAAGTAATCTGGTTGGCAGAATTTCTCTAACATACGAAGTACATAGCAGAACAATACAGACATTTCATATATTAAGAACCAACAGTAAACGAAATCGCTTCACTACTTCAGTAAAATCGAATAAAATCCACTATTCGAATTTCTCTACAAAATACTCCACGGAAACAAATTGATGCAAACACAGTCACCACCAAAATTCAAATATTACTCCTGAAACACAACCTAGACGAATTGTAAATAATACAGGCAACAAGCGGCGAGGACGTACATTTATCAATATACTCATATCTACCTATATTGAAACACGCATTTGAAGAAAACAATTGACTCTGATAAGCATACTGTTAAATAATTATTTATTTAACAGTACGACTGCCCAGCATCATAATAGACCGCTCGCCAGCACGGAGTTCACATCCACCTATCAATGTATGTATCTCCTCTAAACCTTCAGCTACAAGTGAAAATACTATATTGGCTACTAGAATACCTCTCGAAGCTATCCTTAAACAAAAAATTATTGAGCTACAAAACAATAATAATTCCAATATGGATCTACGGCATTCAATTTTGGGGCACGTCAAGCAGGTTAAATCTTTCCATTTACAAAGAATTCAATCCAAAGCGCTTAAGCTGCACCTCCATGGTACAACTCAAACACAAAGCTACATAGACACTTAAAAGTGCCGACAGTCTTCAATGAATCGAAACACGCAGCTCAAGTTATCTTCAACGTCTGGAAATCCACCCAAACCCTCTAGCCATCAACCTCCAAGATAATAGTTTAGGAACTTACCGATTACCCAGAATTGCACTCTTACATTTCCATTGTAGATTCTCTATTTAGTGTTATTCACGTATATATATATATATATATATATATATATATATATATATATATATATATATATATTCCTCAACTTTTGCTCCTAACCAAAAGTACTAAATTGACTCTTTCTGTTCTAGACTCAAGAAGGCGGTGAAATGTACCACTGAGGTACTTTCAATCACAAATTGTCATTGTCAACTACAAATTTACTAATTATTTTTAATGTAAAATAGATTGTAATTTACCTTGTTCAAAATAAAAAAACATCACTTGGGTGTTTTATTTGAACCAGTCACTTTGTGGTATCGTACCTGACAGTTGCAGCAAGCCTAACATGCCAGTCAACTTCAGCAGCTCGACTATCTATTTATCTCGTGTATGCTATTTTTTCACGCAATCCATGAGGCTTTCAAGACGTATCTTGTTTTTAGCATATAATTATAAGTTATTCACATAAAAAAGGTGACTTGTGCTCTTGACCGTTCCATCCGGCAGTTCAACGTAACACACACACCCTTCATCCAAATTACTGACAGAATTTTAGCACATCTGTATTCTCAATGTTATCAGCGCATTTCTCTGACTCTCTAATTGCTGTAATTCATGTTCATATGTCCTCTCCTCTTCCGCCGAATTAGCATCGATGTTAGCGGTTAGACTGCAAGACAAAACCACAAAGGTCTGAGAGCATCACCTTAAAAGAAACAGTACGCCAGGAAAATCTCTCTGCAGTCACACCGCGCTGGTAAGAGTGCTAGCAACAGAAATTATATTCATAGCACGAGGTGCAACTTGTAACAAAATAAAACGTAAGTTGCATACTCATCAACAATCATAACATATGCTGGAAGTGTTGTCCCTTTCACTTGTTTCCAGGAAATCTGGTTGCTACCAACATAAATTCAATTTTCAATAGGCTTTCAAAACATTGAAAGGCTCGGGTCGGGCGGACAGGCGTTCCTGGCGCACTCCCCTCAACGACGGCTCCAGTGTTGCCAGATTCCGCAATTTCCACATTTTCTTCCGCCTATTTAAGGCCCAATCCACAATCCGCGCCGATGATAACAAATTCTGCAATTTTTCTCCGACGTAACCGTTGACGCTTTCGGCAACACGAAATAATCGATTAGAAAGAGGATCATGAGATCTCCTGGTTTTAACGAAAAACAAAACTAGTTTTTGGTTTGATTTTTTCGTGTTTCCGGGAGCGTCAACTGCTTTGGTCATTACTCCCGTTGTGTAGTGCATGTTTTTTTCCTCGTGAGATGACGGTGATCTTCCCCCGCTGGAGGCGAGATCCGGCGCCGACCTACCGTCGGCTAGTGGGGATTTCCCTTAACCAGGACTCTCCCACCAGCGGAGCACCGCACCAGCCGGGACAAGCTCTAAGCTCCCGACCGGTCTCCCGGGATGTGTGGTAGTGCAGTGCATGTTAGTGTAAGTGTGTTTGTAAGGGGAGAGGAATTTAAAAGATGGACAACTCAGGCACGAGGCGCGCGACAGGCGACACTAGTCTGAAGTGGAATTGAGAGTGTAGGGCGATATTGAGGTTAGAGCGTGGATTTCCGAGGTTAGGGTTTGAGGCGGGTTTTGTTACTCATTGTTGAGTTGTTTTACTTATTTTTTAGTAATTGTAGTATAATTGTTTCTCTATTCATTTTAATACTTAGAATTAAAATTTCCCACAATTTTTAAAAAATGTTTCGTTAAAATAATTGGAGCTGTTTGTTTATTGACAAAACTTTAGTTTCTAGTCGTTGTATTTTCCGTAAGTTCGTAGTTGTTTTGGCATTCTTTGTACGTATAGTTATATTTTTCCAATTAATATTTTTTTGTTAAACTAATTCTTATTCATAGCAACTGACGCAAACACATCAGACAGATGGCAATACAAAGAGTGAACACAGTAACATAACTAGAAGTGCTTAGGTTTCGGCAACTGTTTCTTAAAGTTCCCGTTTTAACCGCTACTGGTTCATAGCGCTGTTCCCTCTCCCCGTTGGCGTTTATTGTGAAGCGCACCTACCTCCACGCTCCCGTTCCGTTCGCGGGCTATTGTGGAGCGGCCTATACATTCATATCAACCAATCATCGCCCTTTAGCTTCTCGAAATCATAGAGGAAAGATATTTGTGCTCTATGTTCGAAACCCTATACTATCTTCGTTCTTATTTCTCTGTGCCTGTCGTTTATTTTTCTCTTCTTGATACATGAAAATGAGAGAGAATAACATCTGTTGTTCTTTTTTATTCATAATAATTGAGATAATAATATTTTCATCTCGACTCAGGATGAAAATAATTTTCCCAAACATTTCCCCGTCCATTTATATTTCGCATTTTTCCCCACAACGAATAAAATTCCCCATTTTGGGGACAAAATTCTTCAATCTGGCAACCTTGGTTTACGCATGGGTGAGGTCAAGACAAGCAAAAGGAAAGATCGCACGCGATCTGTGGCCCGTGTTAGGTTACTGCTCCGGCATTCGCCTAGCGTTGATAGGAGAAACCATGGAAAACTGCCGATTTGAGCAGCCTTGAGAACGAGGCTTAATTCGACCTAGCTATCTCGCTAGAGTCGAAAATCCTGCCACAGTCGGAATTCGAATCCTAGGCCCTCCCAGTCAGAGGCACTTGACTCTAGTGCCTCTAGTGACTAGAGGCTTGGGTGAAAAGCGGTTTGGTCACCCATTCGAAGAGAACGATCTGCACTTGGCTCTTTTCATTGCCGCCAATCCCACTTCTGACTTCAATTCCCTAAATAAAAACATGGATCCATATATTCATTTTATCAGTTAGAAAAAATGCGAAATCATCCCAAATTTTTCACGGTTTAATCCTTTTTGAAATTCCAATATCTCAAAAACGGACAAACTATTGTTACGATTTTATGTAGTGAATTAAAGCACACATTATTTCAATAAAACTTTCATTTTGTTTCTTAAAGGCATGCCAAAATACTTCATTTATGTACAGTCTTCATTTGATTATTTCTTGATACGGCACAGTTTCTTTTTATTTATTTTCACTACACTTTTGGTTATTTATTTTCACTGTTCACTTCTTTTGCACTGTCGCACAGTCCTAAGCACTGACCACCGTCCGACGCACTGACCACTGTTCGATGCACTGACCATAGTCCACTGCACTGCCCACAGTTTACGATGCAGGTCACGGTTCACATAAGTCAGCACAATCCACTGCACTGCTATTCACCGCGATGCACACACTTCACAGCTCAGCTTCCACTTCAATTGACCCGCGGTCGCCGGCCGTCGTGTATATATACTCGGCTGTCGCTCACCTAGAATTTTGTGGAACTTGCGATAAATATCGCGAACACTCCGCGACCATCTTGTTCGGGAGGTCGCCGGCAGATGTGGCTATTCGCGCATACCCCCGGAACCATCTAGTGGAGTACACAAAGTGGTAAGTAATCAAGTGGGGGTGAATAAAGGCATAAAACAATGATAAATCACGTGAATGTATGTATGAATTGTAAAAAAATAATTAAAATTAATAATAATTTTATTCAAACTCTAAAATGTACATTAACACTTAATCTGTAAGAAAACGATCTCCCATTTTATCTTCATTCCACATATATACATATCCGCGTTATGATGGCTCGATTTTCATTTACCCGCGTCGCTGTCACTTCGAAACGCTACGGTGAACTCCCCTTTGAAGCGTTAAATGCCATCAGTGAAAACGGAATTATATTTTTCGTTCATCGCACTTGTGTAATCACGGAACGGAAAAAAAAGAACAGTTGCAGTATACCTGATCCATTATACTGTATCAAGGGAACGCATAATAATATAGGCACAAGGTTCACTGTTACTGTTTCGTGACGGAAATTATTGGAACGAAAAGTTGCATTGTAAAGAGACCCTTGTTGCACTCTTCTAAATTCACCTTGTCAGACGTACACGGGTAGAAGCTGCCGAGCCCAAGCAACCTTGTCAGAAGAGTTGGCTATCTGCTCGGCGTAAGCGAGCAACACAGGTTGGAGGATCCAGCCTACCGTCATGACGCATCCGAACGAAACTGATAGAAGGAGCCGGCCTTCCGTGTCGGCTTGCACAGCTATACTGATTGAAGGGCCAGCCGTACGTGTGGCCTTATTTATGCATTTCTTATTGGTGTTACAAGTTACTGCTCGTTGACGGATATAGGGTGGATTATGCGTAGTACTTGCTAATAATAGAATATTCATTATTTATTTTTGATCCAACAACAGACCTGTATATTTACCTACACAACCAGACACCGTAAAAACGGAAATAATTGCATAAAAATTACGCATTTAGTAATAATTAAATTTCACAATAAATTACACACAAAGCCTCAAAAGCCTTTAAATTCGGTAGTCTGACTGTTATTAAGGTAGATATACATACATCAATAATGCCATCATTGTTGTTGCATAAAAGTGTAAATTATGGATGTTAATATAATATTGGAATATAATATATATGTGAATATAATATTGGTTAGGCACCCCAGGTATCGATATGGATAAGAAATTGTTTTATAAATTTTTCCCTTTATATAAAGGACCATTCCGAATAGAAAAAGTTTTAAGTAAATGCCGTTATTTTAAAAGATGAAAATGGTCAACAAATGGGAACATATAACTATAGGAATATTAAGCCATACAAAAGGGAAGATACACATGACTAGACAGTCTAATGGAATGAATTAATGTTTGTAAATAGGATTTTGTATATATTATGTGTAATTTTTTTTCTCTTTTTGTTGATATGCGTTTTTTTGTGATAAATTAGAAGATGAAGAAATTTTAAATTATGTAATACATAGGATTGAAGCAAACAACGGCGGATAGGCATAATTAAGTAATGCTCAATGACATAGTTAATGACAATGTTGGCATAACAAAGATTAAATAGTTTAAGGCTGCAGAACCAAGATATGGCAGTGTAAAGTGAAGGTTGTTACTGAATTTAGTGTTATGAAACAAAAAGGGAAAAAGTTAAAGTTGTCTTGTCATTTAGTTA
Organism: Teleogryllus oceanicus; assembly: GCA_964035755.1. Lineage (NCBI taxonomy): Eukaryota > Metazoa > Arthropoda > Insecta > Orthoptera > Gryllidae > Teleogryllus > Teleogryllus oceanicus. The sequence goes on from CAXIVR010000010.1 coordinate 12,004,822, forward strand.
GGTTTTGACAAACAAAATGACGCTTTGGTGGGGGGGAGTTGTGACATACCAACATGTGACTGAATATGGTACAATATTTATTATAAATGGCGTAAATTATAGGGGATAAATACATGTAATATGCTAGCATAGAACGGTAAGCGAGCCGTTGTCAAGGTCAACATCTTCATGCAGTGACAATCGCGGAGACGCTAATTCTTTTTGTATAAATTCGGGATTGGCCGAAAAAGCAGTGACAGTCGTGAAGACGGCTGTTCTTTTTCCAAGAAATTTAGGGATTGGCTAGGTGCGAAATACATCAAGTGTTATCTGCAAATAAACAATCGAAAAATGGACCGAGCTTTGCAGGGCTAAAAGAATACGAGGCATTCATTCTGACTGATGCCGTGGTCTTGAACGGATCAGTTCAGACCAATTAATGTTAGGAGTTTTTGGGGACTTGTAAGCATCTATAGGAATATATATTGATGAACATTGAATTTGAATACTAAGTGTGACATTAAAACTTGAAATATTTCAAGTGAACGAGTTAGAAGGACATTGAGGGCTTGGGCGAAGTTATCAGTAAGTGGACTGGAATGCTAGCAGCAGATGGGTTATTGATCTGATGAACGGTGATTGAAGTGTGCTTCCGAGAAAAAAAAGGAGAGAAGATGGTATGAGGTACCTGGGACGGTGACGTCGGAGATGAATAAAGATGGTCCAAAAGCGCGCGAAGACGTACACGACATTATAAGGTTGGAACCGGTCATGACCAAGGTTTTTTTTTCATATTGGGTAAAATTATAAAATACCAAAATTGTTTAATAAATTTCCATGTTTTGTGAAATGAATACATGATTCTCATTGAGCAAATTCTAACAACAAGTAGCAAGATAGAAATATTTTGCTTTTCAGGTTCCTCGACCACTCTGTATAGATGCCAGATCGGATAATCATCTATTAGCATACAATAGTGATTATTTCTATGAAACACATCGACCCAGATAGCCGGAAACTAATTTATTATAATTAGAGTTGAAAATTGACGTGTATAATAGTATTAGCGAATATTTCCTGGTGCTCATTAATACAAATTCGGAACAGATTACGTTGGGATAAACCCATCAATATCTCAGTTTATTTCAAGGTTCATTATATATATATATATATATATATATATATATATATAACTAATATTCTGAAACAACATGTACATAGAAATAAAATATTAGAATTTAACATTATTATATTTCTTTAGTAAATAGAATTATAAATATAACATAATTCACAATAGAATGGAATATATTGACATAAACTTAATTGCTAAAAATGATAATGAAACATTGAGTACCACTTAATCATTTATGTGATCAGGTGGATTAAATGCACAAGGAGACTAAGAACATGTTTACAGACATCAGTACTTATTTCAAAAATATTTTATAACTGTTTCAAAACTATTTTAAAACTGTTTCACTAGTACATTTAAATAGCAACTTTTATTACTGATCCCCAAAAACAAATTTAATTCACAATTTTTTATAAAAACCTAAATTGTATTTAAATTATGGCTAAATATGTAGCTGGAAAATATTTTCGAATATTTGTTTTTATTTCTTTTAACCTTTCATTTTACAAATTTAGTATTCTTGTTTTATGTTTATGTATTCTTGTTTTATGTTGCTTACAGAAGGTTCAATTCTATTAGTCCCTTTCATTATACTTAGTGTTCTTGCATTCACTAGCACAAAATGCATCTACATAAAATTAACTCGTAGTTTATAATTACAATGAAATCATAAAATTTACAAACTATTAAAATAAAAAAAATTATATGGAAGAAATCACCAACATAAATCATATTATATTTTTTTCCTTCTTTTTATTTCAATTTCATAATCTAAATGTACAAACATACTATAAAAATCAGATCAAATTAGTTAAATTAATTTAAAAACGGGAAATTTAAAAATGTATTGCCCAGCATTGATTTACCTGCTGGGTCTACAATTTGAATTAATCTCATTGTTAAATCATTGCTTTTTGCCCATTTGACAATGAATAAGCTCATTACCGCATTTACAAATCTACCTCCCAACATGTTAATCCCACATGTTAATGTCACATGTTAATGTCAACATGTTAATGCAAATTAATAACCAGTTCTGAAGTGACGGGGGAATATATTTTCAAAAAATCCCAATGTCTATTACTATAACCTCGACGTAGAAATCATATTCATCCGGTGACAGTATCAACAGCTCATTACAAAAATTAAATACAATACATGTACATTATTTTATAACACTTTGCCAGATGACATTAAACGATTAAATTCGATAGAAAAGTTTAAACCCCAAAAGTGAAATCGTTTCTGTTGCATAACTGTTTCTATACAATTAAAAGACTATACTGACATCACAAAAAGTAACATTAATTTTAACAATTATACAGAATGCATTTTTTAACATTTGAACTGTATAAATGTGTATAAACTCCCTGTAACAAGTATTGTATTGCGCTTCGGGTCAATGACCCCATCTCGATCGGTTTTTTCGTCGAGTTTCACTGATCCATTGAGCAAATGCTGAGATGGCCCTTGTTTTGCTTCTGAACATAAATGTAACTTAATTTTTGTACGTCCTCTAGAATTCAATGGAAATACAATTATTCAAATTATCGCTTCCATGTTGTCGCGGCACAAGTATTATTCGAAGAACAGCATGAATAAGAGCCAAAATTTATTGCCTTTTACCCGAAAATAGTTTTTTATTACATAAGTTTTTTCAATTTTAAGTAGTATATGACTTAGTGTAGGGATCACAAAATTTTTTGAAAATGTGTACACAATTCACTTTTCCCCAAAAGCGCCCATACGCGTTTTTAACTTTTTTTGACGTAAAATAAATAAAAACATTTTAACAACACAGACGAAAAATAATATAATTATTAATGTTTGTCTCAAAACTTCGTTTCCGTTTTGTGCAAGAATGCCCAGAATATTTTCTTTGCTTCATAAAGTCATAATTATCGTATCATACTTCCTTTCTGTAACTGAAATTGAAATAATGTGAATTATATACAACATTTGTTTAACAGATTTTGATTGTTTTTATATGTATATTTTCCATACGTAATTAATCTGACAAGGTACCTGGCTGCTGTGGCCAGCTACTGCTCTGTAACATGATTAGAATTGATGAAGTAGACAGATCCGTTCATGAAGGAACATCACCCTCTCAGAAATCACAGGCCAAAGTTCGTCCATAAAGGTTGATTTTTATCTTAAATGCTGTTGTAACCGGGAAAGGAGTAAAACAAAGGTCTCGTTTCGCATACAGAGGTTTGTGTAACTATTGAAACCTTGTTGCGATTTATGGTATCCTTTTTTTCAGTGCGTCATCACTGAGAAGGGTAACCATACAAAGGGAGCTGACCTCAAAGGAAACCGCGGGCAATACTGAAAACTACACTCAAGCATATTTAAAAAAAAACACTGGTTACTGGTCTGGCGAGACGGACGCATCTGGTTATGCTCGTGAAATTTTTTGTGATTTATCTACTATTTTTATCGATTTGACTGTACCTGGTGTGAGCTTTCATTTACTTGTTACAAGTTAACTGGAAATATAATTTCGACTGATTTTCTTGCTATAACCAAGACAAACCAACCGATTACGAATTTTAGACGGACACTGAAACTTTTATGAGCTTCATATTTACGAGGTGGTGATAAGTGTCAGAACCTATAAATAGTTCAATTTATTTCCAATATTAAATAACTGTGCTAATTTAATTATTAAAATGTTTATTGTATTTTTGTGAAAAAGTGACGATTCAGTTGTTTTGAACGTTACGAGGACGTTGTATCGAATAGTTTTGAAAATATGATTCAAATCTTATTCTAACAACTAAGAAAAACATTTCATCCGGCATCGTCTCCACATGAACATTGCTGGAAAACATGCACTCGGTAAAAAGCGCTCAATACTTAACCCCAGTCCTACGCAGTCTCCTGCCAAAAATCTATCCCTTTCCCCTTTTCCCTACGTTTCTCACCCCACCCTTATTTCGAACCCTGTTGCCCCCCGTTTCTCCCATTCCTTCTAACAATTCATCTACACCTGATCCCCAAATTTTCCCTCGCAACCTGACACTGCCGGGACCACTAAAACCTTCGACCACGCACCCCGAGGTAAAATGATAAATATATAGCAACTACAGTCAGATACAGCAGAAAAACATCCGTGTAGGTACTTGCTAAAGATAAACATACTGCACCATTGTGTTCAATTCCTTTCACATAAAACTGACTTTATCGAGACAACTCTACAGAACGATTTAAATCAAATGGATGTTCTTTGCTTTACAGAACATTGGTTATCTCCTAATGAACTTAGCTTTCCAAATTCCAATCTTTAACCTCGCAGGCTATTATTTATAGAAAGGGAATCTCATAAAGGTTCTGCATAAGAGGGTTCTTGTATTTATGTTAGAAATAATATCAATTCAATCTCCTTGACGGAATAAAATGTGTATTCCGTTGAAAAGATTTTTGAAATTTCTGTTGTACATCTTCCTTCATGATATTACCAGTCCTCTGCCTTAGATAGGCCGGGGGCCTGTTCTTATTTGAATTGTATTTGAATTTGAATTCCGCCATGTGGGCCGCTCCGTGGGCTAATAGCGTCGAAGGGCGCAGGCGCGGTGCGCGAAATCTACAGGCCGGCCCCGGCAATTATTCTTTGCTTTGTGCGTACGTAACGGCGTCGTGTCAACGTTTTTGCATTTGTGATTTTCTGATTTTCTGAGACGGTGTTTGGCTGTGAGTCGAATCAATTTAGGCAATTCTTGGGTTTTCCAACAGATCCCGAAGGTAACCGATATTTCATGCTTAGCTGGCTCCATAAAATTTTTTTAATGTACTTTTGGTGAGATAATAAATTAATTTTATGTCACTAAATGGTACAGGGAAATAATTTAAATAATGTAATTATTTGTCAGGTTATTTAAACACTTGCAATTATTACAAAACACCCAATGTATTTAAGTCATGAAGGCACTGGTTGCTTTTATAATCATGTAATTGATAAGTTATAATAGCTATAATAACATTAAGGTGATTTTGATATAACTATAAAATCAATAATACACTACTAATTTTATTACATGTGTTTGAAATGGCTAAAGGCAATTGGGGACCCGACTGGCATCTTGCCCTTGGGAATTTCTCACAAGGTTAAGGTATTTATGCATGGAGCATTACGCCGGAAATGTTCCTGCAGCAGGCAGACTAGCACATAATGCAGAACCAGTAATTTTTGGTGATGTGCGTCCTGAGTTTCGGAGGTGCTCTCAGGTCATTTATAGAAGGCTTACCACAACAAGGTGTACTTTTTCTATTATTATTATTTTTATTATTATTATTATTATTATTATTATTATTTTAGCAACTAAAAGGTGTAAAAAGAAACTTTTTCTTTTTAATTTAATTAAACATCCTTATTTCTTTTGCAGGATCTGCTCTGCATGTAGTGAAACATTTCTCCTGAGTTCTTGGTTGCTAAATGAAGAAAAAATCCTGTAACATGTGGTTGTAGTCAGAATCTTGGTTTTGTGGATCTTGTGCCAAAAAACCAATTGGAAAACTAAAACGTCTGTAGTATGTGAACAAACATAGCGCCTAAACCATTCGTAGAATTTTTTCAAATTGAAGAAACCCCTGTAAATTATGTATCTATTTAGAAGGTTTAAAATTTTTTAAAAACCTTCCTTAGTTTTGGGAACTTTATATGAAGCCAAGAAATGATTCAGAATTTTCTCAAAAAATGGCTCCAAATTTTTGTTTTAATTTCTTGTAAGAACAAGTAAAATACTTATAAAGTTGGCAAAGTCAGATTTTCAAGATTAACTCTGAATTTTCAGAAATTGAAATGTGTTTTTATCTAACTTCTTCAATTACAATTTTGAAGTAGACTTTTCCTTCGAATTAAATTTGATGTCATAAATAGTTCTTCTTTTAAAGTGTAAGATTTTTTTTGTAAATATTAGTGTTTTTTGTGCAATTTGTGGGTGAACTATTTGGAATTTTAAAAAATGACAAAAAGAAGATTTTCTCGAAAACGGCTCCAATTTTTTTTTCTGCACAGTATTATATTTATGAGTACATGCGCTTTAAATAATGTCAAGTAAATTTTCTCGAAAACTCGACACTTTTTGTTCAAATGAGCTCAAAATTACTCATTTTCAGAAAAAGCTCAAACACCATTTTCTGAAAGGTGGCTTCAATTTCTTTCTTTAAACTATTTTAACGAATAGTGGTAATGGTATTGTTTAATATAATATAATGTAATGTTCATTTTTTAGTATTCTTTTGTTTTTTCAAAAATTGCACAAATGTTTATTGTTATGTTTTGTTTTTTTTCAATATCTCATCCAGTAATATGAACATTTCAATGGATATATTATTAAATTTTGTGAGTAAATTCTTCAAATTACTTCAAATGACGTTGTTCAAAAACTCAAATAGATTCCAGAAAAAAGAGCTTAATTTGCATTTGTAATGTTAAAGCATTTTTAAAACGGCTTCAAATTTTCAATGAACTTGCTATTTAAGAAAAGGGTTTTTAGCCTTCTTTAATACTCTTAAAATAATATTTCGGTTCTACTATTTGGTAATCGAAGAGTTGAAAAATGGCAAAAAATGTATTTTGGCGTGATAGATGCCAGCTGGAAAGAGGATGAGAAGACCATAGAGCCGGTCCACTCCAAAGGAAATTAAAACAACTTCGAGAAAGTCTGTGCTATTCTGTAGCACTTCCAGTTACTATATGTAATTTAGTAAATCCAAACTGCAGGACCACTTGCGGAACATGTACCAAATTCAAGTTTTTGGATTCAATTTAATAAAAAAAAAATTCTATTTTGAGTGATAATCATTTGTGTTTCTGTTGCAGTAAACTTTTCTCAGGTTTTTGGCCCACTATCTGTCTTGTGAAATATGTATAAGTCTTTGTGTAACAGTTTGGCTTTTTTACCAGGAAGCATTAGCTATTTTCTAAACATATTTCTGATGGTTCTTGAGATGTCTGTTGGTATAATCCCCTGAGTATGATAAGTGTTTTTATTTGTTATATTTTTTTGCAGAATTTGTGTGTTAGTAAATAACATGATTGGGAAAGACATGAAAATTTTTTTTAGTAATTGAAAAACTGTTCAACACCTGTATCAAATGTTGAGTAATTCTGGATATATTATCGACCTTTGGATTTTCATCCACGATCCATTGAGCAACTAGCCATGTTTTTGGACAAATATGTAGCCTGTGATATCGGAATATTAGTGAAACCTACCAAGCCCAAAAACTCTGCTTTGAGATTAACAAGTTGAAGTAGAATCATGTAATTTTTACTTGTTCATCACTTGTACTATTGGAGTAAAACATGTTTCTTTGTAAGCAGTTTAATGTGTAATATTGTTTTTTTGAAGAAAGCAAGCAAAAAAGACAGATTTTGTGGACTGTTTTGCAGGATGCAAGTTTCCTGTTTATTTATAAAACTTATCAATAATATTCATTTGTATTGTACCTTAGTGAATTTTGATAATAGGCTGAAATTTGACAGGTGTTGATAGCTGGAATGTCATTTTAATAATGATGCAATATTAAAGGTAATGGTCACTAGTTATATTTTGACAATTGTCTAAATTCATGGTTTCAATATTTAGTCAATGGCAAAAGTAAAATAATCGTTATGTCTGATTACTTGCTCACATTTATTTTGTAAAAAATTGTATTATTATTTATATTGTGTATGACTATTTACATAATTTAGAAATAAATATTTTTTTATAAAATTTTTTCTTGCACTCCTGGACAATAATTCCATTCAGTGACTTAGGATTCCAAATCCTAATATTTTAGTCTTCTTAATTGCCTAGCGTATTTTACATAAAAATAATGTATTCATTTGACACCATTTGAAAACAACTTGATTTTAAATGTCCGGTCGTCTTTACGCCCACTTCCATTGGTAGAACGCCCTTCGATGCTATTGGCTCAATCGGGGCCGAGATGCTCTTCCCCCTCCATGAAAATTAGAAATTTGAATAAGAGCGTTGGGATTAACATTGAGTGCGTCTCTATTAGTATACTCTCTGGATATTACTTTGCTTCAACAGGCCTCAGACAAAAGGCTACAGATTATATTGGTTCTTAGAAAAACTGGAATAACTAACAAAGTCAGCAATCGCTCATTTGAGTCCATTGTTATATCCGCATTTTAACATTGCTTTTTGGTCGAATCTCACCAGAAAAACAGTTTCACAATTTAATTAATTCCTTCAGTTTAGATACTACAATAAATGTACCTATACGGATCTCCCCAAATTCAAAAAAGACAATCGATCAAATTATAATTTACAAAACTACTATTATACTCGCAAGTTTTCTTCTATCCCATAGCGGGGAATGCGGGGAGAGGAAAGCTCTTGCTCGTCACGGCATAAAACGGTATATTACCAACTGGGCATGAACTTAACGCCAAGCGTGTCACCAGAGATGTTGATTGTTTTGAAAAGTACGGGTGTTTGTTGCCTGCACTGTAAACTGGTAAGTGCCTTTCCCGAGTCGAACCTCAGATCTCAACGGACCGTGCTTTTCAGCGCTGGGTAGGACTAGGAGGCTCGTGTATCAAGAAAATTTTTCGACATCACTCGATAGAAACGGGAAAAAAATATTTAGAATTTCCCAGTGATCACGATGCACACATTTTTACAATTATAAAAGGAACACTGACATACTCAATAATGCACGTATTGTAGATGTTCACTGAAAGTAAAATAAATTATTCATTCATTAGTTGATGGAGAGTCATGGGAGTGGTTTATAATACTGTTTATACAAACGGCAAATATAATTCTTTTTTTTTGTTTCAACGCTTTCATTTCAACACTGGCTTTCTTGTTAAAAAAGAATATTAAATATATCACGGAAAACAATTCTTAGATAACACAAGGAATTAGGGCATCGTGTAAAAACAGAATAATTATTTTTTTCAGTTCTAAGCATCAAAACGTATCTCAAGATTTACTCCTCTACTTTAAAAATACATATCATTGTTAAGAAAAGTCATAAGGCAGGCTAAAATAATGAAACACAATCATTATATTTTGAACACAAAATAACAAAATAAAGAAATGTAGAAATGTAATAAACAAATACGACCAAATTAACTAGAAATCTTGTAGAGAATGTTTGCTTTAAAATATAACGACAAAAATGTGAACGATCCGGCAACAGTCAGTTAACCAATACTTTCAGAATTGCCCCGATCTCACTAAGGTCTTGAGTCCAAAACTAAACACAGACATTTCCCAAATAATTATAGATACGATGTTCGTTTCGAAACTTCTTCTATGAAATTCTCAAAATAATGGGTAAAAAAAAGAAATTTTCTGTCGGATTACATGTTTTTCCCGGATTGTTTTTTTTTGTTTTTGTTTTTTTAATTTGTTGCATCTAACCTTGACCAACGCGTCCCCGACCCCCTTAAGGGCGTTGAGCGCTGCACTGGGAGTAATCCTCCTTTAATGTGCTTTTTTTTTTTGGAGTAATCCTCCGTTACAATAATCTCAAGTAAAGTCTCGTCACGTCACGTCGCGGTCAGTCAGTGCCTTTTATCCCTTCGGCCGGGGCTCGACGCCGTTAGATCCCGGGGTTCCTGGCCAGTCACCCTACCACGAACCCGCGAGTCTCGAATTCGCTTAACCTTCGTGACTTCACGGAGCGTAGTAAACGAATTCGGCTAGCGCCGCCGGCAAAGTTTTTATTAAAGTGTTTATTAAAGACTTGTGCGCCTGCCATTATACACCCGTTAACGTACATACATAATGCATACTTCTGCCGGAACTTTAGATATTTTCAAACAGCTAAGATTATACCGCTGTTAAAAAAGGCAACAAAATTGAAAATCAAAATTTTTGGGCCCAAATTTTCCCCTTTTGTCAATTTTTAAAAAATATTTGAGACTTTTTACGTACAAAATAGAAACCTTCCTCAGTAAATACGAAGCGTTTTCAGATTGCCAACATGAATTTCAAAATCAAAACTACGGGAAAAATGTTCTTTTTGGATACGGATATGTTCGGATATGTTCTTTCTTAAAGATGTCGCCTCATCATTGGATCGAAACAGAAACACCTATTGGATTATTTTAGATCTTTCTAAAGCTTTTGGTGTCATTGATCATGACATTTTACTTTCAAAATTACCTTCGTATAGAATCCGTGGTATTGCTGTAGACTGGTTGTACACAGTAGTTGTAGATGGCCATTCTATATCAACGGCGCCCACGCGAGATATGTAGAGGGTCGAAAGACTGAGTGATATCCCCGGTGCTTTTTCTAGCACGCGGCCGTTCAGGCGAAGACCGGTTAGGCGTCAAGCCATGTGATAACGGTGGTTAAGGGACTCAGTGTCCGACAGCTTCGCTTCAGGCGTTGCTCGCCTGCTTTAGAGCAGTGGTCCTGGGCTAGGCCTGGGGACGGTCGCTTCAATCGTCTTCCATTGGGGTTCAACTTGTGAATTATTGTGTAAATATATGTATATTTTTATTAATTCCAGTACGTCACATAGTATACGGCTTAGGGTAGGGATCAGAATTAGAAACGTCAAAAAATTCACTTCTCCCGTAGCACTCACGCACAAAATTTTAACTGTATTTGACGTAAAAATAAACAAATACAAACTAAAATGAAACACCAAAAATTTTTGACTGATATCCTTTTTCTTTTATTAGAATTTTATCACAGCTTCTGCTCACAGAAAGACAAAACACGACCGTGTCCTCGTGTTTCAAGTTTTTATTGTATATCCAATTTGCACGCATGGTGCTAAGAGAAAACAAAGGGGAAAAAATGAGGGAAAAGGCAGAAAAATGTACAAATAAGGCAAAATGGCCAAAATAGGCATCAGAAACTGAAAGAAGCTAAATAAATAATTACTATAACAACCCCAGAAGTACAATTAAGTGATTTCTGTTGTCAAAATCCATAAAATAGTAACAATAACAAAAAGGCATTTTCCCAAACTTCCGAGCTACAGTCACGATCAAAAGAAACAACAGGGATCTACAAAGAAACAAAACACTGGGGGCGACACAAATTAACATAGCAGCCCCCTTGCATATTGAGAATGATCCCAAACGTATTTACTTTCCCTTCCTAAGTATCCAAACTTATTAAAAATATGTGTACTGCTGTGTACTTTGTGTGCAACTCGTAGAAAAGTGTCTTTTCATTATAACTCTCTTCGTATCGTCGCCTCGGACGATAACAAACGTCAAATATTATTTATTTATTTATTTTTATTTATTTATTTTACGTCAAAAAACAGTTAAAAACTGCGTGACGTGCTATGGGAAAAGTGAATTGTGTGCATTTTCAAAATTCTGCGACCCCTACCCCAAAGTCATATATTACTTAAATTTTGATTTTTTAAAAGGGAGAAAAAAAACAAAACCCTCCCATGTAATAAAACCTATTTTAAAGGATAAACAAGCAATAAATTTTGAATTTTGAAGGGAAAAAAACAAAAAACTCCCATGTAATAAAATCCTTTTTCAGGATAAATAAGCAATAAATTTTTTAATTTTAAAAGGGAAAAAAAAACAACAAAAAACTCCCCATGTAATAAAATCTATTTTCAAAGAAAATAGCAATAAATTTGGCTCTTCTTACTTCCTGCCGCGACAACATGGAAACGATAATTTGAATAATTGTATTTCCCACTGAATTCTAGAAGACGTGCACAGAAATGAAGTTACATTTACTGTACTAGTTACGTAAATAAGTAGTAGCGTTAGTAGAAAGTAAGACATACTATAACAAATACGCATACGCTGAATGTACAGATTTGGCATTTGGAGTCGAATTAATTCGACTATTGCCAGCAATCGGTGTTTCCAGACCTAGACCCTGTATCTATTTTTCTCACCTGGGGCAAGGAGTAATGTGTCGAGCAAGTCGTATTCATATTTCTTATATCTAGCATACTTAGTTTGCCTTGGTTGGTTTTTTGTCGCACAGACGTAGAAACTAAGGCGATTTGTATTTGAAAGATATAGCTTCATTTCTGCTCCGGCTGGGAATCGAACCCCGACGACCACCTCCCGAAAACTAGCACGCTATGAGCCACCGAAGAATTTGCTGAATAAACCTTAAAACACCTATGGGTGACAGATGGATGATATATAATTCCACTTTCCGTAGAATTTACCATAGCATTAAATACATTGGCAAATACAGAGGAATAACGAAAAAGGGTTTCATGAATTGACAAATGATATGTTTTAAAAGGGTAAAAGATTATCATGTGATGATATACATGTAAACCATTTCCCCGGAAATCAACATACGTACATGCGTACTCCTATCTCAAGGAGAGACTTTTTTTCGACGGGTTTCACAATATAAATAGATCGATTACAGTGATATGTCGATTATAGATCGATGCTGTCAACATGCTAACAAGATAATTAGAAACTCTTCGCAGCCAGACTAGCTTCTCCACTTTAGACTCTTTTCCTTTTTATACTGTTTTCTCCATTTTGGTACAAATTAAAAATATGAAATATAATAAAAAATATGTTCATAAATTTTTCCATGAGTAGAGTCTCTAATTTTTGTGTATTATTTCATTTTTATCTCCATAACATGATTAATAACACGATTCTACGGCAATAAATATCTCATTCTGGAATCTGGAAAGAAAACTAGAAACATCGGAACTACTTAGAATTCTATTAGACATTTAGCATTCTATCAAACATAAAAATTCCAAGACATTCTATAATTTCTAGTGGTGAAATTTAACAGTTTTTATCAAAAATGCCTTTTAGAATACCATGAAAAAAGTAAATTCACTTACAAATAAACACCGTCATATTACTAATTTTTTCAATGCACCAGAATTTGAAAAACAACTACCCCCGCGCCATATGAGAGGTGTCTGTGGTTTCTTTAGATGCCCAGGAACTCGAAAAATACAAAGTAAGGAATCACATTATTCCACTTATTCTCATACTCGCGTGCCAACAGAATGTCCACATTCAGTGCCTCTTTACTCGACTTCGGTGGACGGTGATTGGCTTTCGGTTGCGAGCCCGCGGTGCGCGAGTTCAGGCGTCAAATTTTCGAAGGGCGGGGAATTCTAGCGGCCGGCTGCTCTGGTCGATATTTTTCCGTGGTTTCTCCGATCAATACCAAGCGAATATCGAAGCAGTACCCTAAAAAACCCGGGCCACGGACCGCGCGCGATCTTTCCTTCCTCTTCCTTGTCTTATCACCTCTCACACACGGCCTAATATGCAATATACTACCACATATAATCTTGAAACCGGTTTGGGGGCTTGTCCTGACTGGGGCGGTCCCCCTTGTAGGGCATAGCTGTTCGGAAAAACTCCGCTTTGCGACGGTAATTTGGCGCCGGATCTGGCCATCCAGCGGGGCAAGATCACCGCCACCTCACGAGCAAAAAATCACTTCACGTACGGGACACGCAGTTGACGCGACGGGAATCACTAGTAATCAATTAATCAATCGAAGGGCAAAAAGTCTCAGAGGGGTCATGTCATTTCGAGGCATGTAAAAAACCTGCGGCGCCGCATATTAATTCACCCGGCAATGCCCCGAGCTAATGAGATCTCGCGCTCTCCCAACAGAAGAGTTCGAATATAGTTACCGAGACGTGCAGCTGGCGGAGAAAGTCGAATCACTGCTGGGGAATGCCCAAATGGTGCGCCTCCGAAAGATCCCCATCCCCCAGTGGGGCCCAAACAGAGATGGATGATGGAAATCGGGGTTTGGATTCCTCCGATGCAACTTTGTTGTTCGGAAACCAGTTGACCACGAATCACGTGACCACAGCACGAGCTTCGTTTGAAGAGCCAGACCAGACGTTGGCCGCCATGTTGCATGAAGAGCGAGAAGTGTTGAGAAACGTTTTAAAGTGGTAAGAGACACTTTTCAAAGGTAACCAACCGCAAATTACACAAAGGTGGACAAGATACAATATTTAGAAGAAATGCTTTATAAATCTGTTTCAATGTAATGAGGTGATAATTTTGGTGTCTGGTTGCATTTACAATTCTAGCTAATATTGTGACGCAAACTGGCGTCTGAAGCTCATGAGTTGAGGTCAGATACGATAAGCAAGACCCGTCCCCCCCGGTGATGGAAGATTTAATCGAGATTAGTACAACAATCGATTATTTTAAACAATTAATCGAAAAATTGAAACCGATTAGTTTTACGCCGATTAATATACACATCGATTAATTTTTTCCGATTTTTAGCTCCATTATTTAAATTCAAATATTGATTTTCAAGAATAGCAAAATATGAAAGTGCATCTCTACTTTTGAACTGTTGTAACGTAATTCCTCGTCTGTTCCTCTCTCGAACTGCAAAACATAATTCACACAAACATAGCCATTAATTTCATGTTAGTAAAACTAATAAAATAAAAAGTCACTATGTGTGTTCTAATATTTTAGTGAAATAAAAAAGAGACAGATATACCAGTTTTCCTAGAATCGTCCTCTACCTAGTACATCGGTAGATTACAATTATTGATGTTACTGTTTTTTGAAATTCTACGACCATTTCATTTTAAACTGAGTTAAGTCATTTCTCATGAGTACGTGTGTGGAATGAATATTAATAACAATTAAATTGTGCCATGCTTCTAAAACGCTACTAAACAATTAAAACTCTTCAAAAGCTACTAATCAACTACTAAAGAAGAAGGAGGCCTAGGACACACTGGAGACTTGTACCTAAAGTACCCCCTACCTACCAGAAGCTAAAGCGATGGACGGAAGAAACCAGAAAGAAAAGGACTGGAAAGATCGTAACAGATGGAAGCTAGGACACGATAAGCGACCTTAGGTTGTAGTAAATTCACAATTATAAATAAAAAAGCTACTAAACGATTTACAAATTTTACAAATTTTACAAATTAGATTTACGATTTTACAAATTAGAAATTAACGACTTTAGGCATTATTTAAAACATGTGAAAAATTAATCTATTATATAATTCTGAACGATTAATGGATGCATATTAATCTAATCAAAAATTCTTCGATTTGATATTAATCGATTATTGTTTAATAATCGCCCATCCTTGAATCAAGGAAGGTTCCAGGAGCGACCAAAAGAAGGGGGACAACTTGCCTCAGGTCCTGTCTTAATTGGGGACACGATTCATTTCATTCTAAAGAAAAAAAATGTATTCTACTCTAATCCAAATTTAACGCAAAAAGTCATTTCTGAGGCATGGAGAAATGAATTGTTAATGAATTTGGGGAGGAAAAGGGGATTTATTTTTCGAAATGAGGGGCCCCTTGGATCAACTGCCCCAGGCCCCTGGCTTTCTCAGGGTGCTCCTGGAATGTTCTTGTTTTTCCGACCACTAGCTGATCCTGAAGATAGCTGCTAAGAGATCAAAAATGACTTAAAGGATTGTTGCATCGTCCAACGTATGTAGATGAAAAACAAAAATTGTAGACCAAAATTATCACTTTATTACCGGCTTCCTTCCCTTCTTACGATTTCGTTACACAAATTTTATGCTCCCAAATCACAGAAGGGATTTTTTCAGAAATGTATTCACCTGGTTTAACATTAAGATCTGCGAATTTACTAAGAAAATATATTATTATTATTATTATTATTATTATTATTATTATTATTATTATTATTGTGGAAACACGCAAGATATTTCAATTTATGATAAAAATATCCATACAGTCGTTACCATTCTTTGAGAGTCATCTATTCAAAATTCTATGTAAAGGAAAAGAAACGAATTTGTTGAATGCGCTAAAACAAACTTATTTTCACACTTATTCTCGGAAGAAGATGATTTCATTCTCCTCAGAAAAGAACTGTTCACGAGAGTCTCGATACATAATGACACTGCTCACGTAACGCGCAACAGAAATTATCATCTGTCCACACATGTTCTTAAACATCTGATAATTGATTATTTTCTTCCTTTGACAAATACACGAAAAACAAATCGCCCATGTAGGTCACGGGATAGAGGGCATCCAGTCCACACTTCAAAGGGTGTACACACATCTCCGTTCATAATAGTCTCGAGATACTATCGAACTTATCGACCGGGACACGCGACGTGCCCGCGGAGTAAACATGCATGTTTGTAGGAGGTGAGCCCCTATAATCAGTAGACACTCCACCGTCAGCCCCTGCAACCAGTAAACATGTGTTTGGCGTTGCGGTGCAGCGGTCAATTTTGAGAGCAGAGCAGGACTAATGTATTCAGAAAGTCTCCTACAAGTACAAGTATGTATCTTCTTTCTTTCAACATCAACTGTTGTCCCTGCAGCGCCTCTGACCGGGAGGTCCTAGGTTCGAGTCCTGACGGCGGCGGGATTTTCGACACTAGCTTTTCAGCTGGGTCGATTCAGCCCGTCTGGAGGAGAAATTCTAGCGGCCGGCTGCTCTGATCGGTAGTTTTCCGTGGTTTCTCCGATCAGCACCGGGCGAATGCTGGAGCAGTCCCCTACCAAACGGGCCGGGGACCGCGCGCGATCTGCCCTTTCCCCCTTCCTTGTCCTATCCCTCTCCCCTTCCCACATGCCCACAACCTACCCCCATATTCCGGGAGATCGGTCGGGACTTATCCCGGCTGGTGCGTGCCCGCTGGTGGAGAGCCTTGGTTAGGGGGAAACCCCACTAGCCGACAGTAGGTCGGCGCCGGACCCTCGCCATCCAGCGAGGGAAGATCACCGCCATCTCCCGCGAAAAATGCACTACACAAACGGGACTAATGCCCAAAGCAGTTGACGCTCCCGGAAACACGAAAAAATCAATCAATCAATCAAGCAAATTCTTTCTTTCAATGGAACGTCCGAGGTTTACGCAGAACAGCTGAGCAGCGGAGAAGAAAATGTCTTCTGCGCATGTGCAAAATTTTGATTGAGACTTTCAACTGAGCCCCCTCTGTTGCCATCGACTGCCGCCGAGCAACCAACTTTGAATTTCCATTCTGACTCGGTGAGGACCCTCTAAATTTTCATTGTAAATGTCCCCAAGCGTTCGATATCGATGCCAGTTGATGTTCTTCTAGAACGATTGCACCATTCGCGTATGACGCTAATAACGTGACATCAATCGATTGTTGCGTAGTCGAAATCGTTCTCGTACCACTCGCCTGAGCGTTGAGGGGAGAGAGAATATAGAAAGTTGGTAGAATGATTGATTGATTCATTGGTAGTGATCAGTTTCGGGCGCGTCAACTGCAAAGCATGATTTTCCCAGGGGAAGTGGCATTGTTCTTTCCCCGCTGGGTGGTGAGAACAGGCGCCGACCTACCGTCGGCCAGCGAAGTTTTCACCAACCAGGAATCTCCCAACAGCGGGGCAGCGCCCCAGTCGGGTCGAGCTCAAAGTTCTCGACCGATATCATGACATGTATGGAAAGTTGGTTGAAGGCTCCCTTTAGCCTCATGAGGGTCTCCACCTATAATAGTCGAATATCAATGGCATTCTGGTACTCGGGAAACACCAATGATGGATTGACGATGACGGACCGCAGAATAATTTGCAATATAATTCAAGGAAAGCTTCATATACTTAAAAACTAAAGCTTAAGGTATTTAACGATATATTACCATAATTTTCCGCAAGTTTGTGTTAAAATATTTTCAGTTTTTGAGGTTGGCTAAGGACGTGTATATTTTTTAACATTTTCTAGCTTGCGATTCTTTCTGCGGGGATGCAGAGTGTCACGTCGTTTTAATTTTTTATTTATCTAGACGTAGTTCAACATTTACAATGTTGAACACTTACAATGCACAAATGTTCTCAGGCATGGATATAGTACGTGTTTGTTCTCCCTACTGTTCTCCCTACAGTAAAAAAATCACAGTGATCGTCATATGGCCAACTGTTGTACATCGACAGATACTGAAAAAAGAAAGCAATCCTTTGATGGCCAATTTCGCTTATAAGAGAATGCCGGAGTTTCATCGAAGCGATTAAACATCGCGATAATTTAGAATAGTTTTTTAAACATACGATAAGTGTTGAAAGACGAACCTATAACTTAAGAAAGATTCTAATAATCAAAAGTTCTAAACGAACTTCTTACCTAAACAAAGATAGATCTGAACGGTCTGGATAGCTGAAGTCGTTAAGGCTGAAGAGCCGTAAGTGCTTCGGCTCGAGGCGTTACGGGTTCGAATTCCGCCTCAAGCATGGATGTGTGTTCTCCATCCAGCAAAAATATCACAGTGATCGTCTATGACCAAGTTGTTTTGTTGACCTTAAAAAAAGAAAGCGCTGTGTCTGTCGTTGAGCCCCCCTTCGATATGTGACTCTAAAAGTTGAAAATAATGTGAATAAGAAAAGACGAATCTCCAACTCAAATTTAGAAAGAAAAACTTATTTCCATTTCTGAAAAAAAAATACGTTAATTCTTTGTTTAATTAATTATTTAGTAATATATTTTTTGTAAATTTATAATATGCAAGTTACGTGATTGTATACAAATATTTATCGTTATTGAAAATGATTTTAGTTTTGTGATGTGGTGTGGTGAGTTGGAATCTTGCACAGTGAAATGTTCATATTAATTTCTAAAGTTTGTAAATTTGTAAAATTGTGTATAGTTGTTAAGTTTTGTAATGTTTAGTTAGCGTATTCTGCCACCAAATTCTCAAACTTATTTGCAGAATTAGTAATAAATATAATCTAATAAAAAAAAGGGGGGTTTGATTCTTAAGGGTCTGTTCTAGAAACCTCGGACGGTTCACTGCAGGGCGTAAAACGCCGCGCCGTTTTCCCATGTAAGGCGCCATTTTCCCCTGAATTCCCACTTCAGTTAAACCCTCCTTTTTCATTCCTTCTGTACTGTTTTGGATATTCGCGGTTTACATTTTCTTTCTTATGGTGGTGTGTGTCCAACTTCACACTTTCAATGACCATCTCTAGTCTTTTATGATTTTCGAGGGATCATACCGCTTCAATCTTTTGTTCTTGATCTTGTTACTACAATGTCCGTACTCTGTTTTATATTTTACATTCTTCACACTTTCTAACTTGATTATCCAAGAGCTTACATCTATTTCTCAGAGAAGCAAATTCCTATTGGTTTCATAACCTATGCTTCATCGTAATTGTAATTCCTCTGAGATACATTTCTTTACGAGCATATAAAATTATATTTGTGTTATTTTGTTTTCCTTTTATACACTAAATTTTAGTTAGCTTTTGGATAGCTCTTCGATCTGTATGTATTTCTACAGGGAATTTTTTCTCTTTATCACATTTTTATTTACATGCAATATTTTAAAGAGCATTTCTTCTCTTATATGAGGTTTTTTCTGTCGTCTCTATACCGTTACCGCAGCAGATGAATGATTTTCATTTGTAACTAATTTAGTTACCTTTCTTTCGTAGTTTTTATCATGCGCCAAATGGTATGTCTATCTCTTAATTGCAATCTGGCATCGAACAAATATGTTTAAAAACCTAGAATTAACCAAACAATTTAAAAATTAAACACGTCCAGAGGAAGATAATGGAAAAGAAAATGGAATGACTACAAGATAGAGAAAAAGAAAGACCAGCATGCAAACATGCAGTCAATTGAGATATATTAGCTTGATATTCTTTTAAACTCGGTTGCAAACAACACAAGTGCATGGAAAAACTGAGTTGCAACTCGATCAAATTGCCCTTTTTTTAACGTTGATATTAAAAGGTAAGCTGACGTACACATTGTGAGTAATGAGTATTTTCATTTCAGATTCTGTCAATATCCGGAAAAGGATTTTGTGTTATCTGAACATGGACGAGTAATCAAGATAAGGACGCTGACGACGTACCAAAAAAACAGACAAGGAATATAGAAATAACACGGGAAAATTGGAAGTCCGTTCTGATACTAACAGAAACCAACGCCTAGTGTTCTTCGTATGATAGCTTATTATTAATACAGAATATCAGAATGGTATTTGTGAAAATTAAAACTATAAAATAGTTTGAAGAAAAAACTAGAAGTACGTAAATGAGTGAGTCAAAATAAGTTCAATCATTAGTGAAATAATCGTATGTCGCTATAAAACCAATATTATTTGTGCGCTTAGAATGTCTTTAAAACGATTTGATATTATTATAAATATTATTTAAACATATTAACTGTATTATAAACATTGTTAGAACATAAAGATGAGTTGGCATAATTTTGGAAGGCTCAGCCAATATGTTTTCTTTAGTTTTGACTTCATCCACGAAGAAAACAAAAATTAAAGAAATAATGAATTTCACATTATTAATACTGATAAGAAAAAATATAGTATTTCAGAAGGGCCCACATAAAAAGAACGTTTTATCATTACAACTTGAACATTGATTACAGAATAAGATGAATTTATTTCTTTGAGACGAATGTGCTTTCAGGTAATCCTGGGTCAAAAGAATGACTCGATAATGCAAAATTATCCAACTTCTTAATTATATGTTCTTATTTTCACATAAGAAGCAATTGTAGAAAGGGGAAGAACACATAAGAATGAAAATAAACAATAATAAGACAACGAACGTAATTTTTTTTAATAGGGAACGAATTTTTAAAAGTCTACTTCTGAATGAACTTTCTCCTTTCCTGGAAGGAAAACTATGAAATAGAAAACTCAGCAGGAACGCATAAGAGTAATATTGAATATAAAGGAGGTAGGCGAAGTAGATACTAGATATTACAGTGTACCATTTCATCCCTGTGAAGTCTACTTCCAAACGAATTACCTATTATTTCTTAGAGCGGAGTTCACTCTTCACACTCAATTTAATGCATTCCAGAATCATTCTTTTAGTAGCCATGTGGTCCGTCGTGTGCCTTACGAGATATTCAACACCAGCGAGGCACGGTGCTTCGGAATTAACACCAAAGAAACTACATCCTGAGACGGCTATGAGAACGAGAGAGGGGAAGCAGCAAATTGCAAAAGACAATGCACCTTACACGAAGGAGTGTCTGAAATAGAAGTGAGACCAAAACTAAAAGCGAAATCTAAAAAGGAAATTACTGGAGCTGCAAGATTGAAGTCAGATGAAAAAGAGAGCATGTGTGCTAGAAAAACGAAATAGAGAATACTATCAGATCACAACCGGTGAGAAGAGAAGAGGAGCATGCAAGAAAAATACCAGTGGGAAGGGGGAAGGGGCCAAAAAAGGAGGGTGAGAGACAAAAGGTAGCAACAAAAAACAAAGAAAGGTTCCTTAAAGAGTCAGAGGGAATTGGAAGCAGACAAGATTGTGTGGACGCGAGCGACAACAAGCGCTAGGTCAGACAGAGAGAAAATGGTACGAGCATATTTGGAGACGCGAGATGACACAGGGTCCCAGAAACAAGACTCAAGAGCTACTCTCCAGAGTTTAAAAGCACTGGTTCGTGTAGTGACAGAAGTGAAAACGATATTGGAACCAGCAAGTCGAAACGAAGAAACGAATCTCCGACAGGAAACAGAAACGGGAACACAAACCCGGAAAGGAAAAGGGGAAGGGTTCGACGAAAGAAAGCGGCAACTGACACATCGAAGCTGGGTGCGAGAGCTGTACTGGATTGGGGAGTAACTAAGGGATGGGGGACGCAAAATATGAGACCAGACCGAGCGGGCAAGTTAATAAGGAGGCAAGTGATGCAAAAAGCCATTGAATCAAGAGTAAAGTCAGGAACGGGGACAGAGGTAGGAACAGCAGGGGACGTGATTGGAGCGGGGCAGGCAGCGGGAAAAAGGCACAGGAGCGAGGACGGGAATGCGAGAGGGGGCGGGGAAGGGCGCGTGGGCAGGAGCACGGAAGAAAGCAGGACCGGAATCGTTTACGGAAGGGGAACTGGGTCTGGGAGCGGCCAAAAACGGGTCCGGAAACAGGTCCCGGAGCGGGTTCGGATGCGGAAGCGAAACCCGGGGGGGGTCTGGGAGCGAAAAAGAGTCAGAGAACGGGTTCGGGAAGGGTCCGCAAGTGGGCAAGTAGGACCAAACCTTTAAGGGGAGGTAGCGAGGTTGACAGCGGGGACAGAAGAGCGGCTGCTAACCAAGCCGCGAGCGGAGCTAAGAGCAGCGGAGGGGGCAGCCCCAGCACGGCGAGCGAGGGGCGCGGGGGGGGGGGTGAGTGGGGAGCGAGCGCGGAGGCGCGTGGGAGGCGCGCTCTTGGGCCACGCGCCGCTGCGCCGCCGCCCCCAGCGCCCGCATGCTGTCCGTGGCCCTGGACGCCGGCGCCGACGCACACACATCGCGCGCCCTGGCCGCCCTGAGCCACGCGCCGCCCGCCGTCGTCGTCGCGGCACCCACCTCCAGAGGTACGCCCCCTCCACACTACGCTCCCGTTCCGCACGCCCTCCGCCTTCCACTCTACCGCTTCGCACTCCACCACTCCCCCCTCCCACCCCACCCCCACCCCCCCACTCCCCCACCTCCCACCCTCCACCTCCCACTCCCCCTCCCACCTCCCACCTCCCACCCCACCTCCCACACCCCACCTCCCTCCCACTCCCACCTCCCCTCCCCCCTCCCACCACCTCCACCTCCCACCTCCCTCCCCACCTCCCACCTCCCACTCCCCCTCCACCTCCCCTCCCACTCCCACACTCACCCCCCACCTCCCCCTCCCCCACTCCACCCCCTCACCCCCACCTCCCCACCTCCCACCTCCCACCCCACCTCCCCTCACCCCCCACCCTCACCTCCCACCCTCCACCTCCCACACTCCGCACTCCCACACTCCGCGCTCCAACCTCCACCTCCCCTCCCCCTCCCCCACCCCACCTCCCACCTCCACCTCCCACCCCTCCTCCCACCTCCCCCCACCTCCCACTCCTCCGCACTCCCTCCGCCTCCACCCTCACCTCCCCTCCCCCACCTCCGCCTCCAACCTCCACCCCCACCCCCTCCCCCCCCACCCCCACCCCCACCTCCCCCACCTCCTCCCACACTCCCTCCCACCTCCGCCTCCCCCCACCCCCAACTCCACCTCCCACCTCCACCTCCCCACCTCCCACCCCCCCACCTCCCCTCCCACACTCCTCCCACCTCCCCCACCCCCCCCTCCCCTCCCCCCTCCCACCCCCCCCCTCCCTCCCACCTCCGCGCTCCACCTCCCTCCCCTCCTCCCACCTCCGCCTCCCCCCCACCTCCACCTCCCCTCCCCACCTCCCCACCTCCCGCTCCCCACCTCCTCCACCCCTCCTCCCCCACCCCCGCCTCCCACCTCCGCCTCCCCCCCCTCCCCACCACCTCCCACCCACCCCCACTCCCACACCCCACCTTTCCCCCTCCACCTCCCACTCTCGCCTCCCCCCTCCCACACTCCCACCCCACACCCCCCCACCTCCTCCACCTCCCTCCACCCCCTCCACCTCCCCCTCCCTCCACCTCCACCTCCCACACCTCCCACCTCCCACCTCCCCCCCCCTCCACCCACCTCCCACCTCCCCTCCCCCCCTCCCACCTCCGCCTCCCCACTCCCCACTCCCACCTCCACCTCCACTCCCCCACTCCGCACTCCCACCTCCACCCCCCCTCTCCGCACCCCCACTCCCTCCACCTCCCACACTCCCCCACCTCCCGCTCCCACCTCCCCCCTCCCCCCTCCCCCACCCCACCTCCACCTCCCACCTCCACCTCCCACCCCCACCTCCCACACTCCACCTCCCACTCCCCCCACTTCCCACCTCCCCCCCTCCCACACCTCCACCTCCCCACTCCCTCCACCTCCCTCCCACCTCCACCTCCCACCCCTCCCACCTCCTCCCCCCTCCGCACTCCCACCCCCTCCCACACTCCGCACTCCCACACTTCGCACTCCCACACTCCGCACTTCTCCAATCTGCACTCCCCTACTACACTACTTCATACTCCACCTTTCAATTTCCACTTGTAGCTCTTCATGCATTGTTGGAATCTAACGATTCTTTCGACTGTGACGAGGTGGACACCACCAATCTCGTTAAATTCTGGGAGAGTTCTTATGTCCTTTTAAGGAAAGATTCGCAAATGGCTGGGTTTGTTGGCGGGAAGAACTGGGCTGACGGAAGCCGATTCGGTAAGAGAGGCTAGTCTCTTTAACCAATACTTTTTGAGAATTGCTGATGTTCTCACTAAGGGTCTTCTGCCACAAACTTCAATTACAGACAATTTTAGACAGGATGTTCGCTTCCGAAACGTCATCCTTTGAAATTCTCAAAATAATCGGTAAACTAAAAAATAAATATTTATACGGTTTACATGAATTCCTGGATTCTTTGTTAAAGATCTGGGCGCCTGTCATTATACACCCGTTAACTCACATGTTTAATGCATTCTAATGCATCGGAACGTTTCCTGATATTTTCAAAACAGCTAAGATTAAGCCGCTGTTCAAAAAAGGCAACAAAAGAGAAATTCAAGATCATTGGCCTATTTCTTTTTTCAGTTTTTTCAAAAATATTAGACTTTTTACGAATGAATGGAAACCTTTCTCAGTAAACACGACGCGATTTCAGATTGCCAACATGGATTTAGAAAATGAAAATCTACGGGCACAGCCATATGTTCTTTTTTAAAGATGAAACTTCATCGCTGGACCAAAACGAAGCACCTATTGGATTATTTTTAGATTTCTCAAAAGCTGTTGACGTCATTGATCATGACATTTTACTTTCAAAATTACATTTATATGGAATGTGGTATTGCCCTAGATTGGTTATGTTCGTGCCTTAAACAACGATTTCAGAGAGTGGAAATACCTTACTGGAATGATGGAACATCATGTAGACTCCTTTCCAACTCTATGCCAATTGCACGTGAAGTTCCTGAAGGATAGATTTTAGGCCCTATTCTCTTCTTACTATACGTACACGATATGCCCTCGACGATTCGAAACGAAAGAACAGTTCTCTTTGCGAATAATACGAACATTCTTTGCAACAAAGAAACCGTAAAAGGTACAATATCAGATGTTTCTACTTGGTTCCGAAATATCAAATTAATAGTAAATGAAAAGAAAACGGTTTTAATGTAGTTTTCCATTTCAAATAATCAATTCCGTACTCCACTGGAAATGAACGGTGTACCAATAAATTTTTTAGGTCTCTCAATTAAGTCAAACCTCAAATGGAACGTCCATTTAAGTGAATTAAACAAAATTAAGTTCATTATGCTACGCGTTCAGAATTCTTTAAAAAACAGTCAGCCTTGCTACTTCTCGTTGTGCATATTTTGCGAATGTTCATTCCCGCCTGAGAAATGGCATAATATTCTGGGGAAATACAACTTATAGCGCTTAGACTTTTAGATTACAAAAAAGAATTGTACGAATAATAACCGAATCCTACCCACGTGATTCTTGTAAGCCTCTCTTTATTAAACTAGGAACTTAACCATTCCCTTGTCTGTTGATACACGAATCAGTGGTTTTTGTCAAAAATGGCTTGCTTAACGGCGGGAA
This sequence comes from Teleogryllus oceanicus, assembly GCA_964035755.1. NCBI lineage: Eukaryota > Metazoa > Arthropoda > Insecta > Orthoptera > Gryllidae > Teleogryllus > Teleogryllus oceanicus. The sequence goes on from CAXIVR010000010.1 coordinate 12,030,318, forward strand.
TATATTTTCAGAAAACACCGATGTCTTTTACTCTAACACTCGACGTAGAAATCATATTCATCAGGTGACACTTTCAACAGCTAATTACAAAAAACTCACATGTAATACATAAACATTATTTTACAACCCTGATCCAGATGTCAGTAAGCGATTAAATTCGATAGAATAGTTTAAATCCGAAGTGAAATCGTTTTTGCTGCATAACTGTTTCTATACAATTAGAGGCAATACTGAGCATCACAAGAAAAGTAACATTAATTTTAACAGTGATATTTAATGCATTATTTACCATTTGAACTGTATAAATGTGTATAAACAACCTGCAACAAGTATTGTATTGGAGCCTCCGGGTCAATGACCCCATCTCGATCAGGTTTTCCGTCCAGTTTACCTGATCCATTGAGCAAATGATGAGATGGCCTCTTGTTTTGCTTCTGGACATCAATGTAATATCGTTATCTGTGCACGTCTTCTAGAATTCAATGGGAAATACACTTATTTAAATTTTCGTTGATGTCCAGGCAGGAAGTATTATTCCTTGACGAAGGACATGATGGATAGGAGCCAAAAATGTATCCTTGGAAATAGATTTTATTATATCGGAGCGGTTTTTTTGTGTATTGAAAATTCCAGTAGTATATGGCTTAGTGTTGGGATCACAGAATTTTGAAAACGTGCACAGAATTCACTTCTTCCAATAGCACGTCATACACAGTTTGTAATTTTTTTTACGCAATAAAATAAATTAATGCGGTACTGCTTTCCTGATTCCTCCCCCATTCTAGCCGCTAGTTAGTGAAGCAGGATCGCGTGGTAGGAGACTCATACGCAGAGATGTTACTGGCGGTCCTCTTGACAATTGACGACGACGAGACTGGACAGACACATATAACTAACACATTAACGGAGGATTACTCCAAATGCAAATGCTCAATGTCCTTGTAAGAGGCTTGAAGACGTGTTTCATCAATGTATGCAACATGCAACACATTTTTAAAAGATCTTTACAATGTGGTTCGAGGACAATGAAGCAATGTAAATATCGGCTACCCCTCGTCAACTCCGTTGCTTCTCGCCCTCAGGTCTCAACGCGAGCGCCGCCTGGCCGCGGTTACCTTCGAACGCTGCTGCCAACCGCCTGCCCCGGCCGAGCGCCGTCGTGCTGTTGCTGAGCGACCCCACTCGCTCGCGGCTGCGGTTGGCATGCCTGCTGCCCGCGCTCCGCGCCACTGTATTGTGGGCGCCTGACGCCGCGTTCGTCGTCGCGTCGCAGGTGAGAATTCAGGGTTAATGTTTCCGTCGACTGAATCGACAAACTCATTCATTTGTTTCTTGTATCGTTCTTTGGATGCTCCCATGTCTTCCATTCTCGATGTCTTTGCCTATCGGCGAAATAAATATTTGGGCAAGTGAAGTGAATATTTTGAGAAGAAATGGGTACTAGGTTAAGTTTGAAGTACGATCTCTTATGGTGACAGTGATGCCAAATGTGGCGCTTTTCTGCTGCACTGTATGAACCAAAAGTTACACGCTCGATGGTGCAGACGAATCGCGTATTGAGACGGAACGCTAGTTTAGCGTTAAATTACTTTGTATCTAACCTTTGCAATCATACTAAAGAGAATTTTCTTCCCTTCTGTCAAATCTAAAATTATTTCTCTTTTAGTAAAAGATAAAAAAATGTATTTCTTGAAACTGGGGTCACTGTTCACTGCTGCAAGAATACATTTTAGTGTTGACGAAACATACTTCATAAAAATGAAGGCATTTTCCTGCGGTTTGAACTTCGCTCGAAGCCGTCGGATTTTGCTTTCCCGTCACGAGTCCTCTTCTCACGAATCCATCGACTTTTCCTCTTTTTATTGGGAGTATTTTATTAGATAGCTACATCAAATTCAGCTTCTCTCAGAAAGAAAATTTTAGCAGCCAGCTGCTCTGATCGATAGTTTTCCGTGTTTGTTTCGACCAAAACGAGGCGAATGCCGTAGCAGTACTGTAAAGAAAAGGCCATGGACTTCGCACGATCTTTCCTTCCCCTTCCTTGACATATCTTCACCCTTTACTTACGTACACTTACATGCACTACACTGTCACATGCCGGGAGACCAGTCGGGAGGGTAGAGCTTTCGCAGACTGGGGTGGTGCCCCACTGGAGGGAGAAACCTCGCAAGCCGAGTATAGGCCGGCGCTGGTTCTCACCATCCAGCTGTGGAAGAACACCGCTACCTTCCACTACAAAAACGTTCATTACACTTACGGAACTAATGACCTTAGCAGTTGACGCCACCGGAAACCCTGAATAATCTGAACGGTAGCTCAGTGCATCAACGGATGTCACTGCAGCGTCTCTGACCGGGAGGTCCTAGGTTCGAGTCCTGACGACGGCAGGATTTTCGACACTAGCTTCTCAGCTAGGTCGAGTTCAGTCGCTGTTTGGGGAAGAATTCTAGCGACCGGCTGAACTGATCCGTAGTTTTCCGTGGTTTCTCCGATCAACACGAGGCGAATGCCGGAGCAGTACCCAAAAAAAGGGACTGGGACCGCGCGCGATCTGTTCTTCCTCTTCCTTGTCCTATCCTGTCCTCCTACACACACACACACACTAACATGCACTACACTACCACATATTCCGGGAGACCGGTCGGGAGCTTAGAGCTTGTGCGGGGCGGTACCCTACTGGTGGGAGAGTCCTACATAGAAGGAAACCCATCTAGCCGACGCGACGGTAGGTCGGCGCCGGGCCTCGCCATCCAGCTGGGAATTGATTGATTTGATTGATTTTTTTCGTGTTTCCCGGCGCGTCAACTGCTTCGGTCATTAGTCCCGTTAGTGTAGTGCATGTTTTCTCTCGGGAGACGGCGGTGATCTTCCCCCGCTGGATGACGAGATCCGGCGCCGACCTACCGTCGGCTAGTGGGGTTTCTCCCTAACCAGGACTCTCCCCACCAGCGGGGCACCCCAGCCGGGGCTAGCTCTAAGCTCCCCACCGGTCTCCCCGGGAATATGTGGTAGTGTAGTGCATGTTAGTGTGTGTGTGTGTGTAGGAGGACAGGATAGGACAAGGAAGAGGAAGAACAGATCGCGCGCGGTCCCAGTCCCTTTTTTGGGTACTGCTCCGGCATTCGCCTCGTGTTGATCGGAGAAACCACGGAAAACTACCGATCAGAGCAGCCGGCCGCTAGAATTCTCCTCCAGACAGCGACTGAAATTTTGACCTGCTGAAAGCTAGTGTCGAAAATCCGCCTGGGGAAAGGAACCTAGGACCTCCCGGACAGAGGCGCTGCAGTGACATCAGTTGATGCACTGAGCTACCGCTACCGGTCCAGCGGGGGAAGATCATCGCTTGATCACCGCCATCACCCGAATAAAAACATGCACTACACTGTGGGGACTAATGATCTAAGCTGTTGACGCGCCCGGAAACACGAACCAACCAAACATCCAACCGAAATAATCAATCGATCAATCGCTCCCCGTGCGGCCCCTTGCCCGCAGAGTGGTCTGCCGCTGGACGCCGCCGGAGCACAACGGTCGCTGTCGCGCTGGGACGCGTGGAGAGCCATGGGGCTCGCTTTGGCGCCTGGAGGCGGGGGGAGGGGCGGGGGCGGGGGCGGGGCGGTGCTCTTCGCCGGTGGACGCCGCCCGCTGCGAGCCCCACGCACAGCCCCCGCCCCCGCCGCCGCCGCCCTGCCCGCTCCGGACTACCCCGGCCGCAGCGTCGTCTTCGGCATCTACACGGAAAACCAGCTGGGCGAGGGGCAGTGCCAGAACGGCACCCTCGACTGGAACCAAGGCCCCAACGAAGCCCTCATGCAGGTTCGTAGTGCACCAGTGGCGTTTTCTTTGAGGGTGCAAGTCGTGTGTCAACGCCCAAGGAAATAAAAAATATATTTTTTTCCCTATGCATTTATTTAATTTTTTTTATTTATTCGGTCTTCCGTGCGATCGGCGTCATAGCTCGGCACTAGTGCGTCTACGCAACGCAGGCAGTGCGCCAGCGAAGCTCAGGCCGTTGGCGAATACCTCCAACGTCTTCAGGTCGAATCGGAAGACGGCAGCGCATGCGCGCGGCGTCCTTTCCACTCACGGACAGAGTGTGCCAAGGCGTTGGATCTCGATTTAACGGCCTGCTGGAGAGCGAGCGTTCCTGATTTGTTTACTCTTCGTTGCGCGTTGCAGCCTTTCTACAACTATACTCACGAAATCACTAGTGTTAATTTTTAATAAGATTAGTGAGCAAGTGGAAGAATAGTTTTAAATGATTGCTTTTCTTTCCTTTCGTATGAAGAAAAGAGAGAAGTAATTATAACCTGATAATATTTCAGAATTTAATTTTTAAAACGAGAACAGAAGAATGGGAAGAACGTCAAACATATATTTTTAAATACTTTAAAATTATTATTTTAATATTTGCAATAGAAAATACAACAGCCTCATTATTGTTATTTTGAGACTACCTTTCCGCCATTCTTCCCACATTATAATTTAAAATAAATAAGGATTTTGTGTACATAATTTCATTTTACTCTAAATATGTAAGCGAAAAGAGTAATATGGCGGTTTACACTTTCCTTCACTACCAACGCCCTAGGTCCAGAGTGAGGAGGTCCACTGTTACGCAGTGCGCCAGAAAAGTCTCTCCGCACCAACGAGCTTGAGTTATATAACGTGAAATTGTGTGCAAATATAGCGCTCCTGCTTGAAGCAATTTGCATTACTGGTTGCCATGTTTTCTGATGACAAGACAAAGTAAGACTTATTCTTGCTTAAAACTACACGATTTGCGCGTTTTTCGTCACAGCTTTTGTAGGTATGTCACATTAAAATGCTCTCCTCTTGTTGGCACATAATTTGCACTAATAGAAGCGACAAAAGTATTGGAAGCGGAAAGGGGGATAATTTAGTTCGCTTTTGTCTGTGTAAAGTATAATTCTATTAATATTTAAATAACTAATACTTGAATTGGTTGTCAGTGAATCTCAGCTCAGTTTAGTCCAGATTTCTTATTGACACTCTGTAGGAATAGTAAAGGTTTAAATTAAAATTAAAATTATCATTAAATCATTAAAATCTATCAAAACAGTTAAGACAAATTTGCTAAAATATTTATTTTCATATCGCATTTTCCGAAACCGCGATTTGTTCTCATATTATTGTTAAGCACAACATTTTCGGAGCGATATAAATTTAATTTAAAGTTTTAATAACGAATATTAATAATCAAAACTATACAATTCAAAATATTTTTCTTAACCATGGTTCACTAAAAAGAAAAAACAAAAAATTAATTTGCTCTTCGATCTAGGAAACATATTCTTTATCCACTTTGGTGAGGTAAAGTCAAACATTATGCCATTATAATCAATTTTGTAATGTACTTTACCGCCCTAGTGTGGTAGTGTACCTTGTTACAACACTAGGGCCCTAAAGTGATGGCGTTCTTTGGCACTTAGATAAGTGCAAATATTTTGGACATCTTTGTCTTGTATCTTTCACTTACCCTCTTTAAAAATGCTAATAACTGAGTAAACTTACTGATATAATATTGTCATTAAGTGATATTGTAGTCTTTAACATAGACTGGAGGGTCCAAAGACTACTTGGGTACTTCTTCTCTGACTAGCCAGAGACGTAAGCAATCAAAACTTTTTCTGATATGAAATGCACTTTTTTTCACACCAATCTTTAAGTAGAGGTACTACAGAATGGCACAGACTTTCACTAATCATTTTTTTTCATTTCCTTGGTGTGGTATGGCTTTAAGGTCTTGCTCCTTTCTCTTGCCAGCTGCCATCTATCGTCGCCCAAAGTACATTTTTTGACATTTTTTCTCAACTTTTTACTTTCCTAATAGTACAATCCAAATATCACTTTACGAATATTGAAGAAAAGTAAAACCTCGGCCTAAATAGAAATTTTCTTCGAAAAATTTCAAGCCTCGGCATTCCATAACATTCTCTGTAGTACATGTATTACTCTGTATATAGGAACATGTACGAGGAAGTAAAACCTATCCCCCTTGCAAATAGACCAAAACTCAAGTATATTTATTAGTTTCCTCATAAAAACTAGTAGCCAAGCTTTTTGTCTTACGAATGATACGTGTTTTGTACTCTCATTTCCCTTATTCGGATCTAGAAATTATCAGCTCATACGTAGAAGAGAGCAGATATCAAAGACAGTCAACTCCAGTTATAGTAAATGTCTGGGGACTAACATTTTTGGATCACTATATCAGAGGTCCTGTATATCCGATGATGTGAAAATTAAATCGAATTTCCCCAAAATGATTGATTTTATTAATGTAGAGATACAGCAAAATATATTAAAAACGCGAATTTAAAATGTCAATATCTTTATTTGACTTTAAAAATAAATTATTTTCATTTGTTTTCTTTGTACATTTTTCACCAGTAATTTCAACAGATCATTCTCCAGAGTTCGTGCTTTCTCTCTACACTTAATTCTGCATTGTCGTGTGTCTCTTATTTATTTATTTAACGTTAAAAAGCAGTTAAAACTGCGTATGACGTGCTACGGGGAGAAGTGAATTCTGTGCACATTTTCAAAATTCTCTAATCCTTACACTATGTCATATAAAACATGAATTTTGAATTTAAAAAAAGCTCTCAAGTAATAAAATCTATTTTCAAGGATAAATAAGCAATACATTTTTGGCTCTTGTCCATGTCCTTCGTCAAGGAGTAATACTTACTGCCGCAACATGGGAAAGATAATTTGAATAACTATATTTCCCAAGAATTCTAGAAAACGTGCACAGATAATGAAGTTACATTTATGTCCAGAAGCAAAACAAGGGGCCATTTCAGCATTTGCTCAATGGATCAGGGAAACTGAACGAAAAACCTGATCGAGATGGCGGTCATTGACCAGGAGGCAAGTATTAAGTACCGTAACGTAAGTAAGTATTAAGTATCGTAACACAGTCTTCACACCCTTCAATGCCTCCTGCACTGTTGGAAGTACGTCCCGCTCTCCAAAGGACCTTTTACGCGTCTGATAACATACGAGATCCTTTCGGTAGCGACATGGTGCAAACGGCTAATGAAATCGCTTTTCCGCGCGGCGCGGCGGATGTCGCCAGGTTGGGGCAGATGCGCGCTTCCGGCCACAGACAGAGAACACATCGCGCTTTGCCCCGCGGAATACCAAGTTACATCAAGCTTGAGCCTGAAGCAAGCAATCGCGCGTCGTCGTCGCCAATTGTAGCTCACGCGGGAACTGGCTTTTGTTTCTGCAGTGAAACTGAGTGGCATTAGATTTCCATTCCGCGTCCACTACTTCTACGTCAGGGGAGACTTCTTCCATTACGACTTTCGAGCCACGATATTTTTTCCAAACAATATATATATATATATATATATATATATATATTCGTATTTTAAATACATTTTGAATTTGAGTTGCAAAACTGTATTTTTGAGTTGTTTGGACATATATTTCAGAGATGTATTTAAATACATAAAATAGGAGTATTTAAAAAATAAAAACAATACAAATGAACTTTAAATACAAATGAAGTTTCGATGCGATAGTTTCTTTTCATTTGATTCTGCTAGTGAATGAACCTCATTGAAAGAACAATAAAAGCTTCTTTCCGCTATTGAACTTGAATTCTCTTGATTTGTAAATGATAAATCTACATCATTATAAATGCTGGACAAGTTTTTTAATTGTTAGACATAGACAGTTTTCAGTTGTTTTTCAGAAGTTATGACTGTCAATTAGTAATCAATATTATTGTAATTGACAATTACAATATAATGTTGCAATAAAAATTGCATTTACTGTATTTTGAGTATTTGAAGTATTTTAAATACGTATGTATTTAGCAATTCAAAACGTAGTGCATTTTTATGTATTTAAATACTTATTTACAAAGTAACTTGACGAAGTATTTAAATACTACATTTAAAATATTTTTTTAAACCCTGTATATATGAGGAAATTAATTTGCAGGTTGTATTTCCTATGTTCAGTATAACCGAGAGTTCAGAATATCCGAGTTGGCTATAACCGGCATCGTCTGTATACGACATGATTGTAAAGTAAGCTTGACTGTGAGCGAAGAGCCCACTCCGTGGGTGTGCGCAGGTGCTGGCGCAGGGCGCGGGCGTGCGTCTGGTGTGCTACTCGGTGTTCCACCGCGGGGGCGTGGAGCGAGACGCGCGCGGCCAGCTACAAGGGATGGGGCCGGCGGCGGCCGCGGGCACCGTCGACCTGGTGTGCACCGACGTCATCCCGGCCACGCACCTGCACGACGCCTGCGACTTCTTCTACCCGTATCAGCTCACCTCGACTGCTTCCGCGCGCGCGCCCCGCGCGCCCCCCGCGCACACACACACGCACCACACACGCCACACACCCACACACACGCACACACACCACCCCTCCACACACGCACACACACACACACACATAATGCTCTCTCTGCTAATATATTGAAACATGACCACAAACTGCTCACAATTATCGGGCGTTTCGTCGTAACCCGTTTCCGAATTTATGTTAACATGGGCGCCAGGAAAAATGTTACGATAATATTTTTAACTATTATTGTCTCAAAGAAAACTAAATATTGCCCAGCTAGCTGGGTTGATGGGTTGCGTCTGAAATAATTGCTATAACCTATTGATAGCCGATTACCCGATCTGCCATCCACACACACACACACACACACACACACACACACACACACACACACATAATGCTCTCTCTGCTAATATATTGAAACATGACCACAAACTGCTTACAATTATCGGGCGTTTCGTCGTAACCCGTTTCCGAATTTAGTTAACATGGGCGTCAGGAAAAATGTTACGATAATATTTTTAACTATTATTGTCTCAAAGAAAACTAAATATTGCCCAGCTAACTGGGTTGATGGGTTGCGTCTGAAATAATTGCTATAACCTATTGATAGCCGATTACCCAATCTGCCATCCATACAGAGTGGCGAGGAATCTGAAAACAAATATTTTATCTATTTTATTAGCTGGAATTGGCCAATGAAAATCGTTTGTTTAGTTTTTCTTTCAAACAGAAACTTAGGATTTATTGTTTATTGCAACAGAAAGACTGTCTGTTGGTCATGACCTTGTTCTAACCTTTGTACTGCACTATACTTCGCGCGCTCTTGATCGACGTCGCCATGAAGGACTATATTCTCTTCTCCCCGGTGATGCGAATTCCGGAGTCGAAGTACCGCGTTCTTCTCTCCTGTTCTTCTACGCGAACGTTCCCGAGCCACTGATCCGCACTACATAAAATATTCGTAGTTCTAGTTCGATTAAACATGCTAAATAATACCCAGTTTTTTGCGATTACACAGCGGAAATGTTTTAAAGTTCCACCAATTAATTTACCCGTCCAGAAATTTCCGAGTGCTATCATATACGACTTCTTACAAGTTCTAATTTCCGCGTGTTGTAAAAATAATTAATTGTCGTTGATAAGGGGCCATATTTCTATTTAATTACCCCAGCATTTCCACCCATTTCCGAGAAATAACATTTAATAAAAATGACTTACATATTGGTGTGTCACAATATATATATATATATATATATATATATATATATATATATATATATATATATATTGCTTGCGAATATGCCATCTTGGACCACGCAGGACATGAACTTGCACGGGCAAGTGAATTGAACGGTACGGGCAAGTGAATCAATTGAACACGATGCAAGTCTTGCATGTAACTAATCAGGGGGATCAGCATTAGGCTGAATCCGATTTGTATTCCCCAGGGTTGTTAGTTCTGGGATGAAAGATGGAATGATGATGATACTGAAGGATGAATGGACGGCACACACAAACAAACATACACAAACACACCCATGCCCGAGGCGGGAGTCGAACCCGCGATCCTACCGTTCGAGATCTCCATGTCTCGGAATGCAAAACATGTTTTAAACATGATATATAATAATGCCGTTTTTTTTCACTTCGGCGTTTTTCAACTCGATATGTTCATGTCTTTGATGACTAGTGATGTGATATTGATGTCTATGTTTTTATACGATTATCGATGTTTTAAGCATCGAAATATTAAAGCCGATACGTTTTAACATCAATGTTTTATGCTCGACGTTTTTATGTTTGCGATGCCTAGGGATGCGACACAACTGTTTTAAACAATGTATGAGAGTATTCAGTTTTTTCACGTATTTTTCAGTAGTTTTCTACTGACTTAGCACAACAAAACCAATGATCTTAACATTCAAATTTCGCACTCAAGTTGGCACATATTAATATCGGCCTATTGAGATTAAATTCCATTTTTGAGTAAATGTGATAAAAAATATTTAGGGGTAAGTCCAAAATAATTAGAAAAACAATTTTTTTGCAATATAAGGGACACCCTAATATAGCATGCATACACAATGTGTAGCACGAGCACACAAATGCGTACCAGGAGCACATAATGTATAGCTCGCATACACGAATGTGCAAACATAAATGTTAATTCAGAAATGGGTACCAGCGTACACACAAATTACAAAACTCAATGTAAGCACACACTTGCATAAATATACTCAAACCTTTGCATACACTTGCACAAGCACACACATGCACAAGTCTCCTACACAAGTACACGTGCACGCCTACTTATACAACCCAACCAACACCTATTTACACACGCACAGCCCCGCAGAAGCGCACCATGTACAAACCCCATCCACGAGAATACGCCATCATAAGTACACGCATGCAGAAGCCCACGGTTTGCACACGCAGGAACAATCACGCACGCGCTAGGACGCGCACGCACAAGAACACGTGCGCACGTGCGCCGCACACTAACCACATCCATTCACAAGCTCTTGCATGCACCAGTACACACATGCACGAGGCCGTGCAGGAGCAAGCACGCATGCACAAACACACGCATGCACGAGAAGCACGCACACATAACCACATCCATTCACAAGCTCTTGCATTCACTAGCACACTCATTCACTACTTACCCATTCCATTCAATTCAAGCACACCCATTCACATCATCCATTCACTAGCATTCACCATTCACAGACACCATTCACAGCACACCATTCCACACACCCATTCACAGCACACCATTCACAGACACTTCATTCACATCAACAACCCATTCACCAGCACCCATTCACCAGCACACCCATTCCAACCTTCCGTCCATGCACACCATTCACCAGCACACCCATTCACCAGCACACCCATTCACCAGCACACCCATTCACCAGCAACCATTCCAGCACACCCATTCACCACACCCATTCACGCACACCCATTCACACCATTCCACACCCATTCACCAGCACCCATTCACCGACCCATTCATCAGCACACCATTACCAGCACACCCATTCACACACACCATTCACCAAGCACACCCATTCACCAGCACACCATTCCGACCACACACACCATTCACCAGCACACCCATTCTAGCACACCCATTCACTAGACACCCATTCACAGCACACCCATTCACACACACACCATTCACCAGCACACCCATTCACCAGCACACCCATTCACCAGCACACCCATTCACCAGCACACCCATTCACCAGCACATTCGCCATTCACCAGCACACCCATTCACCAGCACACCATTCACCAGCACACCCATTCACCAGCACACCCATTCACCAGCACACCCATTCCGCACACCCATTCATCAGCACACCCATTCATCCAGCACACCCATTCATCAGCACACCCATTCATCAGTACACCCATTCACCAGCACACCCATTCACCAGCACACCCATTCACCAGCACACCCTTCATCAGCACACCCATTCATCAGCACACCCATTCACCAGCACACACCATTCACAGCACACCCATTCATCAGCACACCCATTCACCAGCACACCCATTCACCAGCACACCCATTCATCAGCACACCCATTCACCAGCACACCATTCACCAGCACACGCATTCACCAGCAAACCCATTCACCAGCACCGCATTCACCAGCACACCCATTCACCAGCACACCCATTCACCAGCACACCCATTCACCAGCACACCCATTCACCAGCACACCCATTCACCAGCACACCCATTCATCAGCACACCCATTCACCAGCACACCCATTCACCAGCACACCCATTCACCAGCACACCCATTCACCAGCACACCCATTCACAAGACACCCATTCACCAGCACACCCATTCACCAGCACACCCATTCACCAGCACACCCATTCACCAGCACACCCATTCACCAGCACACCCATTCACCAGCACACCCATTCACCAGCACACCCATTCACCAGCACACCCATTCACCAGCACACCCATTCACCAGCACACCCATTCACCAGCAACCCATTCACCAGCGCATGCGTTGCCAAGCGTTTGGTCGCGCGCGCGTCAGCGTGGTGCAGGCCATGGACGAGCGCGCGTGGGCGGGGGGGCGGCTGGTGGCGCTGTGGGCGGTGCGGTGGGCGGCGGCGGGGCCGGCGGCGGGGGCGGAGTCGGCGCTGGCCGTGCTGGACGCCTTCCTCAACGGCAGCTGCCCCCCGCGCGGCGCCCGCTCGCTGGTGCTGGCGCTGGGCGCCGCCACCGCCGCCTTCGGGCTCGTCTTCCTCGGCGCCTTCCAAGGTGCACAACTCGCGCTTTGGGGTTTTCTTACAACTGTTTGGCTTTCAGAGATCTTCGTAGGCTCGTTTGAATCCTCCTTCTTGGGACCTTCACCACTAAGACCTTCTTGAGATCTTGAGCACATCCTCACATTCTCAGCACTTATACGCCTCTTCAGCACTTCAACGCGCCCTTAGCACTTCAACATGTCCTCAGCACTTTATCACGTCCTCGGCACTTCAACACGACTTCAGCACTTCAACATTCCGAGCACTACAGCCCATTTCGAACAATCGAGTACATCGCAAACATTTGTCAGCACATGCTCTGCGCTTCGTCGGCACATCTTCAACAGGCGGAGAGAATTGTTATTTTGGGGTAATTTCTGTTAATATTCAACTATTCATCGTTTTCCTTTCATCTGTAGCTCGTTCTTCCCTTTAAATTTCCGGCACACTATAAGGTTTCATTTCCAGTTCTTTATTCCTACAATTTTTTTCTTTCCCTTCCCGATGTTTTATTTTTTTAGCACTTTTTCCTTTTTATTTAGTTTCACCGTATTTCTTTTTGGTTAATTTCATCTTTCCATTACCATTGTAATTTCGTTTCCCCATTTGGCTTCTTTTCCAAGGGTTTCATTTCTTTTTCAAGGGACTTCATTTATCGTTTCCATTATCTCCCACTTGTTTTTTGATTTTCTTTATTTCTTATTTCTTTCTTGCTTTTTTCCCTTTTTTTTTTTTTTTTTTTGCTTTTCTCTATTTTCTGTTACTTTTTTACCTTCCATTTTTTGCTTCTTTCCTTTTCCAATACTTTTTAATATCATTCCCTCACCCCCGTTCCGGTTCCCCCCTCTTCCCCTTTTCCCCCTAATTTCCCTTGTCCCCTATCCGTTGTTTCCCTCTTGCCCCTTTCCGTTATTTGCCTTCTTCCTCATGCCCTCTTGGGCGTGTGCTCGCGAGTGCAGGGGCGTTCACGAGCTGCCTGGCGGCGCCGCGCTACGCGCCGCCCGTGGACTCGGTGGGCCGCGTCCGGGCGAGGAGCGCCCTTCGCCCTCGCGCCGCCCGCCGACCCCATGCGCGCCCTCGCGCGCCGCTTCCGCCCCATGCGCCACCTCGACGACTGGTGAGCGGCACTTCGGCCACATACGCCGCGTTCCGCCCTTCTGCACCGCTCCTTCATTCATCGCCCTCTCATCCCACTCGCCCTTCATTCACTCGCCCTTCATTCACTCGCCCTTCATTCACTCGCCCTTCATTCACTCGCCCTTCATTCACTCGCCCTTCATTCACTCGCCCTTCATTCACTCGCCCTTCATTCACTCGCCCCTTCATTCACTCGCCCTTCATTCACTCGCCCTTCATTCACTCGCCCCTTCATTCACTCGCCCTTCATTCACTCGCCCTTCATTCACTCGCCCTTCATTCACTCGCCCCTTCATTCACTCGCCCCTTCATTCACTCGCCCCTTCATTCACTCGCCCCTTCATTCACTCGCCCCTTCATTCACTCGCCCCTTCATTCACTCGCCCCCTTCATTCACTCGCCCCTTCATTCACTCGCCCCTTCATTCACTCGCCCCTTCATTCACTCGCCCCTTCATTCACTCGCTCCTTCATTCACTCGCCCCTTCATTCACTCGCCCCTTCATTCACTCGCCCCTTCATTCACTCGCCCCTTCATTCACTCGCCCCTTCATTCACTCACCCCTTCATTCACACGCTCCTTCATTCACTCGTTTATTGGGGTCTCCTGGCGCGTCAATTGCTCTCTCTTGTAGGTCATTAGTTCCGTAAGTTGTACTGACATGTTATTCAGCCTCGTCCTACACGAAAACTTGCACGGTTTCCCGTCACCAGGTATCTCCTCCATGGAGGCACCGACCCATTCGGGACCAGGTCTACACTCCCGAGTAGTCTCTTGTTATGTGTGGCAGAAAAGTACATGTAAATATGAGTGTAAGGCGTGAGAATAGGACAAGGAAAAGGATGGAAAAATGGCCCGTATTGTTAGAGCTTCAGCATTCGTAGGTATTGATCCGCAAACCATGGAAAACTACCGATCCGACGGGATGGTCGCTAGACTTTTTCAGATAGCTGGTGAATACCACCTACCATTCTAGTTAGTGTCGAAAATACGCCACCGTCAGGCCTCGAACCCCAGGACCTCCCAATCAGAAAATCTACAGCACTAACAGTTAATCCCTTGAGTCATCTTTGCCGATATGTGACATAAGTACAACTTGAGAGTTCGGGAATTTTGGCCCTGAAATAAGCATGCTAATATCCACCAAAATGTTTAAATTTATACAGAAATGTGTATTAAAATATTCAGAGCTTGGTTATAAAAATAAAACATATATTCGTATACTTCACATACGGAAAGAGTTTATTTTCAAATTAAAATGAGATTCCCTTCGTCTGAACTTTTTGCACTAATAACTGAGTAACAAAATATTTTTTTAAGTATGTTTATCGATCTAGTATTTCAAAAATGATCTTTTCACATCACTTGATATGATAGGCGAATATTTCAATTTTGACACTTTGTGGTATCCATTCTCTAGTCAGTAGATACACAGGAAATGTATTTTCGCTCTAAAGAAGTATATTTTTCTTCTTCTTCTTCTTCTTCTTCTTCTTCTTCTTATTATTATTATTATTATTATTATTATTATTTACCCATTCTATATTTATTCGATTTACCATAACTGTACTTTGGTGTGGCGATACGCTTATTCCAGGCAATGCGATGTGAAATAGCGCATAATCTTAATTTTTCAAATAAAGAGTATCACGCAGTTTATCATACCCTAGTATCCCCCTATGAGAGATCCGAAGGTAATTTTTAATCTTCACAATCCTGGATAGTCAACTTTAACCAGAACAGAGTTTGAATTAATTCCCCTTATTTAAGTGGAGAACATTCAAGGGAGTTATATTTAAAGTTGATACAATATGTTCATTAGAGAGTCCTTAATTTTTCTTTCCGAGAAAAAATATGATGGCAGATTAAAAATAAGACAAAAGATAAGAGAAAAAGGCAAGCATTTAAGGATCACGGTCGACTATCAAGCACACCCGCAGACAAACATGCACACCCGCAGACAAACAAGCACATCGGCAGACAAACAAGCACACAGGCAGACAAACAAGCACATCTGCAGACAAACAAGCACACCTGCAGACAAACAAGCATACATGCAGACAAACAAGCACACCCGCAGACAACAACCACACTCGCAAAACAAACAAGCACATCGGCAGACAAACAAGCACACAGGCAGGGAAACAAGCACACTGACAGACAAACAAGCACATCTAAAAAAACCCGACTGACAGACCGCGGGGCACATAGGAAACACCAAATTCAGCGATGACTGCCGTGTCGTAGGTACGAGGCTGCCGCTCAGATGATGCACTCGGACGACCAGGTGCTGCTCTGCCGGGGGTCCCTCGCCGACCTCATCGTCCCCAAGGACATCTTCACTCAACACGGGTGAGTGCCAGGGTTGCGGCATCGACGACGAGCATTGCAAACGTTGATATTTATTATAACCTCATTGATGTATTTAACATCGACGTTTTTAGACCCATGTTTTTTAACATCGATATTTTGTGTTCGAGGTTTTTGCATGGTCGATATTTTTAATTAAAAAAGTCCATCGCAACAAAATTCTATAATAATTTTCGATTTCACAAATTGACTATTCTTCAGACCAAAGTGACCTAAGGCGAAAAATAAATAATAAAATAAGTTTATAAGGTTTAATAATAGAGTTTTTTTAATAATAAATAAGTTCCTATAATTTTTGAATTATTGAATCAATGTTCCAAGTGTTGTTAATTATCGCCAAGATTATTGATTCCGTCTTGTCAGTTAAAACTCAATTAACTAATGGTGCAACCCAACAGTACGTACTTTATCGCAATATTTATAACCGCCATATTAAGCTACAACATAAACCTTCAAAAGTGTTTTCCACCAGCAATATTTTTTTCCGCACCGAAACTCGAACTCAGGTCCTCGGAGTTATCTCACCGTGAGCCTTACCTCAACGCTATTGAATACTGTGAGTTTCGAATTCGCGCTTAAAAGTGGAATTGTCTCAACCCAATATTTCCAAAACGCAATTTTCTAAAATTCAGAGAGATCAACGTTTTCCTGCGCGCGATTGCAATACTTTCTCTTCTTAAGAAATAAAGGCGAGAAAGTAAAAATTAATAAAAGAGATTATTTTAAAATTAAATCCCCCCGACGCCTGAACTTCCCTGGTTATTATTACAGTTTTAAAAACGTCAGTGTTTAATAACATCGATGGTTTAGGATCGATATTTTATTTACAGCGATGTTTTAATTTTGATTGCATCGATGTTTAGAAACATCGACCTTTTCTTGACGATATCGTATCCCTAGTGGGTGCATAAATCATTGATACTCGGGGAGTATCGTTCAGCTCAAGGATTTCCATTCCTGGAATCTATTGCAATTGCCTGCAAACGCAGTGCAAAGAAGGAGAGGGAACTAACCTAACTTTCTAACTGGCCACGGACCGCCCATCATCGTTACTTGCTCTCTCTTGCCCCATCCTCACCTCTTACTTACTTACACACATTATCACACATGTCGGGAGAGCAATTGGAAGCTTAGAACTTGATCCGGTTCAGACAGAGCTACCCTGGTGGAAGGTGCCCGGATGGAGAAACCCTCCAACTCAGTGTTGATCGGCACCGGAACTCACCATCTAGTGGGGAAAGAACACTGCCACATCATGAGATAAAAAAATGCACTCAGGACTTAGGACAACAAGGACACTTTGCACTATGGGGCATGTGTTCAGAAAAAGTAAGTGAACGTCACACACAGTTGCTTACATTGCTTTGACGTTAAATCTTTTAAAAATAAAAGGAAAACCTACTCATTCCATTTTCAAAGAAATGAAGTTTGTAGCGCAAGAGAGTGGCGAGGAGCCATTAAAACAACCGTAACTACATTCTTGCGCCAATTCTAGCAGAACAGACGGACGGGCGCGGAGACGGACGGGCGGGGAGACGGACGGGCGGGGGGGGACGGACGGGCGGGAGACGGCGGGCGGGAGACGGACGGGCGGGGAGACGGACCGGGCAGACGACGACGGGCGGGCAGACGGACGACGGCGGGCAGACGGACGGGGGGCAGACGGACGGGCGGGCAGACGGACGACGGGGGCAGACGGACGACGGGCGGGAAGACGGACGACCGGAGGGCAGACGGACGAGCGGCCAGACGGACGGGCGGGCAGACGGACGGGCGCGGAGACGGACGGGCGGGCAGACGGACAACTGGCGGGCAGACCGACGACGGGCGGGCAGACGGACAACGGGCGGGCGACGGACGGACGGGCGGGCAGACGGACGACGGGCGGGAGACGGACGACGGGCGGGAAGACGGACGACCGGAGGGCAGACGGACGAGCGGCCAGACGGACGGGCGGGCAGACGGACGGGCGGGGAGACGGACGGGTGGGCAGACAGGACAACTGGCGGGCAGACGGACGACGGGACGGCGGAGACGGACGGGGGGCAGACGGACGGGCGGGAGACGGAGGGGGGCAGACGGACGGGCGCGGAGACGGACGGGCGGGCAGACGGACAACTGGCGGGCAGACGGACGACGGGCGGGAAGACGGACGACCGGAGGGCAGACGGACGAGCGGCCAGACGGACGGGCGGGCAGACGGACGGCGCGGAGACGGACGGGCGGGCAGACGGACAACTGGCGGGCAGACCGACGACGGGCGGGCAGACGGACAACGGGCGGGCTGACGGACGGACGGGCGGGCAGACGGACAACTGGCGGGCAGACGGACAACGGGCGGGCAGACCGACGACGGGCGGGCAGACGGACGACGGGCGGGCAGACGGACGACGGGGGGCAGACGGACGACGGGCGGGCAGACGGACGACGGGCGGGCAGACGGACGACGGGCGGGCAGACGGACGACGGGCGGGCAGACGGACGACAGGCGGGCAGACGGACGGGCTGGACGACGTACGACCAGAAAGACTGGCGGGCAGGTGGGGCAGGCGGCAGACGGACGGATGTTTTGAAAGAAACAAAATCGGTATCAGAGGAGCTCATAATGCGTAATCTCAAAGATTAACTGCGGCATTACATAACATTCCCTACATATTGTATTCCACGCACAATGTGCGCACGTACGTGAGAAATTAAACAATGTCGATTGGTGTAGCGAGGCTGAGGCTCCTCGTGTCCTGTGCGGCAGGTACCCGCTGCTGCGCCGCGTGAGCGACTGCGCGGGCGCGACAGACAGCGGCCCTGCCGACGCACTAGGGGCCGCCGAGTACGCAGTTATTGTAAGGAGGAACTACGTGATTCGTTAGCCCCTCAAAGCGGAAGGCCGTGTCCGTAAGTTCTGGTCCCTTCTCCTCTATTCACGCTTCGTGAAACGGACAAAGCACGGAAGAGACAGCGGCCCTCCAGACGCATTAGTAGCTACCAAGAACAGTTATTGTAAGGAGGAACTACGTATTCGTTAGCCCCTCAAAGCGGAAGGTCGTGTCCGTAAGTTCTGGTCCCTTCTCCTCTAATAACGCCATGCGGAGACAGAAACGCATGGAAGAGACAGCGGCCCTCCAGACGCATTAGTAGCTACCAAGAACAGTTATTGTAGGAGGAACTACGTATTCGTTAGCCCCTCAAAGCGGAAGGTCGTGTCCGTAAGTTCTGGTCCCTTCTCCTCTAATAACGCCATGCGGAGACAAGAAACGCATGGAAGAGACAGCGGCCCTCCAGACGCATTAGTAGCTACCAAGAACAGTTATTGTAAGGAGGAACTACGTATTCGTTAGCCCTCAAAGCGGAAGGTCGTGTCCGTAAGTTCTGATCCCTTCTCCTCTATTCACGCTTCGTGTAAACGGACAAACGCACGGAAGAGACAGCGGCCCTCCAGACGCATTAGTAGCTACCAAGAACAGTTATTGTAAGGAGGAACTACGTATTCGTTAGCCCCTCAAAGCGGAAGGTCGTGTCCGTAAGTTCTGATCCCTTCTCCTCTATTCACGCTTCGGGAAACGGACAAACGCACGGAAGAGACAGCGGCCCTCCAGACGCATTAGTAGCTACCAAGAACAGTTATTGTAAGGAGGAACTACGTGATTCGTTAGCCCTCAAAGCGGAAGGCCGTGTCCGTAAGTTCTGGTCCCTTCTCCTCTATTCACGCCATGCGGAGACAGAGAAACGCACGGAAGAGACAGCGGCCCTCCAGACGCATTAGTAGCTACCAAGAACAGTTATTGTAAGGAGGAACTACGTGATTCGTTAGCCCCTCAAAGCGGAAGGCCGTGTCCGTAAGTTCTGGTCCATTCTCCTCTATTCACGCCATGCGGAGACAGAGAAACGCATGGAAGAGACAGCGGCCCTCCAGACGCATTAGTAGCTACCAAGAACAGTTATTGTAAGGAGGAACTACGTATTCGTTAGCCCCTCAAAACGGAAGGCCGTGTCCGTAAGTTCTGGTCCCTTCTCCTCTATTCACGCCATGCGGAGACAGAGAAACGCATGGAAGAGACAGCGGCCCTCCAGACGCATTAGTAGCTACCAAGAACAGTTATTGTAAGGAGGAACTACGTATTCGTTAGCCCCTCAAAGCGGAAGGCCGTGCCGTAAGTTCTGGTCCCTTCTCCTCTAATAACGCCATGCGGAGACAGAAACGCACGGAAGAGACAGCGTCCCTCTAGTCGCATTAGTAGCTACCAAGAACAGTTATTGTAAGGAGGAACTACGTATTCGTTAGCCCCTCAAAGCGGAAGGCCGTGTCCGTAAGTTCTGGTCCCTTCTCCTCTATTCACGCCATGCGGAAACGGACAAACGCACGGAAGAGACAGCGGCCCTCCAGACGCATTAGTAGCTACCAAGAACAGTTATTGTAAGGAGGAACTACGTGATTCGTTAGCCCCTCAAAGCGGAAGGCCGTGTCCGTAAGTTCTGGTCCCTTCTCCTCTATTCACGCTTCGTGGAAACGGACAAACGCCGTTGCTAAGAAGTGAGCTGCCTACAGCACCCAACCTAGCCTCCGCGAAGGGTTTGGACGTGCGCTTAATGCAGTCCCACAGATGCATTAATAGCAACGAAGTAGTGCAAATTCGTAGTTGTTATAATTGACCATCAACCAGCTGTTGAGAGTCCGTCTCTTTCGATAGAATTAAGAATGTGCAGTATTAGTTGTTAATCAGTCAAAGAAGTGTGCCGTTTTGAGATGGCATGCTCTTTTCTCCAACAAATCTCATTTTGCGTTATTATATTCATATTTAATTAGCAGTGCATTTCTCCTCTGTGTTTCGTAAGAGCAAGGTTTGAACTATTTATTTAGCCCCCAAAATGAAAATCAATATTTCACTCATTTCATGATACCCTCTCCCCTTTAATTAGCAGTGCATTTTTCTCTTTTCACTCGCTCGGTCACAGGATTTTTTCTGTCTGTTGCGGGATGATACGTGAAGACGAACAAATGCCGTGACAGCAGACTGAGCTGCTTACAGCACCCAACCTAACCCCTGCGTTGAAGGATTTGGACGTGCTCCTGTTGCAGTCCAACAGATGCACAACTAGCTACCAAGCGGAGCGAATCTGCACTATTTAAATTGACATTCAACCAGTTACTGATACTCCATCTCTAATGATAGAATTAAGAATGTGCAGGATATATTTTTCCTTAACCAATCAAAGACGTTTGTGTTGTTTTCTCGTCTATTCTCTGACGTCATGAGATTTGCCCTTTTTGTTGCGGGATGCCTTGTAAAGATGAAGAAACGCCGCAGCTACGGACAGAGCTACCTACGATGGTGTAGCGGACGATGGACAGCGGCGGCGATGGTGTAGCGGTTAGCGTATCGGACTGCTCTACCCAAGTTCGCGGGTTCAAACCCGATCGAAGCCGTGGATTTTTAAGGGCGAAAAAATCCTTCGTACGCCTTCCTTCGGAGGGGAAGTAAAGCCGGCTGTCCCATGGTAGTACATTTACTGCATGTAAAATATCCTCAAGCCTCAATGACGCCTCTGAGCTAAATTCAAATCGCCCGTTTCGTCGCCCAAGTAATACCTTCTTTCTCCCATGCTTGGTGAAAGGAGCGTAGGGAAATTTGCGTGGTCAGACGGAAGAGCAGGCCTCATGGTCCGAGTTTCGCCACGTAAAATAAGGCAAATTCATTCAATCAGACCCCAACCTGGCTTTGAAGGGTTAGGACCTAGTCCTGACCATCTGCAGGGGAATTCAATTCAATACAGACCCCAACCTGGCTTTGAAGGGTTAGGACCTAGTCCTGACCATCTGCCTACGCGTTGTGGGCGTGCGAGCTGCCTGCCCGCGTCTGTGCGCGTAGAGGGCGCGACAGCGTGCACGCGTGGAAGAGACTGCGACCTACCAAATAGCGTAGACCCTCAGTTATTATAATTAATACACATCCGATGTTTAGGCACTAAAACTCGTTTTTTAGGTGCTTAAAAAGACACTGGAAATGTCAAGAATAAGGAGAAAAAAGGCGCTGTTATAAGTTACATACACAATAAAATAAAAAATTGGTTGTAATTGTTATGTATGGAAATCAGCAAATTAACCATAACAAGATTGTTATTACAGTTTCGCTGGCTTTACAAAAAGTTGCACCAAAATCCAAAAAGAGTATATAACATAGCCGAGTCTCCAGATGTTCGTAGAAGTCCAAGTCCAAAGCCGAAGTTACACAGTTAATCAGAAGAAAACACTTAGTGCACTGCCGGGTCACAATCACTATACTCAACACTATCAACGCTCAAATTACACTCGGTACACTGTTCTGCCGTTACCCCGACGGCTGCCCGTTATATCTTCCTGCGCGTCGAAGACTCGTTTCCTCGTAGAGGCTTCGCGCGCCGGCCGCTCCGTCCTCATTGGCCGGCTCCTTCTTTGCTCGGCTGCCCAGTTCACGCTTGCTGACGTCAGGCGTGCCGACTCCGCGGCGCGCTTTTTGGTGTGGCGGACACCGCCGCAACAGTAATTTTTGTCTATATTATTTTGTAAACTTAAATGCCCAAAACAAGTTCATACATTTTAATGTAAAACTAGATTTAAATATTTACAACTCTTCTACATTTTTTCCTAATAGTTTGCATTAACCAGTAATATTTGCATATTACCAATAACTTTTCAAGGATCACAATTTCAGATTTGCGACAATTGGAGATAAAATCAGTTTAATACGGAAAAGGATCTCTCAATATCTAATGATGTGACTGGCATATATTTTAGACGTCAAACACCAGCAACACTGAAACCTTCTGGGAATTTACATTTTTTTCCACTTAAAATTTCTGTGCCCTCGGTGTATCGATGTTCTCAGAACATGTCTGGTATTTATGAAATAGAGAAATGGAGAAAAATCAGTTGGTATACTTTTAGGAATTCTCTTGTATTTTAAAATACCAAGACGTGAATTGAAGATTTGTAATAATGGTCACGTGGACCATGCCGATTTTCCGATATCTTTGCATTGTATATAAAAATAATAAATAAAAGACAAAAAAGTCCTAAAAAGGCATTTTAGCAGAAAAAGGCACTTATGCAAAAGAGGCATTTATGTCAAGAAAAAAGCAAAAATAAGCATAATAAAACTTCGCCATGTGTCATCATTTATCATGATTCGTGCAGATCTATTATTGGCCTTTAAATAAGTTCGCTAGAATAAAATAGGCATTTCCCTACACATCCAGTGTCTAATAATTAACTACCTATAGAACCTCCACTACAACAGAAATGACGTGTAGAGGAAGTGATTCGTTAACCATTCAAAGAAGAATACTGACTCCGTAAGTTGTGTTCTCTTCTCTATTCACACCGTGTGGAGACGGAGGTTCGGCGTAGCTGAACCACCGTGTGGAGACTGAGCTTCCAACCTAGCCTCCGCGTTGAAAGGTTTAAACTTGCTCCTGAGGAATGCCCATCCCCTGAAATTTTTATTTCTGTTGCAGGATGCCAAATGAACACGAACAAACGCTGTAACAGCAGACTAAAGCCCCCAATCGCTCCGCGTTAAAGGATTTAGACGTGATCCTGCTGCACTCCTACAGATGCACTAGTAGCTACCAAGTGTTGCAAATACGCATTTGTTATAATCAATAAGCTTTTGTTTCTCCTGTAACACAGAATTCAGACTGGCTTGTTAATCCTTTAAAGCGGAATGCCGTCTGAGACACGTTTCTTTCTCCTCTATTCACTGCTCGCCGTGCCCACACGTCATGGTATTTCCGCTCGGGCTGCCCGCCGACGTCGCACGCGACGGAAAGCTACTGTGCGCCCTTCCAGGACAGAACGCTCAGAAGAGAAGGCTTTGGCGCTACCAAATCACGTCAACCTCAATTATAAAAAACTAGCGTACCCGTGCGAGAACTGTCGCATGTTAAAACCCACCATCGTCCCTATTTTTTCCATTTTCATATTAAGCCTGTAAGAAATATTTTTCTTCAAGACTTTCTTATCCTCCGCCCTTTATTCCATATATCTCCTAGTAATTGATAACAATACAATACATCTTTGTCAATACACACTATGCTTATTTAACGTTATTACCGAGCAGAGAGGTTCCGTTGTTAATTCAATTGCGTAGAATATCAAGTAATTAGTTTAAATTCACATACAGTAGCAGATTCTTAGGCTCTGAACAGGTGGGGTAGAATTGAAAACGTCGAACCAGCAAAAGGTAGTAGAAAGTTCAAGAAGATATCATTCTGTAGAATATGGTGTCTGAAACGTTTCTTTCAGACCTTTGGTCTCAAAATTTTAGTTTTTAATACGTTTAAAGTTTAGTTTAACGCTTCGTTTAGGAGTTATTTAACACAGATTAAAAAATCAGGCCGAGTGTTGCGGGTTGGATTTGCCATGAATATTTAAATGCGTTTTTGAAACAAATCCTTGATATTTTTAAAGTCAAAGTGCAATTCGTCACGCCTCCATAAAATTATCTGTCTTTAGAGACATTATTTATAAAGATTGGTAGCTTGTGAGAACCGCAGAAGTATGAATACTACTAAAATAATATAGGAGGCGATATTCAACAAGCTGTTTGGTACTACCCGACTCATTTGATAGAATTAGCGCATAATGTGATTCACGTACCCTTCAAAACAGAATATCTTATGGGGAACAGCTGGGACTGCTAAGAAGAAAGAAGAATGTGAAGTAAATTAAGTAATTGCGTGTTTTGATATGATAGATCTATATTAAGTGTAAGTACATCAAGTGTAAATTTAAGGTCACTGTTATAATATATATTATTTGTTTAAAAATTGTACAAATAATGTTTGTTGTGTATTCATTATCCAAGAATTAATTAATAAAAATATTTAAGGGAATTGCCTTCAAAAATGGAATAATATTACTAACTTATAATGATATAGAAAGTTGTAAGGGAAGAAATACTGGTCCATATTATTCATGTAGTTTTACCACATTCTTTGTAGTGATGATTACCTACACAGTTCACGCATCTCGCTAGGAAACCGCATTTGGCTTGAGAATGGCCATATCTTTGACATTTCTTGCACATAATTATTCTAGCATTGAAGCCTTGCTGTACTCTAATTCCACTGTACATAAATGTGTTAAGGACAAAAATTGTTCTAGTTCACTATTGTTAGTTCTATCGCACAGATGTGGATGGGCTTTCTGTCTTTGTTGTACAATCGACTGACTTTAGTAACTGGATATTTAAAACGTAAAAGTTCAGTTTCAATGGCTTCCGCGGAGTAGCATGTGGGAATGTCTTTCATGACAAATGATAAAGGTTTAACCGTAGGTTCTCTGAAGGAGTAATAAGCGATGTTTTCTTCATCGCAACACTTTCTATAATTTCTAAGTCCTCAATCACTAATCATCACTTTCACTCAGTCTTTAATATTTTTTGAAGAGAACTCTTTTTGGGCGATATTTTTTTATGTATTGGATCATTTTTTCATATTCGTCAATTTCTGCACAAAAATTGAAGGAATTTTGGTTATATTTGGCTGTGGTTCGCTAAACTGTTTCACGTACAGGGAGATCGTGAGCTGCGTTTTCGAGGGCTCTGTACCAGGAAGACACTGGCTCGTCGTACTCTAGTACGACGTGCATCTTCTTCTGAATGGAGCCTGTTCCATTCAGCGTCATCTGAATGAAATGTTTGGGATTTTTTAGATAAGTAAAGAATTTTGCAGATAGATTATGGAGAAGGTACTGAAAATCAGGAGAACTTACATTCTCAAAATGTACTGTACATGAAATAATGAAGTCTGGAGTACAAATTCTCCCACGTGACCCCTCCTGAGAATCTATTTTTTAACATTAATTATCGGTTCGGGACGAACTAAACTTGTATAAAAAGTATACATTGCATAAAATATTATTGTATTAGAATGTTAACACTGTCTTCTCTAAAAATGTTATGTATTAGAAGAATAGAAGTGGAATTGCAGTACTGATTACGATAAACAAAGTCGGATATTGCTTTGAGTTACGTAATAATCAATGTTCTATTATGTAATTTGTCATATTATTATTTAATCATGAACATTATAAAAAACAATTACCATTTAAAAAAGTTATCTATTTTCCAAGCGCACCTCCCCCCCCCTCTGTACATCATTGGGACACTGTGCACCCGCCCCGCGTCGAGCACTTTCTTTGCTCCGTGGTTCCGATCCGATCAGGAGAGCAGATTACTGCGACGTCACAGAGCTTTGGGTTTGGAACGCACTGCTCACTAGCTTTTATCTTTTGTGGCGTCATACGGGTGTAATCAGTACACAGACGAGAGTGGGTTGTAATAACAGCAGGTTTATTCACAATTTAGACCGTAGCCACAAATACAATTAAGTAACTAAATAGACCCCACTGCTAGGAGAGATATTTACAACGGCTACCACACCGCAACATACTACCTAATGTTTCGCCGTGCGTAGTACCGCCTGCCCTGAGACCGACTACATGTCTCACTAGTCACGACAATTACTGCCGCTTCTTGCGCCGCGTGCACGTTCGCATCTCTCACGGATGACCTACGCTGCCGTAGCCAGTATCACAAGAAGGAAGAGCTATTGTTCTCACGGCCCTTAAATAGCCCTCGCGACGCTGCCCGCTGCCTCCATTGCCTCCGCCCTAACGATGCGCACACCCTGTCAGAAAAACCCGTGCATCATAGCTTCTGCCTTTGTCTACGCATCCGGTGCCCACCACGCGCCACGTGCCACGCTGTATTAGCGACACGACGCTACACTTTATAGTGAATTGCTGATTCTTTTGCCTCTCAGCGCTCCGTGGTTACACTCTTCATAGATTTTACTTTCGTTATCGTCATGCAACACTTCGATTAAGCGTGAATGATCTTGGCTGTCAGGGTGACGCCGCGGCGAAGGCTGTGTTGCCAACGTTTCGACCATCTTTTCCTGGCCTTCCTCAGGTCTGCACTGGAGTGGTCAGGGCTCGGAATTATATAGGTTTGGGGGCCGATCACAATTGGCTGAGAACGCCTACGACTTCACTTCGGTTAAGCATTTGCAAGTACTGTGACACCGCTCATTCTTCAGCATTTTATATTTATATTTATATTATTTTTATGTAAATATTTATGACAGGAGTGGTAAAAATGACATTTTATTTTGCGAGTAGGAAGGGTTGCGACACGAGGCCTAGTGGCGCAAATTTACAAGAAAAAAATTAATTACTTTTAAATCGTGGGTCATACACTACTTTTAGACTGCCTTACCAAATTTTGATTTTTGATTGTCAGTGTTTCCGGGTGCATCAACTACTATGATCATTAGCCTCGTAAGTGTATTGCGTGTTGTTGCTCGGGATGAGGCGGTGGTCTTCCCCTTCTGGATGGCGAGATCCGGCGGCAACCTGCCGTCGGCTAGTGGTGTTTTCCTCAACAAGGTATTCCCCACCAGCCGGGAAGCGCCCCAGCCGGGACAAGCTCTAAGCTACCGACCGCTCTCCTGGCATGTGTGGTAGTGTAGTGCATGTTAGTGTAAGTGAGTGTGTAAGGGGTGAGGGTAAGTCAGGGAGGAGGAAGGAAAGATCGCGCGCGATCCGTAGCCCGTTTGTTAGAGTACTGCTCCGGCATTCGTTTGGTGTTGATCGGAGAAACCACCGAAAACTACCGATCAGAGCAACCGGCCGCTAGAATTCTCCTCCAGACAGCGACTGAATTCGACCTATCTAACAAGCTACTGTCCAAAATTCTGCCGCCGTCGGGACTTGAACATCGGACCTCCCGGTGAGAGGTGCTGCAGTTTTGTAACATCAGTTGATGCACTTGATCCGCTGCTGCCGGTGTCACCGAATTCTTTTTATTTTAATTCAAGTAAAGAAATCCTTAATGATACATTAAGATCAGTAGTAGCTGATGCGGTCAGACTAAATTATTTTGTTTTCTTTGTTACATTCGCAGATTTATCTGAACACTTGAGCATCTACTCACTAGCATTAGTTTTAAAATCTGAACCTTTAGCACCTATGCATGCCCTGAAAGAACCTATTTTACTAGTGGATGACTAATATTTATGGCCATTCACTGTGATAAAAGGGCCTTTTTACAATAATCGAAAACGATCTCGAACCTGTGCGCATACACTCTTCGAGTTGCGAATCTACAGCTTCTTAAAAGCTGCAAAGAGTGATCGAGAGATTGCCGGCGATTTCTGTACAACAAAATTCCTTAATGTTCTCTTTTCGTTTTCTCTTCATGTCATCGATAGTTTTCTACTAGAGACGAGCGCGGAGTGACCAACTAATATTTGTTGTTGTTGTTGTTGTTGTTGGGAAAGACTATCATTTCTCGTCATAAGAAGTGGTCGACGGGGAGTCTCTGACGATTAACACGTTACAGGTGCCACGTTATACACACTGAAAACAACTAGAGATTAATGGCTACCAAAACAGAGTTCCAACGAACGTTTGCTTTTCCGGAGCGCTGTGGCATGATAATGTTGGCGGCATGATTTATTGTTCTATATCACTCAGCAATGTAAAGGTGTAATCTTAAATAAAATATTGTAAGGTAAAATATTTGGTCATGTGGTATACTCTACTTTGAATAAATATCCATATTCACTTAATTTTTTGGGGTAAGAATTCACAATTGACGTTTCCTCAATAAACATTCAAAAAAGAAACTAATGATTTAAACTTGCAATGGATCTCATTTGCAAAATATGTTAAAATTTAAATATTCCAGTTTTGTCCGGAAAGTCAATTATACATTGTTTTGAAAAAATATCTCCTTAATAGCAAAATTTGTTGCTATCTTTATAATTATTAAATTTCCTATAATGTATTTGTGACGTTGTGGCGATCAATACTTTAGATAATACGCTTGTCGAAGTCGCTCGAGCCATATAAAACAGAACGATACCTCCGGGTATGACCCGTTTTTTTCCTCTGAAAGTACCTGTTTAATTTTTAAATTTTCAAAAGTAATAAAACAAAAACTGTCAGTTTTAATTACTCAGAGAAGGTTGTGAATTATTTTTTAAGTGTCATAATTTAATTTTATTCTAAAAAGTGTAGATTCGGCCCCTTAAGAAAATTAATCCCCTATCTCAATTGTTCTGAAACTGGATTCCTTATCCTATAAGGGATGGCGATGCAGTTTCAGGGAAGCCATGAAGAGGCCTCTTTGTTGAAGTTATGCGCTATTTGCCAATGTCGTCACTTGTTGCCACGTTCTATGGAGTAATCTAATATAGTGTTTTATTTTATTTGCTAAGGAAATTCTGAAGGTGATATTATTTTGCATGATAAAATTTGACATCCGCTGCTTCTTTTCGTTAAATTCTCTTTCTACTTAGCATTACTACTAAATTTTACGCACACGCATGCACATACACAATTCTCACCAAACGCGACTAAACGTAAATTACCTACACAATTATTTGACCCAACATAAATATCGTATTTGTAAATCTTTCACTTCCGACCTCTGTTACGTCATGCACCTAGAACTTGACATGTATAGCAATCGATTATAAATAGACGAGCGTACCCGTTTAAGAACTCTCGCATCTACACACTCATGTTCCTATTTTTCCATTTCCATATTAAGGCTGTGATATATCTTTGTCTTCAAGACCCTGTTATCCGTCACTTGTTCTATATGTGTCCTTGTAATACAATACACCCTTGTCAATACAAACTATTCTTATTTAACTTTATTACCGAACAGATAGGTATACACGTGTAATTCAATCACGTAGAATATCAAGTAATTAGTTTAATTTCACATTCAGTTGCGGATTCTGCACATCTCTGAGCAGGTGGGGTAATATCGAGAAGTGCCAGACCAGCAAAAATGTATAGAATGTTCAAGAAGATCTCTTCCTGTAGATTACGACGAGGAAACGTATAAAATTTTATTTTTTAAGGCCCTAAAACGCTTCGTTTAACGATTTTTAACGATAAAGAGTCAAAAATGCTGCCGCTTGTTGCGGGTTGCATTTGACACGAATATTTAGATGCGTTTTTAAACAAATCCTTTGCGTTTTTAAGTCAAAATGCAATTCGTCACGTTTCCGTGAAATTCTCTTTCTGTGTAAAACTCCGTGAAATCCTCATTTGAAAAGACTGATTGCCTGTGAGAGCAGCAAAAGGTATATATACTAATGAAATAATATAGACTATGATGTATATAACAAATAATTATCTGTCTTTTACTATCAAGAGCTTGGCTGATCAAAGGCTTGTCAATATTAAATTAAAAAATGTATGGTGGTTTTGACACAATACTTTCTCTGAATTCAGTAGCGAGCGTGTCGAAGGTTTGAGCTTACTACGTTCCCATAAATCATTTTCCAATTGCCAGTGACGCACACAAGGCGGCCAGGGGGGCTATCGGAACACCAGTCCCCCCTCCCCAAGAAGCTAATGGTACTTATTCAAAAATATAGCATTCACTAATTTCTTTGTACCCAACGAAATTCATTCAAAATTCATTCAATTGTTAACGTTATAAATATTGATAAAAAGACAACAAATAAACCAGGAGCAGTGGCTCAGTGCATTAACTGATGTTACTGCAGTGCTTCTGACCGGGAGGTCCTAGGTTCGAGTCCCGACGGCGGCAGGATTTCCGATACTAGCTAGATAGCTAGATCGAGATCAGGCGCTGTCTGGAGGAGAATTCTTGCTGCCGCCTCCTCTGATCAGTTTTCCGTGATTTCTCTGATCAGCACCAGACCGATGCCGCAGTAATATCCTAACAAACGGGCCATGAACCGCGCGCGATCTTACCGTCCTCTTCCTTGTCCTATCCTCCCCCCTTCACTCACACACTTACCCTAACATGCACTACACTATCACACATGCCGGGAGACCGGTGGGGGATTTAGAACTTGTCCCGGCTGGGGCTGTGCCCACTGGTGGGAGATACCTGGTTGAGGAAACCCCGCTGGGCAACGGTAGGTCGGCTCCGGATTTCGCCATCCAGTGGCGGAAGATTATCGTCACCTCCCGATGAAAAAACATTCACACGGGACAAATCACGTCCGTAGTTGACATGCCAGGAATCATAACAATCAACAAATAAAAAATAATCTATAGCATAAGTGAAAAATTCTTTATACAAAAACAGCAAGTCCTCTGGATAATATCCACAAAGTCTTCGCTCCTCCTCCGAAAAAAAATCTTGGGTTGCCGGTATCTATTGGGAAGGGAAACTATCAGGGGCGTTTGAGGTACTCTCTCGGATCTCCAATAGTTGATCAAACATATTTTTGTGGCAGTAGCCTAAAAGCTGATTGCAGTTAATTTAAAACTCCCGGAAGCATTCTAAGCATCCTTGAAAAGAGGCAACCATGCAAAAAAAATCATAAAATGTATTTTTCAGTATCATTGCTGTAAACCATTTCGCCTGCCCCCTCCCTCCGATAAGGGCACGGTCAGTGAAGATAGCTGCCCGTTGGTCTCCGGATTAATTGATTATTTCGTATTTTTGGGCGCGCCAACTACAAAGGTCATTAGTCTCGTAAGCGTTTTCATCACGGAAGCTGGCGGTGATTTTCCCTCTCTTGATGATGATATCCGGTACTGACACACTCTTTGGCTTGCAGGGTTTTTCCATGCAGGTTTCTCCCATCAACGGGGCACCGCTCCAGCCGGGACAAGCTCTAAGCTCCCAACTGGTTTCCAGACATGTGTGATAGTTTAGTGCATGTAAGTGCAAGTGTGTGTAAGTAAAAGGGAGAGAATAGGACAAGGAAGAGGAAGGAATGATCGCGCTCGGTCCGTGGGTCGTTTGGTAGGGTAAAACTCCGGCATTCGCCTGATGTTTATCGGAAAAATCACGAAAAACGACCGATCAGAGCAGCCGGCTGCTAGAATTCTCCAGACAGCGACTGAATTCGATCTAGCTATCTAGCTAGTATCGGAAATCTTGTCGCCGTCGGGTCACAGAATAGATACTACACAGAAAGAAAGGAGAGGGCGACCCGTTTGATCTTCAGTGACCCACCGCGCAGCGCGGACCACCATCTTGAAACTGAACAAACGAACCGCAAGAGTCAGCTCAAACGCCGTATTCTCAAAAACGGTTCCAAATGTTGTAAATGATCTTGGCTGTCCAGGTGACGCCGCGTCGAAGGCTGTGTTGCCGACGTTTCGACCATGGTCTACATGACTCTGGCCGCGAAAGCCTACGACTTCACTTAACGGTTCGAAATGTTCTTCTAATTTTTCCAGCAGGTAGTGCTATTTGCTATTTGCACTGTTTATTATGACATAAAAATATTTTGGTGTATTATTTTGTTTATTCAAAAATTACACAAATGTATTTTTTTAAATAACTGTCACGCCGTATATTTCCGCCGATTTGTAAACACTATTGTCTTTGTGAGTTCACACTTCAAACAAGCTTTTCCGAAAACTCTAAAATTTTCTGTGAAAAAGAGTTTCCATTTCGCATTTTTTGAAACGCTTAAACGATGTTTTCTTAAAAACCGCTCCAAATTTGTTAATGAAAATTGTCCTTTAGGGCGAGATTTACTCTTCTTTAATATTTTTAAAGTAATATTTCGGTTCTACTATTAGTAAATTGATGAATTGAGAAAAAAACTTTTTGCGTTGATAGACGGCAGCTGGCTAGTGTAAGTGGCAAGTCCAATGAAATATAAAACTAATACAATAAAGTCTGTGCCATTCAGTAGCACTACTAACTATGTATTTATAATTATTTACCTTTTATCTCTATTTTGTATTAATATTTGCCGATGTGCGATATTAATATGTACCTACACTAAGAAAATGCCCCTTCGGGTTACGTATGTTTTTACTAGTTATACACACACCAAATATAACCAGAAAACGGAAGTAAAAGACATCTTCACCATACAATAAACTCCGGGACGTACAGCAGTTTACACACTTTCAATATGGCGACCATGCGCATCATATGGGCGCACGGATTGTGAGTAGCTTTCCTGTCTGTGGCCGGGTTTCGAAGCCTAGGCCCTCCCGGCCAGAGGCATTGCAGTGACATCAGTGGATGCCCTGAGCCACCTCAGCCGGTAGTGGGACGCCGGAAACTGGACCACTGACTAATTAGCCGACAAGCCGGACACGGAAGTGGACCCAGTCACCGGAAATCGCCCTCAGATACAATTCACCCACCGCCACCTTGTTAGCGCCGCTTACACCTGCACGCAACCGCATCGATACAATGCAATCGATTATATCGCTTGCGACACGGCCGGCGGCTCTCCTAACTGGTCTCACGCTGAAAACATTAAATTACCGTTCTGTCTCTTATCAAACACCGCATCACAACTGAGGTTACAAAGAGTATCACATATTCTATTACAAACTATTCAATTAATTTATTTTGCTTTAAGAAACTAATATTGAGGCATAGTTTAATACAAATAATTAGTTTTTTCGTCAAATTACTGTAATCCATGAAGGCAATAAAAATAAGTATAAGCCAGTCCGAATTGCTTCATTAATTTACACATGGGAAACCATCTTAAAAAAATAAAATATTAACAGCCGCAGGTCAATGGCGTGTGACAATAGCGGACTCCATTGTCATTTCCTTCGAATATTTTTGTTTAGGTAAGGAGTACAATTGACGACTTTTATTGCTCGAGTGTTTCTGTCCCCTTGGTGATAGTGTCGTCTTTCGACGCTTATCGGACGTTTATGAAACAAATTCGAAATCATCGACATGCGCAGTCGCTTCCTGGAAATTCAACGTTATCTTACAACCATGTCTACCTATCATGTGGACGTGGCTCATCTGTGACTGCGAAGGGACAGAAAATGTACAAAATACGTTCACTTGGCATACCGCAAAAACTGGAAATATTTTATTATGACAATG
This sequence comes from Teleogryllus oceanicus, assembly GCA_964035755.1. Taxonomy (NCBI): domain Eukaryota; kingdom Metazoa; phylum Arthropoda; class Insecta; order Orthoptera; family Gryllidae; genus Teleogryllus; species Teleogryllus oceanicus. Next base: position 12,064,308 of record CAXIVR010000010.1, read on the forward strand.
CAGAAAATGACTCCATTAGTGTTCTCTGGATACCGGAATGACATCGGTAGGCGATTGTTAAGTGTACTAACTAAAGTACTACTTGCGCATGAATGCGATAGTTATTTACGTACCAATGGCGTTATATGAGCAGAAATGATCAGCGCGACAAAAGCCCGACGGCCCGAGGTAAGTTATGCAATGAATATTCAGCTCCATATCGAAGACAATAAGAAGCAATTACGCATCAGTAAAAACCTAGATGTACTATAGAATGGCACAGACTTTCTCGTGGTAACGTTTTCTAATTTCCATGGCGTGGACTGGCTTTCCGGTCTTCCATCCTCATTTAAGCTGCCATCAATCGTCGCCCAAAAACATTTGTTTGACATTTTCTCAACTTTTCGCTTTCTTAATAGTAAAACCGTAATATTTCTTCCAGAATAATAAACAAGTGTAAAACCTCGTTTTAAATAGCAATTTTCATTGAAAAATTTGGATCCGTTTTTAAGAAAATGGCGATTAAACATTACTGTAAATGCAAAATTTGAAGTTCTTTTGATTGGAATCTATTGAGTTCTCCAAAACTTTCATTTGATGCACCTCCACTCACAAATGCAATTATGTATTAAAATCGGTGGAAATATGCAAATTATCGGCGTGATAGATATTTCAAAAAAATACATTTGGTAATTTTTTAAAAAACAAAACAAGACAGCAGAATTAACTTTAGGTCATATTAAACAGTGCAATTAGCACTATCCATTAAAAATTTTGAAGAAACAATTTGGAGCCATTTTTGGGAAAATAGCGTTCGAGCGTTTCTGAAAATTTCGGAATTTTGAGCTAACTTTGAGAAACGTTATTAGACCTTATTTAAAGGACATGTACTCAAAAATCTAATGAAGTGAAGAAATTGTCTCTGGTGTAAATATTTCCGATATGAAAGACAAGTGAAAAATATTACATTTTTGTAACTTTTGGAAAAAAAGAATAGAGCAATATGGCGTTTATGCCATGGTATAGGGTTTGTTTGGCACTAACACTACCAAAACTTTTAACAAACATTTTGGAGCCATTTTTGAGAAAATCTTCTTGATTGATTGATTTTTTCGATTTTTGCCGGGCGGGTAAACTGCTTTGGTCATTAGTCCTGTTCAGTCCTGTGTTGTGCATGTTTTCCCTGGGAGATGGAGGTGATCTTCCCCCTCTGGATGGCGAGATCCGGCGCCGATCTACCGTTGGCTAGTGGGGTTTCCCTCTAACCAGGACTCTCCCACCAGCGGGGCACCGCCCCAGCCGGGACAAGCTCTAAGCTCCCGACCGATCTTCCTGAATAGGTGGTAGTATAGTGCATGTTAGTGTAAGTGTGTGTGTAAGGGAAGAGGATAGGACAAGGAAGAGGAAGGAAAGATCTCGCGCGGTCCGTGGCCCGTTTGGTAGGGTACTGCTCCGGCATTCGCCTGGTGTTGATTGGAGAAACCACGGAAAACTACCGATCAGAGCAGCCGGCCGCTAGAATTCCCCTCCTGACTCAAACCTTGTTTTGTAATTTTTTTTAAAATTTCAAATATTGCACGCACTATTGCACGAAAACTACTAAAATTTCCAACAAAAAAAATCTACAAGACCTTATTGAAGGAACTATTTATGGACAACAAATTTCATTTGAAGGGAAATCTCTGTCTTTAATTTTGTAGTTGTAGGAAGGCACCGAAAAAAATCAAACTTTTGCAATTTTCGAAAATTCAGTGTTAACCGTGAAAATCGAACCTATGTCACCTTTATAAATGTATTTTTCTCTATTTTTACAAGAAATTAGAGAAAAAATTTGGAGCCGTTTTTTTGAGAAAACTTTGAAAATGTCCGGCGGCCTGCATGTAAAGTACCTCATGTAAATTTTAATAAATGTTTTTCAAAATTTCAAAGCTTCAACTACAGCCAGATCGATAAGGAGTTTTTCAATTCGGAAGAGATCGTACGTGTATAGTTTAGGCGCTAGTAGTGTTCACAGACGGACGAACGGACAGAGGGACAGACGCCGAAACCGTAAGGCGTGGTCATTATCGGTAATAAAAAAGGATTATCTACTATTCGACGAAAAGATTAGCTTAGATTTTTTATGCCTTTATGGATTACGAGATCACAATTTGAATTCAATGTGGCGGACATTTTGAGACGCCACATCGGTATGGCATACAACACCTTCACACTTTGGCCAACGAACAATATACTGAAGCTCTGCATTCGGGCGAAAACAGCAGCTCGTGTCTAACGAGGCCCCGCGCCTACGCTCGGCGGAAGTGGGGGGGGGCTTGCTCGGAGAGGAAGAGATCGCTGTTTAACGGACATTTTCACCGACCGCCTTTCGACTCTCGGTTATTTGCAGAAAAGTCGAGCATCGCCGAGCGCTCATGCGAGAGAGAACAACATTTATCTGAAACACGTGAATACCCTTTCTTTTGATTCCGAGATAGAACTCCACCAGTTCTTCAGGCTCTCCATTGATAAGTCTAATTTTGGAGTTGTAAATAATTTTAAATATAAAAATTACGTGATATTTTGTTACCTTTTGTAAAATGGAGATTATTGGTGGTTTATTTTAAAAACCAATCAATAGTCCTTCCTTTTCCTAGAACATAGCTTCAGATGCATGGTCCGACGCGACGTGGCGGTATTGCCTTGCGAGGCAGAGTTCGCCGGATTGCAGTCCGCCGGTTACCGTTGAACGACCGAGAATCGGCGGCGGTCTCGGCCGGTCACTGGCGACCGGGAGCTCCAACCGTTTGAGAAGGACGGTCGAGAGGATGGTCTCGAGAGAAAGAGGGGCGAGCGAGCACGAAGTTGCACTCGGAGCGAATGATTGATTGATTACTGATTCCGGGCTCGTCCCCTACTGAGGTCGTTAGTCCCGTAAGTGTAGTGCATGCTTTTCATTGGGAGGTCGCGTTGATCTTCCCTCACTGGATGGCGAGATCCGGCGCCGACCTACCGTCGACTAGCAGAGTTTTCCCCTCCCAGGTATTTCCCACCGATGGGGCACCGCCCCAGACGGAATAAGTTCTAAGTCTCCGACCGGTGTCCCGGGATGTGTGGTAGTGTAGTGCATATTAATGTAAGTGTGTGTGTATAAAGGGTGAAGATAGGAAAAGGAAGAAGAAGGAAAGATCGCGCTCGGTTCGTGGCTCGTTTGTTAGGATACTGCACCGCTGACATTCGCCTGGAGTTGATCTGAGAAACCACGCAAAACTATTAATCATAACAACTTGCCGCTAGAACTCTAGACTGAGACTGAATTCGACCTAGCTGAAAAGCTAGTGCCGAAAATCCTGCCACCGTCGGGACTCGAAGCTAGGTTCACGCGGTCAGAGGCACTGCAGCGACATCAGTTGATGCACTGAGCCACCACTCCCCGTGAAAACGGAGATAATTCAGACTTCAATATACAATAACACTTAGCTGTGTACTCATTCCCCAAGGGCATAAGTTTTTTCGACACATTTAAAAAATTGTGCAGCGTAACAGGCTAAAAATATTTGCATTTCACTATTCTTCATAGCACTGGCTAACATCTCAAACATTTTGACCTTTGAGTTTATCATACGTGGTTTTCTTGCTGGCTGCCGTCCTACGAGGTTTCTGTCGTCGCCAAAACTTTGCCTTTGAAACTCGTTGATTGATTGGTTGATTGATTTATTGGTATTTCGGACGCGTCATTAATCCCGTAAGTATAGCACATGTTTCTATCACGGAAGGTGGCTATGTTCTTCTTCCGTTAGAATGCGCGATTTGCGCCGACCTTACACATCCGTTTGTGGGGTTTTCTTCTACCAGGTAACTCCTGCTAGCGGGACACCGCCCAGCCGATACACGATCTAAGGACTCAACTGCTATCCCGTCGTAAGTAATGTTTGTAAGTGAGTATGCATATGTGTGTGTAAGTAAGGGGTGAGATTAGAACAAGGAAGAGGAAGGAAAAATCGCGCGCAGCCCGAGGGCCGTTTGTTAAAGTTTGCTACTGTTCCGGCATTCGCCTGGTATTGATAGGAGGAACCAAGGAAAACTACAGATCAGAGCAGCCGACCCCTGGAATTCCCCTCCAGACAGCGACGGAACTCGACCTAGCTATACAACTAATGCCGAAAATCCTCCCACTATCAGGACACGAACACCATAACCTCCCGGTCACAGGCACTGCAGTGATCTCCATTGATACTCTGAGCCACCTCCGCCGGTTTGCAATTCGTACCTAGAACCTTCGAATACATGGTATAAACTTGCCTGACCGCCATCGCCGACTCAGATCGCACCTGCGGAAACCAGATTTTTACCAGTCCTGCGGTGGCTGGGCAGTCAGATGGAGCCACACTGCGGTTACCCAGCGATAGCAGTCATGGCCAACACCAAGTTAATATTTCATTTCAACGGGTTTTCTTTGTTAATATTAATTTGCTTTCATTTAAATGCGATTGGTTTTACCGGCACGTATAAATCTGGGTCTGTACTGTGTACTTCCTGGCATTAGTCCCTACCGCAAGTCTGCCATAGGTGTTTGACGGAAACAACTAGATTAACGTTGGAAAATCCACTCAAACAAATATTGACATTGTTAAAATGAAATATGTAACATACTACAATACAGTAATTGTGAAATAATATCCTTAAGAACTGTAACCTGATGGAAATACCAATCCGTACCGTATTGTAGATTACTAACTACGATATGTATCTCGGCCTCAACGTTTAAGGGACTCAAATGCATAGTTTCGAGTTATGTAACGTTTCAGATTGCATTTTTGCACACAAATTTCTTGGTAGTTTAAGTCTACCAATGTCTACTTTTTGTTTGTTTTAAATATTTGATACGCCCCTGGTCCGTAATCCTGGTTGTGGCAGTGGCATATATATAACCAGATTGTGACTCATAAATCTTACAAAACCGCCTTAATTCCTTAATGGTTATAATTAGTTATAATTCCTATATAAAAGATCTATTTTACTAGTAAAAAACTTCATGATTTTTCACAACACAGCTTGGCCTAATGTATACAGTAAAACTACCGTTTGCAGCGAAATTTACGGCTCGGCATTGGATAAAACAGTTCTTCTAATAAATTAGTGTATTAGATTAACACTTTTCTTCTGCACAGTGGATATATTTTTGTTTTTCTTTTCGTTGCCTTATTACGTGTCGTGAAGTGATTTGGCCATTTTTATAACTCTGTTCTGCTTATTTTCTAATAATGTAACTTCATTTTCTGTGCACGTCTTCTAGAATTCAGTGGAAACACAATTCTTCAAATTATCGTTTCCATGTTGTCGCGGCAGGAAGTAATAAGAGCTAACATTTATTGCTTATTTATCCTTGAAAATATATTTTATTACATGGGAGTTTTTTTGTTGTTTTTTTCTCCCTTTCAAAATTCAAAATTTATTGCTTATTTATCCTTGAAGATAGATTTTACTACATGGGAGTTTTTTTTTCTCCCTTTCAAAATTCAAAATTTAAGTAGTATATGACTTAGTGTAGGGATCACAGAATTTTGAAAATGTGCACACAATTCACTTTTCCCCATAGCACGTCATACGCAGTTTTTAACTGTTTTTTTGACGTAAAATAAATAAATAAATAAATAAATAAAATAAAATAATATTGATAAGTAATTTATAAAATACAACAATGATTTCATTAGTCTCACAATTAAATTTCATGCTGTACGTAATTTCAATTAAATATAATATATGTACTATGATAAATTTATAAGTTCTCATTTGCTTATTTTAAAAGTGAATTATTAATTTATTAAATTAATAAATTTCCTGCGAGTTTTAAGCATGGGTTCGACATACAACATACTCTCCTTACCTGTTGGATGGAGACATGTGATTCTATACACAACCATCATTCCTGGAACTTCTATTAATTGGAATCAATTATTAGATTGATGGTAATTACTATGGATATTCAGCCTTTTTCCATAATAAAAATTTAACATTTTTTCTTATTACTTATACATGGCAGATCTGTCAAATTTCCGTGAATTTCTTTTCACTTGAAACATTAAAACACCGTAGGGGTTTGATTACAGTTCGTAAGCTTACTTTCATAATTATATTCGTAATCTCGATCGTTGCAACAATCAAGATTATCAATCCATATGGATTCTCGGTTGACTGGCAGAATGAAGTCCCCGGAATCCTTGGTGAACCAATTTTCGTGTCATTTTCTAAATAAAAATATTATATATAATTAGATTTAATATTCCCAAAAATCTAACACGCGGTCACGACTTTCCCTATATGTGTTTCGTATGAATTATCTACTCGCGACTGACTATTCATCTACTTTTTGGAAAATTCTTCCATCTAGAAGCTACTCTGATGTATCTTTCCTCGAAACATATAATCTATTCAATCCAAACTTCCAACTATTATATTAATCAAATTCCCAATTACCAGTTAATGTCACAATTTACACGAGAGCAAGCTCTCAAACTTCGAACTAAACAATTCTCGGCTTACTATAATCCCAGCCTACGTTGGAAACTTGCTCGCACCTCACCAATCGCTTACGTGTGCTCACGACGAACTTTTTCCAGAGAATTAATTCATGTGTCCTTCCTGACGATCACTACAACCCAACGCCCTTTTCATATTTCTGCACATCATGTATTCGGGGCCGTGTCCATTTGTATAACGATCTGACATCAAGCATGGAATATTAATCATTGATGCCTTGTCCTAACTACGCGTCTTCTTTGACTAAAAACGATGCTGTATTCAAACGCTAAATGTTGATTTTATCATGAAAGATTAATTACCAGGTTCTTGGCTAATCACAGTACATGTTGAATGTTACTTCATTGTCTGTTCACGTTTTCTTACGTTCAGTGAGTAACATAGTTACTCAAATAAAGTTCTCCATGTTCCTTAGGCAATAAGTCGATTCCTTCACGAAGAGCACGACGATGGATAATAGCCAAAATTTGTAGCTTCTCTCCTCTGTAAATAGTTTTTAGTACACGGAAGCTGATATTTTCTTATCAATTTTTGCCAAAACCCTCGTTTTTAGTTGTATTTATAATCCAACTTGCATATGGTTTACGGTAGAGATCCCATGATTTAAGAAAACGTGCACAGAATACACTTCATGGGTTCGGGGTTGTAACGGTTAACGTATTGGGCTGTTGTAGTTTGCGCCTTATAACTCGATCGAAGCCGTAGATTTTTATGAGTGAATAAATTTTCTTACACCTCCCTTTGGAGGAGAAGTAAGGCCGTCTGCACCATGTTGTAAATTTACAGCACGTACAAGATCTACACGCTTAAAAGAAACCTCTGAACAAAATTTAAATCACCTTCTTGGTCGCCCGAGATAAATCTTCTTACTCCGCTAGATGGTGAAAGGCGCGTAGCAACATTTGCGTGGTCAAACAGAAGAGAGGGCCTGATGGCCCGAGTCCCGCCACTTAAAATAAGACCTGAACTGAATTGAACTTCTCTCCGTAGTAAGACATACACACTTTTAAATTTTTTCGACGTTAAATAAAAACCTGTTATCAAGAGGTTTTGTTAAATAAACAACTGGGGAATGCAGTTGCATTTCTTACAAGTCCACCACGCGTTTCGTTGCGCCCATCCGGTGGGAGGAGGATTTCCTGGCGCGGGCTTCCGCTCTCGGTACTTAATCCTACGTGACGAATTCCCGAATACTTCAGACCAGGGATTCTTTGTGAATTTTCTTTTTCGCTCGAGTTTTCCCACGGTCCTCGAAAGGGCTTAAAGGTCAGTAAAAGTTGTTTTCTGACATTTGCTTTGAACTCTGCGAAGTTTCCTCAGTTGCAGTGCCAGAAGTACAGTTGAAGGTCTTATGACGCTAATGAATTAACGTGCCTGCGCCAAGAACACATAATAAATTGTCACGAAATCATCTTCCAGGCAATTAAACGCATAGAAATTCCTTTTTTTAAAAAAAAACCTTGCTTTGAACAATTTATTTTTCAGGGCCGTCAATTGTTAATTCTTTAACCTTATGTCTTTGTCACGGAAGTCCCTCTTTTCTCAAGGCAGGGGGCCAATCGGGGAACTGAAAATTTAATTTATAGTATTAAAGGAGAGAAAAATAATTATTTTTAATATGAAAATTCTAAACTGAAAGTTGGGCGTTGGCGGATGCGAGACCGTTGGTGGAGGTGAGGCGTTGGTGGTGGCAGAGACGTTGGCGAAGGCAGGGGCGTTGGTAGAAGTGGGGGAGTTGGCGAAGGCAAGGACGTTCGTGGAGGAAGGGGCGTTGGTGGAGGTGGGGATGTGACCTCTACCCAGGCTGGGTGTGAAATGTCCATGGATTCGGGGCTCTCCTTTTTGAAGATTTTGTAAAAAAAAATAACACAAAGTCGTAGTCACAGAACATTTATAATTGGACGTTTCCTTGAGCAATTACCAAGATACAAAATGTCATTCCAAAACACCCATAACAAAAAGAACAAACATTGTACAATATTAAAAAAACAAAAAATAACCCAAGAAAAAACAACAAGTTTTCCTCAAATATAAACTTTGTTTTGTTCTGGAGGCAATCATTTTATCCATTTACTAGTTTTCTTATGACTAAAATAAGAATTGAACATTAGCACTAATCAGACTTCAAAAAGTAAAGAATGACATGACAGTGATGAAATGTGTAATCAATATTATCACATTCCTTATTGCACTATCAAACTATTGCTTAAGAATTAAAAACACAAATTGAATTATTAATTTTTTTAAGTTCATTCATTCATTCATTTATTGCAGGTTATTTTTCTCTTAAATGACCCTTACAGTACATCTCCCCTTGAGGACAAAAAATTAAGCAAGTGACTGTCTCTTCAGAACACTGTTCAGTCTCCGTGTCAACACCACAAAAACATTTAAACTAGAAAATAAACTACAAATGACCAACACATGTTATCACCTCAGAGATCAACATGAATGTATTCTTGAAATTACAAGAGTTTAAATGTTGTGCTGAAATAAATGTAGAAATGTAACACATTCTGGCTCTTATATCATATTAAAGCTCCTGCATGATCTGTACAGAGAGGCGTATCTACGGTATGGAAAACATGGCACGTGCTATGGGCGCCACTCAGAAAGGGCGCAATTTAGCATTCGGCATTGAAGGAAAAAAGTTAAAAATTAATTTAAAAAAGAAAAACAATTCAATTAGAGAATTAAAGTTTTACACAAAGGATGAAATAAAATAAACTTTTCCATAGGACGCATACAATTTCTTTCTCACGGCTACGAGCGCGGCAAAAAGTGGAACTATTCCTCCACTTTTCGCCCCTCTCCGCGCCATGAAAACTAACTTACTGAAAACTAACTCGGACGCCGGTGGCGCCCTCGCGATTAGTATACTATTATTGAGAGCAGCTTTTTTAAAATGAAGCCGTATTTTGACTACAGATTTCATTGCATAAAATTAATCGCATTTTTTGACAAGTCAAATATTCTCCACGACTGTTAATGAAGGTTTTCTTTATTGTGAAACCGTAATAAACTCAAGTATACCCCGAAGGAAACGCGACACCTCTCATATTGGCTTTTCCGAGGAAGCCCTTCGACCGAAGACCAAGGCGATGATTATCTTATTATCGGTGCGCATTATCTTATTGTCGGTTTGGTCAAGATATTCTTGTAAATCCGTTTGACGTACACGTACAAAGTGGAATCAGATTAGTTGCTGATTTACTTCACCCAGTGCTAACTTTGTGAATATAACAATTGTTTTTACGACATTCTAATATTTTTGAGTTCCTCGCTATAAGACCACCAAAAATCCTTTTTCCATACGGCGTAGGCAGGTGGGGCGTTGGCGGAGGCAAATTAGATTGTGGAGGAGGGGCGTTGGTGGAGGCAGGGGCGTTGGTAGAGGCATGGGCTGTGGCGAAGGCAGAGGCGCTGGTAGAAGGGGCGTAGAGAGTAGGGGCGTTGGCGGAGGCAAAGTAGATTGTGGGGGAGGGGCGTTGGTGGAGGCAGGGCGTTGGTAGAGGCATGGGCTGTGGCGAAGGCAGAGGCGCTGGTAGAAGGGCGTAGAGAGGTTGGGCGTTGGCGGAGGCAGAGTAGATTGTGGGGGAGGGGCGTTGGGGAGGCAGGGGCGTTGGTAGAGGCATGGGCTGTGGCGAAGGCAGAGGCGCTGGTAGAAGGGGCGTAGAGAGTAGGGGCGTTGGCGGAGGCAGAGTAGATTGTGGGGGTGGGGCGTTGGTGGAGGCTGGAGCGGGGGCCGGGCCAGCTGGCTCGTTGCGACGGAGTGCCCGGTCCGTTCACTCGCGTAGGTGTCGCCCGGGAAGCCCTTGCGAGGGTGCCGACTCGCACAACGCCAGAGATAACAGCCGAGGAACTCCCAGCGGGCTGAACTTCCACCCGATGTATTTCCCCTTTTTCCCAAGAGGTTTGTGGTTCCTCACGCGGACCTGGAAACGGGACGTGGCTAACGCTTTCTCGAACACGCTCGCGTAATACGCGTTTTTGATGTGTGGAGATGATAAGCATTCTTTCCGATCATAGACACTGAGTGCATACAACACTGTGTGAGAAAATAAATTGCCAGATTTGTTCAACATTATTTTATTATTTCCAGTTCGCTGTGACTACAAATTACACTTACGATTTAAATACATTGACTTCTTGTAAAAATTGCATGATTCACTTGTTACAGTTTATTCTTGGTATAACTGATAAAAGTTTAATCGAGCCAATGTCTTTAATTATTTTTATGAGAATTTCTTTCTCAAAATTGAGTTTTTGCTACTAAAACTTCAGAAGTATTTCTGTTTCGTTTTTGAACTTCTCGACAAAAAATTCGTTCAATACATTAAAACTTTGGATGATAATTTTGCAATTATCATTCTATATTTCTGTATCCCCTCAGTCCGAGTTTACTCAGATTTTCAAATAGGAAAAATTATTAATCGAATGTATGTAAAATATTTCTCGTATGAACTGGCAAGGGTAGGTCAGGCTACAACTGTTTCCATGGCAGCGACTCTGACTGGGAGGTCCTTGGGATCAAGTTCCGACGGTGGCGGATTTTCAACAATAGGTAGATAGCTAGGTTGAGTTCATTCGCTGCCTGAAGAGAAATCCTAAAGGCCAGTTGCTCTGATACGTAGTTACCCGCAATTCTCCGGTCAATTCCAACCGAATAAAACCAAGTTGAAGCAGTACCCAACAAAAGGGGCCACGGACCACGTGGGATCTTTCCTTCCACATCTTTGTTCTATTATCTCTTTACACACACACATTCACTGCACAACGTTATTTGTCAGGAGACTCGTCGTGAGTCAAGAGCATTAATCGGCGCTGGGGCGGTTCACCGCTTGGAGAGATACCTGAAGAGCGAAACCCGGCAAGCCGACGTGTAGGTCGGCGCCGGATTTCGCATTCCAGTGGAAGAGGAACACCACCTCCACATGCACTACACAAATAGGACCAAAGCAATTGACGATCCCTGAAACATCAAAAAATCTAAATCCGCCCCATCTTCGCGGTCAGTATTTAATAAATACTTCAATATTTTCTCCAGGTAAACTTATTAACTTCATTTAATTGGTTCTTACCCCCCAGCGTACCTTACGTAAAGCAAGCGTGATTCAGTAAACCGACAAAATGATATATTTTGAGGTAGTATTTTTAGGAAGCAGTGGATCGGGGGCGGTAGCTCAGTGCATCAACTGATGTCACTGCAGCGCCTCTGACCGGGAGGTCCTAAGGTCCTAGGTTCGAGTCCTGACGGCGGCAGAAATTTCGATTCTATCTTTTCAGCTAGGTCGAATTCAGTCGCCGTCTAGAGGAGAATTCTAGCGGTCGGCTTCTCAGATCGGTAGTTTTCCGTTGTTCCTACGATCAACACTAGGCGAATGCCGGAGCAGTACCCTACCAAACGGGCCACGGATCGTGCGCGATCTTTCCTTCCTCTTCCTTGTTCTATCCTCTCCCCTTACATACACACACACACACTAACATGCACTACACTACCAAATATTCCGGGAGACCTGTCGGGAGCCTAGAGTTTGTCCCGGCTGGGGCGGTGCCCCGCTGGTGGGAGAGTTCTGGTTAGGAAGAAACCCCGCTAGCCGACGGTAGGTCGGTGTCGGTTCTCACCATCCAGTGGAGGGAGATCACCGCCATCTCTCGAGAAAAACATGCAGTACACTTACGGGACTAATGACCTAAGCAGTTGACGCGCCCGGAAACACGAAAAAATCAATCAATCAATCAAAAGGAACCAATGGACGCTTCGCTACGCGTATCCAATCTGGCAACGATGCTCCAAATTCCGTGATTAAGACAAGAAAACGTTGATTCTGTGCAAGGCTTAAGTTACAACAAAGTTTTTGTTACAACGAAATATTTTTTCTGCGATCTCATGGCGCTCCGATTTCTCCGCATACGGGGTAGATCCGTTCGGAAAGGAACGTTGCGGTTAAAACACTTTTTTTTTCTATTTTGAAATTCACAGGATACGGAGATAAATAGTTTCATAGTACTCATAAATAGCAATCCTCTTTTCAATTAGCCAAAAAATTGTCATAGAACGCACGGTGCATAGTGGAGACAGTTGTAAATTTCCGGAAGTCAGCATTTAGTCATCTTATTCTCAAAATACTTTTCGAAGAATCAATTTAGCAAGCTTTCTCCAAACAGATAGATAATGATACCACAATTTAATATTTATCTTTTATTTCCTTGTGTGAAATTAATATTGAAAATATGAATAGATAGTTATAATCACCAACAATAATGATAACTTGCTTCGTCGGGCAACGAGACGTGAGAATCCGTTCAACTGAGATTGTATTAGCTGCATTCGAGATCCGTTATCGTTCCGGCAAAGCTCACAAATGATTCGGCGAAAGTCGTAGCTGGAGCTTCATCTCAAAAGTAAAACAAAAAAGCCGCATTTTTTAGGAAAACTAAACAACTAAATAATTGAAGGTGGAGATTTTTTCTTAACATGAAATTTTGTTAACCTAAACTAGTTCTTTCATTAAAGTCACGTATATTTTTTAAACATTTTAGTAGTTTTCGAGCAATATTGCGAACTATATTTGCAATTTTAAAAAATTACACAAATAAGATTTTCTCAAAAACAGTTCAAAATTTTTTCTTCAAACTTTTGGTAGGGTTATTGCTAAATGTAACGTACAAGATGACATAAACGCCATATTGCTCTTTTTTTTGTTTTTGAAAAATTAAAAAATGATTTTTTTACTTTTCTCTCGCGTCAGTAATATTTACATTAGAGGCAACTTCATCACATTTTTATTGTTACGAGTACATGTGCTTTAAATAAGATCAAATACAGTTTCTCGAAAAATCAACCTTTTTCTGTCAAAATGAGCTCAAATTTCCGCATTTTCAGAAACGCCCTTAGAATAACCCTCAAATAATAAGAAATTATTGATATTAAATTATCAAAATAAATATGAAAATAAAAAGTTTGCCTTAAAATATTTTATATTAAAATTATAAATACAATATAAATAATTTGAAATAAAAAAAATTTTTTTTAATTTTAAAAATTTTATTATAAATTAATTCAATAATTTTACATTGAAAATAATTGATACATTTATGAAGAGGAGGCTTATGGCAGATCAATTACAAGTCGCATCCCAAATATATTTGGTCTGCCATATCGAGGTCTCTGCCATACCACCTCTGTTCATAAATGTATCAATTCTTTTCCTATACTGTAACATTGTAAGTTTTTATTATTTTTACATTGTTCCTGAGGAAGACCACAAACAATAGGACCGAAACGTTGTAAACAACTTTAGTATTGTGTAATGTAATATAAAGTTAATTTCAATATGAATTATTTTGGTCTTTTAGTTATTTAATACGAGAATTAAACATATTACATACCGTTGTAATGTAAATGGTTGCTTATTTTATTCGTAAGGTTAAATAGGCGTTTTAATGGCATTATGCTGTTACAGTAACTTTTTATCACCTACGAGTGATAACATGTTTAATCTACGTACATACTCCCGTGGCTCTCCAAGTGTTGGCGCACGCGCTCCTGGTGGTAGTGAAGTACACTATTTGTCTCGACGTAACCTAATACTGTGTATACTTTGCGTTTTACTACACCCTGGAATCACATCAAATCAAATCAAATATCACACACAACGATAAAAATATTTTATCCACTCGTAGAAAAATACCTCACTCACTCCTATTGTTGCTTATAAAGTTAATTCCTTCCTCTCGTAGATAAAGTCTCCCCTCATCATCTAGTATAATTATTTTTAAAATAGGTTTGTGTCTCCATGCAGCGGAATCTAAGTAAATGCTTAATCTGCTTATGTATATGAATTATCATATACTATGTTGAATTATCATAGGTAATACTGCGAGCGAGTGCTTTGGAAATTGTCGATCAATCCCTGACTCGGGAAGCGAGTAGGGGATTTATCTGAGAATTCCAAAGCACGAGTCGTATTTAATAGATTCCACGTTCAACAGAGTGCCAAAATGTGCCAAATATTGAAAATAACTGAAAGCATGTTAAAATCAAAGAGGTTAAGTCATATCCACGGTCTATTGCACATCAACACAGACAGATACATACCACCTCCTAAGATAGATGAATCGCAGCTTATTATTGGTCAGTAAGGAGGGCCGGAAGGAAAAAATGAATAGAAAAAGGAATAAATGTTTTCAGATACCCCGCCCCACACTGGTTGAATCGGACCAAAAACCTGGCCATAATGACAAAATTCAAAGTGCGCGTTCGAGATTCTGACCTATCAAAGTTCGTTTGGAAGACATTGGAGCACACTACTTTAGCTCCAGAACGTTATTTCAATCATTTTTGTCGTCCTTACGGTCTCGTAAAGTTACCGTTGCACGAAAGACGCGAAATCATTGCTTCTTGTCGACTACTTTTGTTAAATTAAAAAGTGTTTAAATTATTTTTCTAGGATTCTTTTCATGTTTCCAAATAAAAGACACGTTTGACTACAAGATAGGTACATTTTTAAGAAAAAGTGTCTAATTATTTTATTATAATACGGCTGAATTCTAACCCGTGTAGCGTAACAATGTTAGTCATGTTTATTGTGGATTATATTTTTTGTCCTGCGTATTCATGGCTCAATATATTTTTTTTTATCAATTAGAATGCCCTTAATCAGAATAACACACATTTAGCTGCATATATCTGCAACTTTTTATTTTATAGCCACTTTACTGCAATGCTACATAGCCAGATTTAACACTAGATATACCGGAAGTGTCTTCGACGCCAGGGGGATTTATTTTCTCGGTATTTTTTTAGGATTTTTTTTCTTCTGATAATTACTTTTAATAAGAAAATTACTGATATAAATTTTTGAAATGATTAAACAACGTGCCACCGAGCACTTTAAGAATTTTAGTGTACTTCTTATTTTCATGTTGTAGAAACCAAGACTAAGGGTTCTACGGGTGTAAAAGTGAGATTAATGATGTTATGTCAAACTACAGTTGAGCATTTTTTCAATAACATATATTTTTTTCAATAAGTAAGTGCTGACGCAATTTGGTCTGTACAGCGTTGATTCCCGACAGATGGGTGACAATTAACACAAAGTACACAGAAACACATAAATATACACATATAATTTATAATATTGCTTATAATATAATTATACTATTGTAAATGTATCTAGCTCCAAATTCCGCATTTTCAGAAACGCTAAAATGCAATTTTCTCGAAAAGAGCTCCAGATTTTGGCTTTAAATTTTTTAAACGGATAGTTCTAAATTGACTTAATAACACGACATAAATGCCATTGTGATGTATTCTTTTGTTGTTTTTTAAATTAAACAAATTTAGTTTTTGAAAAATTTCTTATATCGTCAATATGTACTTTACGGGCATTTCTTATACATTATCGTATTTGCGAGTATAGTTACCTCTAATAATTTGATGTAAATAATTGTTCGCCACGTCATACAAGGAAATTTGTGTCAGCTGCATTTTCGATGGCCCTTTTGACCTTGAATGACGGCATGTTTTCTTAAGCATTTCCTTTCTTGAGCATCTAACTTGCAGTGACGCATCGAAGTGATCATTGTTGTCCGGTGTCATGATCTTCATGCTCCGTTTGGATTTCCCAGGAGCATTCAGTCGTTAGTAAATCCACTTCCTACGTTGTGTGTCTCTTTTCACGGCCTCTTTTCCTTTATGTCAAAAGAATGAAAAGGTATATAAATGCCCAACGATAGTTAGAAATTGCACTAAAATTCACTTTTCCCCATAGCACGTCATACGCAGTTTTAACTGTTTTTTTTGACGTAAAATAAATAAATAAATAAATAAATAAATAAATAAATAAATAAATAAATAAATAAATAAATAAATAAATAAATAAATAAATAAATAAATAAATAAATAAATAAATAAATAAATAAATAAATAAATAAATAAATAAATAAATAAATAAAAAATAAATAAATAAATAAATAAATAAATAAATAAATAAATAAATAAATAAATAAATAAATAAATAAATAAATAAATAAATAAATAAATAAAAAATAAATAAATAAATAAATAAATAATCAAATAAATAAATAAATAAATAAATAAATAAATAAATAAATAAATAAATAAATAAATAAATAAATAAATAAATAAATAAATAAATAAATAAATAAATAAATAAATAAATAAAAATCACCACGATTTTGGCAAGATATTCCGTCAATAACGGTGTATTTAGGATAAGAGGTGATATCATAAATTTCCATAATAGTGTCTCTAACGCAATTAAGTTATAGTGTGAATGACACATTGTTCTTTTCAAAGAAGAGAACGTTAGTAGAATTAATATGATAAGTTAATATATCAAATGTTACCAAAAGCTCCCTTTTTTCATAATTCAATTTTAAAAAAATAGTGTAGGAAACGGAAGAGGGTATAGATTCCAGAGCACAGGAAAAGGTGCGCAGATGCTACTTTACGAGCATAACGATTGTTCACTTTTTATACGTTAAGTAAATCAATGAACCAAGGAAGTCAAAAACTCTCTTAAATCACATTTCCCTCTAAAAAAATTCTTTACCTTTTAAATCCGATAAATCTTTTTAAAGCAGCGGTTTTGAATTTCGTTGTAATATTTGTATTCGGCAACTTCGAAAACAGAACTTTACATATTTTTACTTACAATCCCTTCACTTTCAAGCTTCAAATTTTAATATTGATATTTAATTTCGATATTCGTCATCAGCGACCGCGAGAACCATTCTATCAATCTTTTTACACATATTGGGTTCATTTTTATGAGTCAATTAGCCACTTCGAACCCGCCATTTTGAATTTTGAAATTTCATTTCATGATATTCAAATTCAGCGTCCTCAAAACACCCTTGATACCAATTTTTACGCAAATCCACTGGCATTTACAATTATGACCACGTTTTAGGCCCGATTCAACCAGTGTGCGCCCTGATTGAGGCATTTTATATGTATAATTAAAAACTATTGGTTTTCATTTCACGAGTGGAATAGTCAATAAAATATAGCAACGAGCGCTGTTGACATTGTATACCAACAAAATTCGTCTATTCAAATCGTCATCTAAATTCGTCTTAAAAACTATTTTCTTTGACCACAAACTACAGAGTTGATTGGGTAGTACCGGGGGCCCCCAAATAACCAATTCTTCCCCTCACTCCTCTCGCACCTAGCGCAATGCGTGCTCAGGGAACTTTGCGCAGATTACGCCGTACGCAATGTATATTTATAGTTCAACAAACGGAGGTGCAAACCCATTCAGCCTCGGGTAGGAACCATGTTACGAGTACTGCATTATTTTCCCGACAGTAACTTTAATTTAAATTTTAATTCAAGTATTTTTAATATTTTTTAACTCTACATGGTTTCTCATTCCTATAAACAGTCATATAAAAAGTATTCAAGTTTGGATTCGAAACGTCAATGTATTGAGTAGACGAATTTATTTATCTGTAAAATAAACTTGAGCAAATAGGTACTATATACCTTACACGACGCATTAGAGAGTATGTAGTGATACAACATACGTTAACGTATACCTTCAACAAATTGTTCAAAGGCAGGGGTGCAGTTGCTCGTGCAATAGGGCGATTAAATGATATTTCTTCAGTTTCTCACATAACTCGGATGTGGTCTCTTCGTATATTTTTTCAATTTCCAAATACATCTAGCATGAATGCCCAGTAATTTATAGTTTTCTTAACTAGGTCTCTGAAACATTTAGCAATTTCCAAGAATATTACTATCGAGAAAAACATAAGTACTGTTCTAATAATGCAATAACTACTTTACATGTGTTGTTAGGGAAATAGAAAGAGAAAAGAAAGTTCCAGAAAAAAGAAAGAAGAAAAAATTGAGAGGTTTCTAGGTGTAATTAATGGAACGAGCAAAAAATAGTAACAAATATGCCAATTTATCCAAATTTAACATTCAGAGAGTTTATTACATTGGTTATCTTACAAAGCAATGAGCAAGCAACAAAGTCCGACGCATTTTTCTTAATAGAAGTGTCTAAGAGGGTATTCGTGTTACCGGGGTGCTAACAAATATGTTTATTAGTCCTGTAAATGTAGTGCATGTTATAATCCGGGAGGTGACGATGTTCCTCTTCCTATAGATGCGGCGCCGAGCCCCCAGACCTAAGCTCCTGACTGGGCTCTGACATGTGTGGTAGTGCATTGCAAGTAGATAAGTGAGTGAGAGCCTGAATGTGTATGTGTCTTACGTATAAGAGGAGATGACAAGGCTGAAGAAAAGATTGCACACGGTTCGTGGCTCACTTGTTAGGATTCTACTCCGACATTCGCCTGCAGTAGATCAGAGGAACCACGGAAACCGATCAAACAAAGCAGTTTTATTAGTATTTTCCTCCAGATGGTTGTTGAGTTTCACCCAGCTTTATGGCTACTATTGAAAATCCGTCACCGATATTCAAACCCCATATCTCAGACAGAAACGCAAAAGTAGTCGCGAGAACCAATCCCAGCCAGTACGCTAGATGTTCTTTGGATCTTGTTGTTGTCGATATTATGTTCCTTTTAGAAATCATGTTCGCCGATATTTAAGTTCTCTTAATGAGACGGTACCGTTCAGTTTACATTTCTTTATGAATGAGCCCAACTTTGTATTTTTTTTATTATTTTCATTTTTTTTTTAAAATTTTAAAAATTCCTTTTTTAAATTTGTTTTTTAATTTACTTTTTAGTTTGCTATGAAAATCCATTGATGAAGGGATACATTATCCCAAAAACCTACCGGAAGCGGTAGCTTAGTGCATCCACTGTCACTGTAGCGCCTCTGATCGGGAGGTCCTAGGTTCGAGTCCTGACGTCGGCAGGATTTTCGACACTGCTTTTCAGCTAGGTCGAATTCAGTCGCTGCTAGCGGCCGGCTGCTCTGATCGGTAGTTTTTCGTGGTCTCTCCGATCAACACCAGGCGAATGCCGGAGCAGTACCCTACCAAACGGGCCACGGACCGTGCGCGATCTATCCTTCCTCTTCCCTGTCCTATCCTCTCCCCATTACACACCACTTACACTAACATGCACTACACTACCACATATTCCGGGAGACCGGTCAGGAGTTTAGAGCTTGTCCGGGCTGGGGCGGTGCCCCGCTGGTGGGAGAGTCCTGGTTAGGGGGAAACTCCACTAGCCGACGGTAGGTCGGCGCCGGATCTCGCCATCCAGCGGGGGAAGACCACCGCCATCTCCCGAGGAAAAACATGCACTACACTAACGAGACTAATGACCAAAGCAGTTGACGCGCCCGGAAACACGAAAAAAACAAACCGAAAACTAGTTTTGTTTTTCGTTAAAACGTAAGCAATTTCAGATCTCGTGATCCTCTTTCTAATCGATTATTTCGTGTTGCCGAAAGCGTCAACGGCTACGATCATTAGTCCCGGAAGTGCACTGCATGTTATTTATTCGCGGGAAGTAGCAGTCTTCCCCCGCTGGATGGTGATATCCGGCACCGAACCACGTCGGCTTAAGGGGTTGCCCCTAACCAGGTATCCCCCACCAGTGGGGCACCTCCCCAGCCGGGATATGCTCTAACCTTCCGACTGGTATCCCATTATATGTGGTACTATAGTGCACGTAATAATGAGGGATGAGGTGTGGAAGTGGGAGGTAAAGACAGGGCCAAGGGGAAGGAAAGCTCGTGCGCGGTTCGTGGCCCGTTTGATAGGGTACTGCTCCGGAATTCACCTATGTTGAACGGATAAACCACGGAAAACTACCGATCAGAGCAGCTGATCGGTAGATAGCTAGCCAGCTGTGAAATTCGACCTAGCTGACAAGCTAGTGTCTAAAATCGTGCTACCGTCGGGACTCGAGCCTCGATCCGGAGCTCCCGGTTCGAGGCATTATAGTGTCACCAGTTAATGCAATGCCCTGAGCCACCTCATTCTAAAATGAGCTATAGGTTGGAGGAACGCGGTCGCGGCGTGGTGCCAAGCAGGCAGGTGACGTAGCAGGCAGGAAGTGGCGGCGAAATCTGTTCATTCCAACGCCACCGCCAACGTCAAAGGTGCACAGGGGGCGGGGCTAAGAGGGTGGAGAGGGGGAGGGGGAGGGTGGGGCTGAGGGAGAAAGGAAGCGCGTTGGCGTGGGGAGGGGTGGCCTAGAGGGGGGAGTGGAAATGAACCTGCGCTTACGCGGCAGCTCCGCAGTCCTTCCCTGGGAGACGATGAGGTCAGCTACGAGGCAAGTGCTCCGGCTGTGGTGCTTGGGGATGGCCGTTTTGGCCACGGGTGAGTACGGCAGGAAACGATAAGGAGGAAAATGTTGTTGGGGGTGATTTCTGTAAATTCCTCATGGTTTCAAATTACTCCAAAGAAGGAAATTATTACCCTGAAACAGTAGCACCCTTACAACAAAATCACAATCGAATAGTCTGATTAATTAGAAAAATATACCAGGATACTACGGGGTACTAGTGGTGCATGCAAGTAATGTTTTTTATTAAGAGAAATAAATGTTGTTAATCCCACTGAAAAAAAAAACAATTTTTTTCTAGTTTTGATTTTAAAAGAACTGAAGTGTAATACATACTAATTGTTAGATAAGATACAACATATATATTGTTAAAAATATTTATGTTTTAGTTGCGTTATTCTCTTATTGCCACACATAGGGTAATAAGTAGTGCTTTCATAGTTTCTAGCAACAGTTTTGTTTAAAGATGCTGTGGTAATAAAAAATTATATTTTATACAAATTAGTTTTTGCTCTCGTTTTTTGATAATATAATTTCAGTAATTATTTCAATAAATTATTCAACGCAATTTAGATAATTGCAACTTAAAATTGTAATAGTATTGCATAGTCTAGATACAGGAATCGTAGGTGTGCAAGAAAAGTGACATCTCGAAAATCGTCGATTTAATTAAGTGAAGAAATTCAGTGCGTAATAATATCCTTATTTTACAAGTAAACATTGCATGTCGACAATTAAAAAATTAGCAGTTATGTAGAAAGAAACATTTTGTCATTGGGCGCCAAATATATAACTTCGCTCAGAATAATGCTCTTCTGGTAAAGAATGTTTAGAGGAGCTACGATTCTTGTACGGCCAATGTTTTGAAAACATTGATAATTTTGTAAAACATGCATTTTAAATAGTTACACACATATTAGAGCCGATGATTTTTAACATCGAAACTTTGAGCTCGATGTTTTTCCGTTTTAGATGTTTTCTTTGTGAATGAAAAAATTCTGATACTCACAATATTGTAAAAGCTAAAATATAAAGTAATAACTGGTAAAATATAAAGTAATAACTTTCAATTAACCAAACAAACACAGTTGGTTCTATCTTCATCGAGCAGACAACTCGTGCCCGAAATTACGTCGATACCCTGTCATTACCTCCGTCTTCGTGTTTTGCACTTGGAGAGGCGGTCATCGCATGCCCCTTGGGCGTACGGTCTGCCCTTCTTCCCGTACACTTCCACGGCGATCTAAGGACTGACCCCGAGGCCCTAGGGTCCCTGTAGTCCAGACGGTATCAGGATTTTTGACAGTAGCTACGTAGCTGGGTCGAGTTTAGCCAGTCTGAAGGGGAATTCTACCGGCCGGTTGCTCTTAGATTTACGTAGTTTCTCCGATCACTACCGGGCGAATGCCGGAGATGTACCCTAACAAACTGGCCACGGAACGCCCGCGATCTTTCCTTACTCTTCCTTGTCCTTTCTTTCTTTCTTTCTTTCTTTCTTTCTTTCTTCTTTCTTTCTTTCTTTCTTTCTTTCTTTCTCTTCTTTCTTCTTTCTTTCTTTCTTCTTCTTTCTTTCTTTCTTTCTTTCTTTCTTTCTTTCTTTCTTTCTTTCTTTCTTTTTCTTTCTTTCTTTCTTTCTTTCTTTCTTTCTTTCTTTCTTTCTTTCTTTCTTTCTTTCTTTCTTTCTTTCTTTCTTTCTTTCTTTCTTTCTTTCTTTCTTTCTTTCTTTTTGTTTCTTTCTTTCTTTCTTTCTTTCTTTCTTTCTTTCTTCTTTCTTTCTTTCTTTCTTTCTTTCTTTCTTTCTTTCTTTCTTTCTTTCTTTCTTTTTCTTTCCTCCCCCTTACTTACTTATACTTACACTTACACTTACAAGCATTAAACTACTACCATGCATATCGGGAGAGCATGGAACGGGGGGGGTGAGCTTGTCCCTGCTGGGGCGGTGCTCTGTTGGTGGGAGATCCCTCGTTGAATAAAACCCCGCAAGCCAACGTGTAGGTCGGCGCCATTCAGCCCCCTCCCGCGGAAAAAACATGCACTACACTTCTGGACCAATGACTATGGCAGTTGACGCACTCGGAAACACTAATCTAGCTAGTGTCAAAAATCCTGTCAAAGCCGGGACTCGAACCCCAGGACCTCCCGATGAGAGGTGTGTTTGTTTGGGCGTAGAAGTGGATGAGGCGTCTTGGTTGACTCAGAAAACACTATGAAACATCATGGTTTCTCGTAGCACAGACGCGCACATAGGGAGAGGGGGATTTTCAGTCAGTTTTTTTTTTTTTTTTTTTTTTTTTTTGTAATTTATTCTGCAGCGGGTCGGTATCCTCCTGCCACATTGGGTATTCTCAAGATACCGGGATGGCACTGATATGAGACTGTTAATATGCCTTGTGATTTGAAAACAACCTAAGGAGCTGCCTGGAGCAAGCTGATAAACGACAAAAGACTTTTAGTACACTGCGCCAGGAAAGTCTCTCCAAAGAGGCACCTTGCTGATGAGTGTGCTACAGCAACAGAAATAATGTTGGTAGCACGAGCTGCAGCTTGCAACAAAAGAAGACGTAAATTGCTTACTCACAACAATCATAACACGTGCTGGACGTGTTGTCCCCTTCACTTGTTTCCCAGCGATCTGTTTACTACAAACACAAATGCAATTTGTAATGTGAGGCCCTGGCTCGGCTCGGAGTGGAGACACATTCTTGGAGAACATTAGATTGAAGTTGGATATATGTAAGGTGACTACATTCTGCGCTGATACAGTCGTCTGGAATCGATGTGGACTCTTTTCTGTCTGTTCTGGGGACTTCAATCGCACGCGATAAATGAGGCGGAAAGGCCCGGTACTCCATGTGGCGTCTAGTGAACAAATCTTGAGGGTTCAATCAACAATTCTATACATTCATATTTGATGTGTTTCGCCACAGAGATTTTTGACAGAAACTAGGTAATAATTTTTTTTAGAAATAAAAACACAGATATATACTATGGAATAATAATTCTATTCAAGATATTCAAGATTGTTTCAAACACATTTGTAATATATTAAGTCAAAACCTAGATATTAGAATAAACCTGGAAGTTCAGTTTTTGATGTATAGCCCTGATAGTCACAATTTGAAGAAAAAACGTTGGATAGTTGAATAGTTATAATTGAAAATTACCAATTATAAAATAGTATCAACATAAAATCTTGTGCGTTTGATAGTGCAAGATAGTAACCATTTAGTTCTACATCAATCAGATTTGAGACGAGGTTTGGAAATTATAGAAAAGAAGGGAAATAGGCACACATGCAAACAATATGGCACATATGCTACGCTGCAATAAATGTTGCCATCGCGAATAACGTGGAAACGATGCATTCTACTCCCTAAAAACCGG
Source organism: Teleogryllus oceanicus (assembly GCA_964035755.1). NCBI lineage: Eukaryota > Metazoa > Arthropoda > Insecta > Orthoptera > Gryllidae > Teleogryllus > Teleogryllus oceanicus. Next base: position 12,088,443 of record CAXIVR010000010.1, read on the forward strand.
GCTTCCTCAACACCAGGACGGGGCGGCGAGTTGCGTCTCTTAAGATCAGCAAACATGCAAAAGTTTCAAATGTTGTTTATTTTTACTGCCACCTTATTTCGTGTTATTACCTTCCATACAGAGCTCGACATTCACTGCATCACTTACTTGAATCGAGAGGACATGTCTTATTAGGGGACTATGGGAATCTAATCTAACTAATTACGGGAAAGAAATATAAAATGACAACCGAGTCAAGTTAACAGCTAGTTAATTAGCAAATAAGTAAAAAATGAATAATTAAAATTAGGTAAAAAATAAATTCATGAATGTACCACGACCCTTAACTGCTTCTAGTGATTGAGCGGTTGTCCTCGGGCTTTTTGTCACCGCCCGATCATTAGAACCAGTTAACGGCCTTGGAGCATTAAAAGCTATTTATAACATTTGCTCATATGATATACATGTGTTAACACCCGTCACGGAAACCAAAGAAAAAGTTTTGCAATTTTCTTTGGTGATAAATTTATTATATACCCGTCATGCTACAAAAAACGTTTCTGGAAATTTTGTGGGATATAAATTAATTTTATATGCCCGAGAAAACACTAGAAACATATTTTTGAATTTTTTTCTGAGTTTAAATTAATTTCATATACAAAATTAGGCTCCGAGGTATGACCTCATAACTTAAGAGCTATTTGCTATGTTTTTAACCCAAACAATAGTTGTACAAATTTTTTATTAAGTAATTGTTCAAAGGTTAGATTTCGTTCATTAACTAATTTTTTGTGTTTATTTTATAGCAAAAATATACAGTCGAATATTTTATAAAACTGGATATAAAATTATGGATATATAAAATGGTTCCGCTCATCGACGAAAGCCAAAAAGTCAGGATTCGGGAAAATGGTTTAAAAAACCGATTTTTTCTATTCTTAGTTTTTAGGTTAGTGTTTTTAGCTCATTTTTATTTTTTAAATTTCACATTTATTTCTCAGCTCTCAGATCAAAAAAGAGAATTGACTCCAACCCACAGTTTCGTAAATACAAAATATCGTAGACAAAACGAGTTTCACCATATTAGAGAGTGTAGATAAGTTGTTACGTCCCAGTTAAAAATATAAAAATGAATTTTCTACGATTCTTCGCTATTTTGGGAGTATAATGTACCTCAAGTAGTAGTATAAAAATTGTTTTTCTATATCTTCTGCAGTAACACGTGCTCAATGCGGAACATGCATAATGCGAAAACGAGCCAATTTCTCCTACGAATCTGTAGTCTTTGTCAAAACTGACTTACTTAACGGTGGGAATATATTTTCACGTAATACTGATATTTATAGTTACAACATACAACGAAGAAATCATGTTCATCAAGTGCCAGTATCAACAGCTCACTACAAGAAATCCACACCCGTTTCTTTACAACGCATTGCCAGATGAAATTAAACAATTAAAATTGGTACACAAATTTAAGTTTAAAGTAAAATCTTTTCTGCTACATAACTGTTTCTACACTATTAGAGACTATACAGATTATCAAAAAGAAAAATAACTTTTATTTCAGCCAAACAATGAGATAGTATAATTAATTAGTTTACATTTGTATTGTGTAACTTCTTAAAAAGGCTTAATATGCCTGTAACAAGTAATGTACTTCAGCTTCCGGGTCAGTGACTCACATTTCGATCAGGTTTTTGTCCAGGTTCCCAATTCATTGAGCAAATGCTGAGATGATCCCTCGATTTGCTTCTGGACGTAAATGTAGCTTTACTACGCGCACATTTTGTTGAGCTTTCCTATTGCTTGTAGTGATAATAGAGCTTAGGGTGAATTTCTATTTTGTTAGCAATACAGAAAAATTAAATGTGCAGTTCGTTTACCGATACAAATAAGTTTTCTATAACTCGGAAATGAAAATATCTAGTTTTTCAAATGTCACTCTCTCGTTTTTTAAAATTTATTATTATTACTATTATTATTATTATTATTATTATTATTATTTCATCTTTCAACTATTTATAGTTCAATATTGGGAAAGGATTCTGAAACTCAAGAAAGCGTGCGCAGATGATTTCTCCCCCATACTGCACATAAAGTTTTTTTTATTATTTTTAACTAAAGAACTATTTAAATATCTAACATAGCATGTTTTCGAAATCATTATCCTTATTTCAATATATGCTATCAAACAGATTTTAGTAAGAAAAAAAATATATATGTTCAATGTGGTAGTAGTGTTCAATCCATAGTTCAATGTTGTAGGAAGCCGCTTGAACTTTTTCAATTTTCGAAAATTCAAGTATTTATACGAAAATAATACAAATGTTTAAAGTGTTCTTTACTCTATCCAAGGTCAAAGTAAGGAACCCTCAAAAATCAAGATATCCACTTCAAAATCGCTTGGCCTCGAGTTCCTTCAAATCAGTTGGGGAATTTTAGACAAAATCTTGTCCATGGTTTAGGCGCTAGCGTTCACCAAAGACAAATAGGCGGTCAGACAGATTTTTTGCAACGAATATATGTAATTTTTCAACAATAATATTTTCAAAAATGGCTCCCATTTTTTTCTTTAAAATTTCTCCCCCATATGTATCCAATACGATTAAAAAAAGTTGATGCTGGTATCATTTTTGGAAATCGCTATATTTTCGAAAGTTGCAAACAAATAACATTGCAAAAGTACAATATTGAAAATAGAGATTTTTGTTTGGAATGAAATCGTTTTTAACTAGTGGTGCTAAAATAGTACGTACTTCGTCGCCATTAGTAATGGTTATGTAATACTACTTATACCAGAATTTCTCTCCGAATTAACACATTATGTATAACTTAGTCATCACATTATGTAAAACTTATTTGAAATCGTAGAACATTTGGTGCAGAAATTAAAAAGTTTCAAGTTAAAAAGGTTTGATTGTTTATTCAACTCTTTAAATGGATATATATTTCTGGGCTTGAATTCATTATGGAAGATATGCGGTATATTCACGAACATATTCGATGAGTTTCTTAGCCTTACAATATTCTGCCTAAGCAGTATGTGACGAAGTAAAGTAATTAAAAGTTAATAAATAATACGATACTGTAGCGTTGGCAAACAAATGCAAATAGATCAAAGAATATATAATAGTAATTATTCAACATTATGGTATTGTAATAATCTCCAAATGTATAAAATTATTAGTTTATATTAAGCAAACAAAAGGCAGTCGTCATTATCGCCTTCTGTAAATCAGTGCGGTGTATCAGCAATGGATTACAACAAGCAACAATGACCGCTAATTCATATGGAATACACATTTTGCCAATCAGCATTGTTGATACCGTTAGCAATAAAATGAATTTTTAAAATTATATTTTAGTTTGCAATTTGTTTGTGAACAAACATTTGGTAAAATTACATAAATGTGTTTAAACTAGTACTCGAGAGGAGTAAAGTCCATTGACCGTCCTCCACTCACGATACATTTTTTATGGTAACAAGCTGCACTTAACTTTTGATTTGATACATATACAATTATTGATGTATACAACGATAAATTTAAAACATAGAACACAAACTTTCTAAAATCAACAATTTACAGTCGATATGCAAGGTCTAAAGTATGATATCGTTGAAGTCGTCTGGTAAAGTCACTATTGTCTAGTACGTTGATGACTAGAATATTTGGATGGTTATGTAATCTTTGCTGGTATTTTGCTCTGGTCTTGTTGATTTCTTCTTTTATTGTTGGTATCTGTAAATCTTTGTGTAATGTTGCGTTCGTTGCGTACCAGGGAGCATTTACAAATTTTCTTAAGGCTATTGAAAGGAAGCGTTGTAATATTTCAATGTTAGAGTTTTGAGCTGTTCCCCAAGTTGTATGTCACATGTCCAGACTGGTTTTAGTGATGCTTTGTACACAATTACTTTGTTTGAAATGCTTAAAGATGATTTTCTTCTCAGTAGCCAGTTTAACCTAGTAAGTTTAGGTCTATTTTTTTCTTTTATTCTTGATATGTGTTTTCCATGCGAGTCTCCTCTCCAGAGGAAGTCCAAGATATTTTGCCAAGTCATATTGAGGAATAGATTGCAATCCGATTTTCATAGGTGGACATGTTTCGTGCTTCAGACCGAAGGTGACTTGGGAGACTTGTTGATCTTCAGGCGGCGGCGTTTCTGCCACTTGTGGATGGATTGCAGATGTTCTTCCACGAGACGAGATGCTTCTGCTGGATCGTGTCGAGCTAGGATGGTTATATCGACGGCGTAGCTGTTGCGTTGTTGTCAGTGTGTTTACAGACTGCCGACAACCCAACATCTGTAAAATGAAAATGGATAGGAAAATATAATAATTAAATATAAGATTTTTATATTCATCACAATCACTCGATTTTTACATCCATTGCTCTTCATTCCCACATTTTATTAAGCAAAGTAAAATCATGTATTCGTTTTCACATTTAACACAGTTAAAGGACGCAATTTAAAATGTTATAATATAAATATAATAAATAATAATACTAAAATAATGAAAATATACAAATTCTAACTTACCCTCACAAAGCGCAGTAAATATATCATATTTTAAAAAAATTCAACATGACCGTATTCGAAGATCAGTATTTGATGAAAATATTTCATTAAGAAAAAAATGTATCTTCATAATTGTAGTTGTAGGAAGACGTCGACATTTTTTTCTTCCAATTTTCAAACACTGAGGCATTTCAATGAACATTCTCTTATGCGTCCTTTACGCTTTAAGGTCTAAATTTAATAAAAAACGTGTCGTTTTTAAAAAAATAGTTTAAAGAAAATAAAAATTGTCTATGTTTGACACAAAATTTCGCAAAAAATACTCAGGTTTTTTATAAATTGAACATGACATTATTTTTATGTGTCCATGAAATCCATTAATTGCATGTGTTCATGAAAAACAGTTTTCATGAACACATTGGATTAAGACAAAATGTTTATCTTCATAATTGTGATTGTAGGAAGACGCCGAAAACTTTTGAATTTTTTCCATTTTCGAATAATTAGAGTTTTTAACGAACATGAGAACTGTGCTATTCTCTTAAACGTCCTTCCACTATCCAATAACAACGTTTAATCAAAAACGTTGGAGCCAATTTTTTTAATTTTAAAAGTCCCAGGACTTTCAGTAAAGTACTCCCCAAAATTAAAATATCGGTTTCAAATTCAAGGGACCACGTCATCAGTCAGATCGATTGGGAAAAATCAACTTTGGAGAAAATCGGCTGAACGGTTTCGCCCCTAGCGTTCACAGACGGACAGACGTTTTGCCGTCAATCGATTTTTCGGTATCAAGGACCCACAAAACATGCATTCTTGCTACACCACGTGTTAGAGGATTTTATTCTAAATTAAGCACTTTTTCGTTACAAGGTCCCGGTAAAAATTTTTCTGTCGAAAATAAGAATTTTTCTGCCGAAAACTCGCCACTTTTCTCGCAGCTTTACATAGCTTCCTCTTCTTAAGAAGGTTCTTCTTAAGGGCGAGAAAGTAAAAATCAGATCTTTAAAAATGGTCACGACCATTTTTTTAAATGAGTAGTTTTTGCTTAATTTCTTCTTGAAGTTAATTCAATTTATTAAAAGCCTTTTCTCGAAAATGGCTCCAAATGATTTTCTTTAATTTCTTTCCACGAATACAGCAAGGGCTCTTAAATAAATGGTGCAGGTCTCATTTTCATTAAACCGTTGAATATTCGAAAATTGTAAAAGTTAGAAATTATGCGAGAATATTTTGTGCCGTTGTAGCAGCACTACTTTGCATCTTCTGTACGTGTCGCATGCGTCTGTTACAGGAGTACTACAAGTCTCAGCTCAGGAAGAACCAGCTGACGCAGGACCCGCACTTCAAAGAGCTCAACGACAGTGGAACGATTGGATGTTGGAGAAATTCTACTTCAAAGACGATGACGAAAGTGACTACGACAGTAGCGATGACAGTGAAGAAGCGGAGGAGGGTGACTGGGGAGATGGGGATGCTGTGGTGAGTTGGAAAAAATCTTTGGTTGAAGTGCTATAGAGAGATTGCTCGCTGGAGGATATAAATGTGTTCAGGGAGGAAACAACGAAACTTTTAAAATAAGCTCCTAAGTTAATTTTAAGCATATTTTGAGATTTCGAATGGCTGAGCTGCAATAAGTACTCAAAATTTTTTAAAAAAGGTTTCAATGCAAAAATTTGCATTTCAGAATCATTAAACATTTCAGGAACTGTAAATTATTATTATTTACAAAAGAAATGGACATATTTTTTAAAAAGAAATAGTATGACTGTGGTATTGGATTCCCATGTACGACTTTGATGTGCGATTCCCATGTTTAACTGAACTGAAATGCAACTTCAACCCACGAGTCAGATACGCGACTGGGATGATTGATAAGGACATGAATGCACGTCGGTGAAATCAAATTCCAGTAAACGACTCCGATATGAGGTTCCCAAGAGCCACTCTGGTATGCGATTCCCATGAACGACTCTGATAGGCGATTCTCATGTACGACGTCGATGTGCGATTCCCGTGGACGAGTCCTCTGATGGGAGATTTCCAAGTTTGACTCCACTGCACGATACTCATGTACGTGCGTGACTCATGTACGTGTGTGTACTCATGTGCGAGAGGGCGATTCTCATGTACGACTGCAACGGCGAGACCCATGAACGACTCCCGATATCCGATTCTCATGAATGACTCCGATGTAAAATTCTCAATGTGCCATACAATTGCTATGTGCGATACCCATGAGCGATTCACATGTGCCACTCGAACGTGCAATTCAGATATATTCCTGGGTTGTGCGATTGACACTGCGAAGTGCGACAGAGTGACTCTGCTTCGAGAATGCGACCGCAATTGGCTCAGAAAGGCCTAGTTGCGATGTTCACGGCCCGTCTCTTTCACAGGGGTTCCCTACCATCGTTGACAGAGCCCCCTGGCCCCAGAGGTACCACCCTTGGCAATTGAACCAGCGCCCCGGTGGCATCGCGCGACCGCCGCCGCGGCCACAGGTGAGTACCGGGCAGGGCTGCCAACTCTTGAAAATCGACGTTCAACAAGCAAATGAAAATAACGTAAGGCGCACGCTTTGGATGGAATGTCACTTCAAAGCAATTCATAAGGCAAGGCGCGTTGACTTTTCTTGGGGACTCGTGCCATTACAGAGTCTCACGTGTGTTAAAAGGAGGAAAGAAGTCAATTATATGAACTAGTTTAAATATTACACTCAATATATTAGATTACATGTGTCAATTCGCGATGGGATAAGACAGACGTATCGGTTAGGTTTGCCCTTTTGACTCGCGCTTCCGCCAGCCCACGGGTAAGATTTACACCGCGCGCCAGCTTCAGACTACATTCTGGCCCTCGACACAGTTTGATATTACTGCTGCATGTATAAGGGTGGTCAGAGGCCTCAAGTGATGAATTCATCTAGTTGAACGGGATGTCCCTAGATGGCAGTTCAAGAGCTCCTCACACCGGGCCGTAGGGCTCGATTAAAAATCATTTGCTCCTCTGAAATGTAGGAGGACTGTGAAGCATGAATGATTACTACACAAATGAAGGAAACGCCCAGAGTTCGATTTCGATATTTTTCGCGTCGCTTAAACAGCATGTGCACTTTAAAAGTCGGTTAAAGTCAACATTCTCACAGCTTTGAACTCAAAATTTTTTCCACAAACTTTTAAGAAAATATTTTATTAAGTGATTGCATTCAAAAACAATAGTACGCTTGGTCATTACATCCTTTCCTCCCAAAAACCGCCTGTGCTAGTTTTCTACCTCGGGGTACTCACGATCCATGGGGAGATCGTAATGGACAAAGCGGGTTCGCTACTGGGTTTCCTCGGGGTTCTTCCATTTCCCTGATTTCATTCCATTTTTACTCTATCGACACTCATATCAATATTCTATTGATTCATAGCGGATAAGGACATGGGTTTGGGAATGGACTCGTAAAAATAATTTCCCCACGAAAAAGAATGTAGCTAAATGTGTTAGCAGTATCCTGCTTAGTACATTTATATTCAATATTCAATAAATTCAAAATTTATTGCTTATTTATCCTTGAAAATAGATTTTATTACATGGGAGTTTTTTGGTTGTTTTTTTCTCCCTTTCAAAATTCAAAATTTATTGCTTATTTATCCTTGAAAATAGATTTTATTACATGGGAGTTTTTTTGTTTTTTTTCTCCCTTTCAAAATTCAAAATTTATTGCTTATTTATCCTTGAAAATAGATTTTATTACATGGGAGTTTTTTTGTTTTTTTTTCTCCCTTTCAAAATTCAAAATTTATTGCTTATTTATCCTTGAAAATAGATTTTACTTCATGGGAGTTTTGTTGTTTTTTTCTCCCTTTCAAAATTCAAAATTTAAGTAGTATATGACTTAGTGTAGGGATCACAGAATTTTGAAAATGTGCACACAATTCACTTTTCCCCATAGCACGTCATACGCAGTTTTTAACTGTTTTTTGACGTAAAATAAATAAATAAATAAATATTAATCCGTACTATCTGATCCGTATGAAAATGTAGCAGTACTTAAATCATTTTGCACCTCTCTGTCAGCCAAGTCCGCCTTTGCTTAAACTACAATGTAGAAAGTGAAATCACGCCCATTTCAATAAAGATCAAACGAGAAAACATGTTAACTGACACGGCTTGAATGAAAACGACCAGACTCTTAACTGAGTGTTCTAGGAAACCATCCCCTCTAAAGTTGCCTGAAAATGACCGTCCTAAATAATAAAATCCACATTTTTTCAATTGTATATAAGTTACATACGAAGGATGAGCATATAACATAACCTTGATGTACTATCCTGCCTTTGATTTGATTTATTAGGTCAAAAAACTGTATATGACGTATGGGGGAGACGATTATCTGAGCACGTTTTCTAGAGTACTAGAAACCCATCCCAACATTTTAACGATAAGTAGTTGTTAGATAAATTAACGTTAAAACAACAACAACAAAATAATAATAATAATAATAATAATAATAATAATAATAATAGTAATAATAATATTATTTACAAAGCGCGAGATTAGCAATATTTAAAATACTAGACATTTTCGTTCCCGAGTTATAGAAAAACTATTTGCAACGGTAACCGAACTGCAGATATGATTTTTCTGTATTGCCATCAATATAGTAACTCAACCTCTACTCCTGCCACTACAAGCAAAGGGAGAGCTTAACAAAGGTTGCGCATAGTGAAGCTACATCTTTTTCAGCATAATATTTCATTCATTTCCATTCCTTTCCAGCATGACATTATTCGTTACAATTTGATTCATCAGACTGACAATCATTAAACCTAATTTTGTAATAAAACAATAAAGTATTTTTGTGCACAGTTTCCATGTAACTTAATACGAGAATGAACCACCCATGCATCTGGATTATGTTTACAATTGATTTATTTGCGTAAATAAAAAATGTAATGGCAAATTGCCCCCGGAGTCGCCACGTTAAGCTAGTTTGTAAATAATTAGGAGAAACGCATTTAATAGGAAATTAATAGAATAAACACATTGAGACCTGCACTCCCAAACGTGAATTAATAGAAGCCAGGAAGTTGTACTAATTAGACCCCTATTCATTCCTTCAATTACTGCTAACTGATTAAAAAATCAGACCCTGATTAACGTAGTTCTACACATCTTGTTGCTGAATGTTCAGAAATTATTGTACATAATCTTGTATACTTAAAATTAATACGAACTTCATATTGTAAACGACTGCTATTTGGATGTATTAAAATTATTCACCAGTTAAAAAATATTCAACTGGATTTGTAAAAACTGAAAATGTCCTAATTGTTATTCTAATTTGGGGTAAATATAAAAATTCGATTATATATATATATATATATATATATATATATATATTGTGTGTGTGTGTGTGTGTGTGTGTGCGCGTGCGCGTGCGCGTGCGCGTGCGCGTGCGCGTGCGTGCGTGCGCGTGCGTGCGTGCGTGCGCGCGCGCGCGTGTGTGTGTGTGTGTGTGTGTGTGTGTTTGTTTGTTTTAGAAGGTAGGTGGAAATCTTCGAAAGACACCATGCGGCCCGTACCACATGATAGTGTGAGATTTTTACCCACTAAAACCACCTCCCTTCTCCTCCCTCCTCCCCGCGGAACCGCCGTTAGGCATTACATCACGGGGAGTGGATTAGAGTGGCTTAGTCACAAGCCACTTCTCTTCGCCAAAACATAAAAAGGATCAAAGGAGAATCAGTCGACTTCCCTTCTTTCCCTTTCTATTCCCCTGAGCTCAACTATTGTGGTCTGCGCATTTGCGCTCACCGCATCCCAGTTAGTATCTGAGGCGAGCATGCACCCAACCATTGCTTCGGGTGTCAGCGGGTCGATCCCGTGTATACTCATAACGTTCCGTCGCTGCAGATGGTATCGCGGGCACTGGAAGAACACATGCTCGGCGTCTTCGACAGCAGGTTCACACAGTGAACAGAATTGGGTATCCTCCAGCTTGAACCTGTGGAGATATGCCAGAAAGCATCCATGTCCAGACAACAGCTGAGTCAAGAAGAAATTTACTTCGCCGTATTTACGGTTGATCCACGGTGCAATGGAGGGAATCATGCGGTACGTCCATCTTCCTTTAATGGACTTGTCCCATGGATCCTGCCATTCGAGCAGTGTTGCCGAGCAGTCTGGGTTCTCCTCTTCTTTGTAATATCGCCTCCGTCTCTCAGGAGAGATATCGCCAAGATATCGACAGGAGGCATCCCCGCGATGACGCACACTGCATCGTTTGACACAGTGCGGAATGCACAAGCTACCCGCAATGCTGATAACCTGTACACTGACGTCATCCCTCGGGCGTAACTATTTGTCGACGTCGAGTTGGCCCATACTGGAGCTTACCATATTAAACATGGAATGATGAATAAGAAATTGCAGATAATGAATCAATTAATGAAATCGTGAATTATGAACGAATGAATTAAATAAAATGTGGAGAATGAACGAATTAAAGTGTGGGTAATGAAAGAATGAAATAAGCATAGTTAGTGGATAAATGAATGAAAGCATGCATAATGAATGAATGAAAGCATGGAATAATGAATGAATGGAAGAAAGCTGTAATACTGATTGAGTGAATAATAAATGAATGAAAGAAGTCGTGGATAATGAAAGATTAAAAAAGGAAAATGGCATAAAGGGAATTAACAAAAAATAAGAATGGAAATAAAATGCATAATTAATTACACAAATATTGAAGTGAATGAATTGGTAGAGGCGGCGGCGGGGAGCTCGCGCTGTGGGGTGACCATCGATAATGAATAATTAAAACCATATTTAAGGAGTTAATAAGCGAACGAAACCACGAAAAACGTATGCGAGAGTGAAATGTCCGACGCGTACTATATTTCGATTTAAACATAGCTGCACTTCAAGGTCATGCGCTGGAAGGAGAGGGGAAACACTGTCATCCAAAAGAGAGCTTTCTTCGGACTTCAATTTTTATATTGGAGCTCCCGATTGGATAACAATGTCCCCCTCTCCTCCCAGCTCATGACCATGAAATGCAGCTACGTTTAAATCGGAATATATACTTTTTTTTTAACACAGTGCGTCCAGGTCACACTCGAAAGGGAGAAGGAAGGTAGTCTCCAATGGGGAATTGCAACGTCGCTACATCTCCGACTTTTAATGTTCCCTCTTGCAGTCTGCCTTCCCCCTCCGTCTTTCGCGCGTGACCTGAAAGCGCAATGTTTAAATCGGAGTGTATACTTGGGTTTCCATAACCTGGGTGATAACACTTAAAATCTCAATTCAGTCAAACCTTAAATGGAATGTCCATTTAAATGAATTGAACTTAAAATTAAGTTCATTATGCTACGCGTTCAGAATTCTTGCAAATTCAGTCAGCCTTCATACTGCTCGTTGTGTATACTTCGCAAATGTTCATTCCCGCCTGAGATATGGCATAATATTCTGGGGAAATACATCTTATAGCTCCCAGACTTTTAGATTACAAAAGCGAATTGTACGAATAATAACCAAATCCCACCCACGTGATTCGTGTAAGCCTCTCTTCATTAATCTAGGAATTCTACCATTACCGTGTCTTCTTATTTACGAATCAGTGGTTTTTGTAAAAAATGACTTGCTCAAGGGCGGGAATATATTTTCAGAAAATGCCGAAGTCTATTACTATAACACTCGACGTAGAAATCATATTCATCAGGTGACAGTATCAACAGCTCATTACAAAAAATTCACATACAATACATGTACATTATTTTACAACACTTTGCCAGATGACGTTAAACGATTAAATTCAATAGAAAAGTTTAAATCCCAAGTAAATTCGTTTCTGCTGCATAACTGTTTCTATACAATTAGAGACTATACTGAGCATCACAAGAAAAGTAACATTAATTTTAACAATGATACATAATGCATTATTTACCATTTGAACTGTATAAATGAGTATAAACAACCTGTAACAACTATTGTACTACAGCTTCCGAGTCAATGACCCCCATCTCGATCAGGTTTTTTGTCCAGTTTCCCTGATCCATTGAGCAAATGCTGAGATGGCCCCTTGTTTTGCTTCTAGACATAAATGTAACTTCAGTTTCTGTGCACATCTTCTAGAATTCAGTGGAAAATACAATTATTCAAATTGTCGTTTCATGTTGTCGCGGCAGGAAGTAATAAGAGCCAAGATTTATTGCTTATTTATCCTTGAAAATAGTTTATTACATGGGAGTTTTTTTGTTTGTTTGTTTTTTCTCCTTTTCAAAATTCAAAATTTATTGCTTATTTATCCTTGAAAACAGATTTTATTACATGGGAGTTTTTTTGTTTTTTTTTCTCCCTTTCAAAATTCAAAATTTATTGCTACTTATTTTGAAAATAGATTTTACTACATGGGAGTTTTTTTTTCTCCCTTTCAAAATTCAAAATTTAAGTAGTATATGACTTAGTGTAGGGATCACAGAATTTTGAAAATGTGCACACAATTCACTTTTCCCCATAGCACGTCATACGCAGTTTTTAACTGTTTTTTGACGTAAAATAAATAAATAAATAAAAACGACATCTTATCAGCTGTTATGGTTTCGTCCAATATGGAGCGTAAACGTCATCCTAGTGACGTCACCGCAATGACGTTATAGCTCTCGATTGGATGACACCGTAACAGTTGATAAAGTGTCATCAGCCAGGTTAGAAAAAACGAAGTACAGCCGACTCCAGTTATCGTGAACTGGGATATAGTGAACCCTCGGTTAAAGTGAACTTCAATCAGAGGTCCCGTTTCATTTAAAATGCAAATAAGCATAAGAAAATTTTGTTATGGTGAACCAGAATCTCGAGCTATAATGACCGTAGGAAATAAGTCCTGGAAATTAATTTGAATCTCGTAAGTTATTAGGCTAGTAAAAGGGTCTTTGGAAAAAGGGAAAGGGTATTCCAACAGTGCAAGAGGCATTGAAAGGTTTCAAGACTGTATTACGACACTTAGAGTCAGAAGACAAGGCAGAATCAAATATGGAGAGAAAAAGAACTTTGAAGAAGAATCTAGAGAAATTACTGATTAAAAATGTACGAACCAAACAATTGTAAATAATTTATTTTTAACAAATAAATACATTGAAATTTTCAGTTCATTTTCATAATGAATTTTGCTGTCTCTCTACATTAATAAAATCAATCATTGTGGAGAAATTCAATTTGATTTTGGCATCATCGGATATAGTGAACGTCGGAAACAATGAACCGAATAGTATAGTCCCCCGAAGTTCACCATAACTGTCGGAGTCGACTGTACATGTTTAAATCGGAGTGTACGTGTTGCGCAGTGGCAGCAGCAGCAGCAGTGGCAGTGGCAGCCGCCGGGGTGGGCGTGGACGCCGCCGGCGCGGCCCAAAGCGGGGGCAGAGGCAGGGGCGGCGGCGGGGAGCTCGCGCTGCGGGGTGACCATCGAGGTGCCGCGCATCATCAACGGCAAGCAGGCCCTGCGCGGGGAGTTCCCCTGGCAGGCGGCGCTCGTCTACGAACGCAGTGAGTGCACTACGCTATCAGTCAATCTAAACTTCCTACCCCACCTCGAGCTTCTTCATAGCATTAGAAAATATGTAAATATTTCATGTGGTTCAGGGGAAGAGAGGCCTAATATCCTGAACCTCTCCACTAATAAAGACAATTTTTGTCGGCCCGGTGGCCGAGATCGCTAAGGCAGTAGTGTCGTAGTGATCTCGGACCGAAGGGTCGCGGGTTCGAGTCCCGCCTCGGGCATGGTTGTATGTGTGTTCGTCCTTTCACCCCTTATCATCACCATATTGTTTCATCCTCATAGTTACCATACCGTTAACAGCAACAGTGGTCGCTAATGACCTAAGATGTTGAAGCGACCTTAAATAAACCAATTAAAAAAAGACAATTTTTTTCATTATTATTATTAATAATAATATATATCCAAAATTTTCAATGGAATAATTAAGACTAAAATTGGTGTGTGAGAGGGGCTATGATTTATGACAATGAAATTTTGCAGTGCTTATGAGTTTATTTCTAAAAAAGTTTGTTATCAAATGCAGACGGGCAGAAGGGCACCTACTGCGGCGGCGCGCTCGTCCACCCGCGCTTCGTGCTGACGGCGGCGCACTGCTTCGACCCCAACGTCATCAAGGGCTACCGACTGTAAGTCGCCGACTACCTACTACACGCCGGCTAACAATTGTTTCTCATTGCATACGTCATGGCCAATTCAGTTTAAACACAGTGAACTGCACGGATGTATGGTAAAAAAATGTTCCCCCATGAAATTCTATGGTAGATTCAATTTAAACAGCAGTAAATTGAAAGGGTCTATGGCAAACATACGAGGTATCATGACAATTCTCCCTGGAAAACTCAATTTAAGCGGAGCAGCAAACTGCAAGAACCTATGACAAACAATTGTTCTCTTGACAGCCGTACTGGTAAAATAAATTTACGCAGAGTGGTAACAGCAACGACTGACAAATGAGGGTTACAAAACCCTGGTAAATTTAATTTAAGAAAAGTGGAAAAAAAAATTTATCATGACAATACAACCTAATAAATTCAATTTAAACGTCGTAAATTGCATGGTTTTATGAAATCAATTGTTTCCCATAAATCTCTCAGGTAGATTCAGTTTAATTGCCATGAGATTGTTTAAAACACACCCTTGCAGTTACTTACCTTGAGGCTTTTCCATTCTTTACTAGAGTAGTAAAACGCAAGGGTCTAAGACATCTCATGACAATCGTCCCTGGTAAATTCAATTTAAGCCGAGCGGAAAACTGCAATGACCAAATATTTGTTCATATGACAAATGTAAATTAAATAAGCAGATTAGAAAACTGCAAGGACCTTAGGAAAACTAGTATTGTTTCTCATGACTAGAGACCGGATTTTTATGTAATTACATGTTTTTTGTCTTTCTACTTAGCGTTTTCAAACTTGAAATCTTGGCGAATCGTCGCCATCCTAACAAAATATCAAATTTTTTCGTTACATATTTTTACATATTTAGTGTTATATTACACATTTTACATATTTTTTATTTTCACAAATATTTTATTAATTTTATCTATTAATTTTATTAATTTTATCTATTAATTTTCTTCAATTATATTACATTTTTTAAAATGAAAGGTAGTATTTAAAAAAACAGATTTCTTTCACACATAATTACTCAGTTCTGTCGATTACATTAAGACGCTGTCGGATGTTTTGACAGTACGGCGCTTCTGCTTCAGTTATCTCAGAGTCGGAACCGCGTGACTGACATCATTTTCATATTTAGGTGTGAAAAGTATTACTAACATCGCGTTTCGTGACCTTTAACTGTAATTTCCGAGAGACTTGGGCGGTCGCTGGCGCGTAACAATTCGATGAGAATGTTGCAAGATGCAGTGATTGTTTGCTAGTCGTAGATACCGCCACGAGGGCTTCTATTGTGTCTACTCTCGCTGCTAAACTACGGTACTGGAGAGCTATAGATGAAGCTTTTATTACTGAAGTGACAGACGTGCATCAACTTATGTTCTTCTAATTATTTTAAAACGTTTGTATTATTTTTAAAATTGGTTTAATAAATTTTTGATAATAATTTCGAATTAGATTAATTGTTTTATAATTTTTGTATTTTAATATCAAATATTATTTCTGATTTTACATATTTATTACATTTCTACTATTTTCGTTACATATTTATGTACATATTTTCACATTTCATTCTACATATTTTTCCGGTCTCTACTCATGACAATCCACCCTTATATATTAAATTTCAGCAATAGTGGCAAAAAGCAAGAATCTATAACAACAAAATCAATTCTGCGTTTTCTACATAAAAGGTGTTATGCCCAAAATAAGTTTGAGAAAACCCTTTTTTTAATAAACTGTTTAATGTACTGTTGTTTAATATACTGCTCTATATACCCAAAAATAGATTTAATTTGTTTTTTACATACACCTATAACAAAATCTCGTTTTTGTCATTTTTGAACGTAACATCCTTCACGTAGCAAACACAATACCGGGCTGTACTACCATTGAATTCATGGATCGCTAAGATTAAATATGCGTTGGAAAAATACATTTTTCTTGGTAGACGGAAGTTAAAAAACTATGAATCAGAATAGTTGAAATGAAATGAATCAGAATAGTTGAACTTGACACGACGCAGGCTGCTAAAATTGTTCCTCTTGTTAGACAAGTTGTTCAAGACTCTTGTTAGACATAGAACAGTTAACTAGATTTTGGTGACATTAGGGAGGGAGGTGGCTAGCTTATTTACGTCAAGTTAGATTGATGAGATAGACGTGGGGATGATGGTAGGCGGGTGAGAAGGTGAATAAACTCGGACTCATGAAGAAGGGAAGGAGTAATGTTATAACTAGGGGCGGATTTTAATGAAATGTATTTTTTTCTTTTCACTTTACAACAGTGCCATATTATAAACATTAATTGTATGTAATGACAAAAGAAAATTTCTTATGACATTGGTTTGCATTTTTCGTCTATTTCGACTAACAAGCTATTTTTTACATTTTACGTTATTTTTAAAAATGTTTTTGCTGATTTGATGATTTGGATGTTAATATCATATTAAGGGTACTTGTTACAAAAAATATTTACGAGATTCAACAAATGTTCTCCATAATTCCTGAGTCGCCTATTCGATTTTCTCGCTCAGAAATTCTAATGTCTGTCGTTATAGGTAATCCACGCCTCTTGTCATCATAACCAAACGTTTGCAAGCTGTTCACTTGTATGAAAGGAAGAAGCCTCGATTACTTCAGTATCATATGCGACAGCTTGAGTTGCTCATCTGAACTGTTTTTAATCAAATTTTTTACGTCATTTTTATTCGATTTTAGGGCATTTTAAAAACATTTTAAGAGCACTTTTTGTTAATTTTTGGCATGCTACGAGCCGAGACTACTAACGTCTGTCTGGCTTAGCGATCTCAGCTCCACAAGCAAATTAGTTTTATTATCCTACGACTAATTAGTATTCAATCAATGAGCGATTATATGCAAGTCTAACAGAAAATTTGCATTGTAATACTAGTATATAAGTTACGATTACGTATTTATTGTATAGTTTGAAAAAATAAGTTTTAGTAAAAATATTAGATCAGTACAAAAATAACTCATATTAATATTTGTGAATCATATCATAACATATTTTAAAGCTGATTTTATTTTAAGTTGGTACTTTATAAAATAAGTATGCCACCGCCAAAATTTCCGAGGTATTCAAGGCAGCCGTTAATCCCTAAAAATTTCGAGAAACAATTGCGTATCCTACAACTTAAAACTGCTATATTCGATTGAAGTGCGGGAGGGGAATACCAAGTGGCGTTTCTTCACACTGCGCAGCGTGGAGGTGCGGCTGGGGCTGCTGAACCAGAAGACGGTGGACCAGCAGGCGCGGTCGCTGGCGCCGGACAAGCAGATCCCGCGGGAACCGGCCCCCCCCCCCGGCCCTACACGGGTGAGTCCGCCAACGGACACCATTTTTGGGTTGATGTGGTCGAGCACTTCGAGAACTTCGAGGGGTTCGAGGAGGGCGAGGGGTCCGAGAAGTTTCAGGAGATCGAGGGGGTCGAGGAGTTTGTGGAGGTCGAGGAGTTTGTGGAGGTCGAGGAGTTTGTGGAGGTCGAGGAGTTTGTGGAGGTCGAGGAGTTGGGGGGTTTAGGAGTAATGTGTTGGAGGAGTTCGATGTGTTGGAGGAGTTCGATGTGTTGGAGGAGTTCGATGTGTTGGAGGAGTTCGATGTGTTGGATGAGTTCGGTGTATTGAATTGATAGGATTTGTTTATGTCGAAAAACATTAAAGATTGTATGGAACGTATGGGGAAGAAGAATAATCTACGCACGTTTTCTTGAATTTTAGAATCCTTACCCGACACTTGAACTGAGCGTAGTTGAGTGATTAATAAAAGTTAGCGAATGGTGAATAAAGGTAAGCTTGGTTACTAATATTTGAAAACATTTTCGCTCCCAGTAATACAAAACGTATTTGCAAACAAACTAGTTTTTATTTTATAGTACTGTTAACAAAATAACAATCCACACCCGCATCTCTATTCCTACAACCAACAAAAACGAGTTCAAGGGAACGTTCGCATAGTGAAACTACATTAATGACCAATAGCAAAACAAGAGGCCTTCCCGGCTTTTGCTCAGTGAATCAAGAAAAACTGCGCGGAAAATGTGATTGAGATTTGGGTCTTTGCCCTGACAGACACAAACTCAGAATGAGGTTACACGCAGACCAAGGTAATGAGAAATCAATTCAATCGATTTCTTAGAATCTGGGCATTCTCATTAACAAAATCGTGTGGAAACCTATGGCATCCACCCACTCAGATCCGAGACTTAAAATATTTACAGTATAACTCTAATAATCTGAACCTCCAATTATACGAACTGATTTGGGGAGGAAATAAATTCGAAGAAGTTTCTTAAATAATTTACAGTTTCTTACATTAATAATATTTTTACTGTAACTATGTTCGTTAGATTTAATTCCATTAATTTAAGTTACTTTTTCTACATCTAACGTCTTTTTCATTTAATTTATTAGGTTAATCCAACTATTAGAATTTGCACGTCACCGAACCGGTCCGATTCCCGATTAGTTCGGATAATAATGGAATTTTGCAGAGATCACGGAGGGAGATGGGCGATTCACAAGAATAACAAATCTTCATGTTTCAGAGTACATCCGTCCCGTGTGTCTGCCCGACCCTAAGGGCAACCGTCTGAGGGTCAAAGGGATCCCGTCCCCTATGGTGGTAGCAGGATGGGGCCTCACCGAAAGTGGTAAGTGAAACAGAACACTGGCGCTGGCGGGTGAGAATTCTCGTGCATCTCAAGCATATGGATAGGCGTATAGTCACTCGTGAGCGGCAACGAGCAATGCCGATATGAAGAAACCGCAAAGTAACAATCATTAATTAAAGATAGCCAGCTCAGAGATAAACCACAAAGACATGTCATACATCAGCACCTAGCTCATTTTCAATTTTCAAGCTTCCGAACAATAAGTGCGTTGGAATTCAATGAACATAATAATAATAATAATAATAATAATAATAATAATAATAATAATAATAATAATAATAGGAAAACTGTCATAAAACACTAAGTTACATTAAGAAAAAGAAACTTCTATTATCTAACTCCACAATGAATTTGTGCAGAATTAAGACCACACTGCACAGACACTGCACTTCACTTCCCTTCACTGTGACCGTTCAATCACTTTCTTCTTTATTCCTGTGCTCTACAATGCACGACACCTCACTTCACAATGTAACACTTTTGCATATCTATATACTATTCTCAAGTCCCTCATTTACTAAGTAATACCCTAAATTAATTTCCTAAACTGTTGAACGCTTCAAGGAAAGGGTTCAAAGGTTTTTGCAGGCTATCTATTCCATTCCGTTATCATTCGATTTGTGAAATAAAATTTCCCGACATTCGTTCTTTGCGATCTTAAATTTATTTTTTACCTGTGATCCCTTTTACTGATTTACGTAGGAATACTTAGCCGCCGAGATCCTGTATACATCTCGACTAAGATTAAAACAACCAGCAGTTATAATCTTTTCGTTTCCATTAAGTGTCAGTTTAGCAGTTTAAAAACATCTGGTGAGGTCAAATGCTCTGTGACCTATATTGCTGCCAGAATAAGTTGGTCGTTCGGGCCGGAACTGTTGTATGGCCGAACACGAATTCACTGCAATCGTAACATTTTCCCGGGAGAGTTCACGTAGCAGTTGCGTGGGAGTACACGGATCCCAATGTAACCTTTGCATGGAAGCCTTCTAACATCATTAAGTCATATAATTCAGTAATTAACATTTCAGTATTCACGCGGGGTATTCGGATACATACGATCTATATTTTTTGGGGGGGCGGTTACATCTCTGAGATGATTTTAATGCAAATCAATTTATGAATTCTTCTTTTAAGACGCTGTAAAAAGTAATTATATTTCTGCTGACACGTTATTGTTTGTTAATGTCTTGGATGCAGTGCTCGATCGACAATGTGTAACTTAACTGGATGGAGAGGATCGCAGTTACAAGAGAAATGTGAAAACAGTTGAATGGTGCTACACGTTCTCTTATGGAGGGAATTATGGGAGGGAAATACGAAAACAAACCAAGTCAACATCTAGTTAATTAGTAAATAAGAAAATATCAATTATTTTGGTTCTAATGATCTCGGGCGATCAAAAGACCGAGGGCCTTGTGCCCAAGGCATTTTTGTCGCCGCTCGATCATTGAAACCCTTATAAAGCCCTTGGTGCATAAATAAACCTTAAGCATTACGCCTAATAATATGCAAGTTGTAAGTTTACCGAGGTGCTTGGGTGATCTGAATATTCTGCGCGAGCATCCTGTAACTTATAACTAGGGAACGGATTTCCATTTAAATACATGTTTTTACAGGAACTAGATACCTGCATTTAATTTTTTTTAGACTGTACAAGACATTCTGACTGAATTAGAACTAATTTTATTTCACATACTTTTACATATTTTGATATAATTACATATTTTTACATATTTAACCTATTACGACTTATTTCTTTTCTATTTCGCTGCATTTTAATATCTTCATATCCATCACTCGCTATTAGGCACTAATATTCACTTGCACACCGGTTCCTCTTAAACATTGTATTATATACTGTGAACGTATTTTATATTTCGAATAAAATTCTTGGTGAAGTCTACTTAGTACTAAGTACAATTACTTCAGTAGAGATAGAACCTACTTTCAGCCACTCCGAATACTAGTTAAGAACTGACCGGTTACGTTTTATGGTCGGAATTTGCATGTCGAAAATAATTAAACAGATAAAAACAATAATGAATTTTTATTTTACATATTTTCTGTTTTTTCTTACATGTTTTGAAAAAATAAGTAGATATATTTGTACATGTTTTGCGTTTTTTATTACAATAAATTGCGCTCCCTGCTTATAACAACGACGCGGTGCAGACGCGCGGTAACTCTGCTCTAAGCTTGCGCACTGAGCCACCTGGCAGTGGCAGCGACGGCAGCCAAAGCCTGCGGAATGACATTCATCGTTACCGACACCTCCGCAAAGATAGCAGTCTAATTTCGCGTGGGATATGAACAACGAGATACTACGTAAGAAGGTAATCAATTTTGTCATGAGAATGCTATCTTCCGTATTATGTTTATTTTAGAAATCGATGAATCACCCTTTATTAATCATTCTTACTCTCTGGCTAGAAAAAAACTTTCTTCTATTGTATTTGAACTGCTAGTAGGGCAGACGCAGAAAATGTACAAGTTTTCAAAAGATAGATGTGCAGAATTTACCCAAATATGATTTTAAACTACGCGCTGTTTACAGCGACGCGAAAACTATCTAAATCGCTCCGAGGAAGAATTACCATGTTCTGCGTTATTTTCCCATTTCTTACAGCGCCAGAAAAGGAATCGTTTATTAATAGAGCGATGGGGGTGGGCAAAGAAAGGAATTCCTCCCTTGAGTGAACAGCCATCTACCGATGTCCTTTGCAACTAGATTAATGGGTCACGGGGCGTTGCTATGCAAGACAATACAATAGTCAAGACAAGACAATACAATAGACAAGTCAAGACAATACCTTCTATTCGGTCGGCGCCGGATCTTACCATCCAGCGGGGACAGGTCCCGAGAAAAAACATGCACTACACGTACGGGACTAAGGACCTTAACCGTTGACGTGCCGGGGAATTACAAGTTATAGATCAATCTGAAAACAAAAGAATGAAATCCAACTTCACTCACTGTCGGATCCAGGGGGGGGGCTATGCCCCCCCAAAAGATCTAGACTTTTCGTTTGTGATCTATATTTATTTGCCAAAATTGATTTAAGTATCTGTTAGAATTACATAATTATTTAAAAAGTAATATTGTATAGTATCACATACACACTTCAAAAATAATACACAATATAACAAATACTGTTCAAAGATTTAAAAATAAATTAACTAATGGTATTTGTAAACTTCATTAATTTAGTAAGTTGTATTATTATATCAGTTATTATTTGATTATTATTGATAGTTTTTTAAATTCCTTAAATAATTTTAAATTATTAAGTTTTTGTACGTGTTGTGCAGTGTAGTGCAATATAGAAGTAGAAAGAGAAGTGAATTTCAAATGTTGTGAAGTGAAGTGAAGTGTAATTAAAAAGTCGTGTAATCTTGTATTTAATAGTTTAAAATAACTGTGCAGGTCAACCATAAAATGTAGTTAAGCATTTTTTTTTTTTTTTTTTTTTTTTTTTTTTTTTTTTTATTTATTTTTTTTTATTGTTATATTTTTAATCTTAAAGAATTTAATGTTACGTTGTTAAGTAATTTAAAGTTAATATTAGTAAGAGTTCTGCCACCAGGTTGTATATACCTATCTGCAGAATAATAAATATCTATCTAAATACGTTTATGGTTCGAATGCAGGCGTGTACAGCGACAACCTGCTGTTCGCGCGGGTGCCGCCGGTGGAGCCTGCGGCGTGCGGCCAGCGGCTCAACATCAAGGTGCCGGCCACGCAGCTGTGCGCCGGCGGCAACGTCACCGACACCTGCAACGGCGACAGCGGCGGCCCGCTGGTGCAGGCCAACGAGAACGCCGCCGGCGACATGGTGTTCGAGGTGGTGGCGCTGGTGTCGTTCGGCCCGCTCGTTTGCGGCACGCCCGGCCTGCCCGCCGGCTACACGCGCGTGGCGCCGTACCGCGCGTGGATTGACCAGACCATTCGCCAGGAGAGTTGAAGCCTGCCGCTCCGCTTGGTTTTGCAATTCCACCACCACGACGTATTTGCTCTCTCGCTCATAGGAAAATTGTTGTACGTACCCACACGTCTCAGATAGCCATCTTTTGATTTTTTTTTAAAATTATTTTTGTAAAAAAAAAATACACAGTAAAAACGTATGTGTTGTGCGCATGTTATCTTCAGCTCCAGATCTGTTGGGTAGGTCTGCGGGTTCGAATCTCGCTTGGGCAGGGATGGCATGATGAACAATCCCACTCACCATGCAAAGTCTCTTTTTTTCCTTCTTGGTCGGTCCGGGTGGGTGACGGCGGGCCAAGAGGATCGCGACGTATTAGTGCAGTAGCACTTGCATAGCGTCATTCCCCAAGTGTTGTGCGCATATTTTCTAAAGCTCTAGAGCTCCTGGATAGGTCAGCGGATTCTAATCTCGCGTGGGCAGGGCCCTTCCGTGATAGCATGATGGATAATTCCACTCAACATACGTCTTCCTTAACACATACTATCATTTCTGATCTGGCAGGTTAGCATAGGAGCTCGGGGATAGTGACTTATTGTCTTACTAGCAGTGAAACAGGTGCTATTCCGTAAGTGCTTGGATACAGCCAACCATTTGCCAAAAGAGCTGGTCTTCACCTTTTTTTCGTCTTGAAATAAAACAATTTGCCCGTTTCCTCTTGGAAAAATCCTAATGTAAACAACCCTCCTCCAGATACATATACGGACGTCCAGGGTCTCTACAGCGACAGCACTGTGGCGATTTCGTAGAGAATGATTGGGTTTCGAGGTAGAATTCGATTTGAGAAGGGATTTTGTATTAGCCTCTTGTTATGACACGATGGGCACTTCCCCTTTCATGCAACATCTTTCTAACCTCAATCTTCCCTGGCGTGTTCGGGTGGGTTCGAGAATGGGAATTGTGACATGACAGTGCAGTAGCATCTCAACAGCATCATGCTGTAATTGCCTGTATCTCCACCACGTGAACTGAGCGAACTTTTCGCACTCTTTTGCTCGTTCACTGTTTGGAAAATGTTTAGGTAAACAAATACAGTTTCCCAGAACGCGATCTTAGAAGGACTGCGGGTTCGAATCTCGTTTGGGGAGAGATAGTCATCTTTGTGTTGTGATGTGAACACTCCTACTCACGTTGCACCGCATCTCCTAAACTTGTCCCTTCTTTCTGGGTGTGCACTACACTAACACACACGACGGGAGACCAATCGGGAGCCTAGACGTTGTTCCAGCTGGGGCGGTGCCACACTGGTGGGGGATATCTGGGTGGGGGAAAATTCCCACAAGCAAGCGACGCAGGCTAGCGCCTGATTTCGCTAGCCAACAGGGGAAGATAAGCGCCACACCATGCGATAAAACATACACTACACTTACGGGACTAAAGACAGCTGTTGACGCGCCCGGTATCAATGCCATAGATGAAAACCTTCCTCAGGACGTTTCAGAATTTTTGAGACTGTGGTATGTTACTCAGTAATAAAATAACTGTAATTGTAGGAATTATCTGCATTGAACATGGAGGGGATCGAACAGCACAAAAAATTGTTTACATCAGGTTTCTAAGAGGTAACGGATAAGTCGTATATTATGCAATATATTGCAAGGTAAGATAAAGCGTAGATTATACAATATACGAATATTGCTACAGCTCCAAAATTGCTAATTCACGGATTACAAAAGTTTGGATTCATATCCAAATAATCCCCCCCCTTCCCTAACACGGAGTTATCTCATCGATCTTCCATCTTCTTTGTTTCTGTTGTTTCCAGTTTCTACTGTTTAATTTAAATTGTGTAAAACATTTACTGCCATCTAATGTACCTTTTGTATCATATCTCAGTTTTGTATTAGTTAGAACCTTAATTTAACTGCAGCCGAGCACAAACAATTGCTCTTTCCGATGTATCTGCTGTTTATTAACTTATGTAAAAATGAATAAAGTTTATTATATTATATTATTATTATTGTACAAACTAAACCCCATAGCTTACCTCGCACAAAAGAATTGAAAAAAAATCATATTTCAAAAACAATTATTTTTCGGCATCTGTGCTCTAAAATCACGTTTCGCGACTCAATGTAGTCGCATTATCAGTTGTTCACCACTAGCAGAAGACCAGTAAAGTGACATGGCAAATCGGATACAACGCTTTATCTTAATTAAAAAGAGACAAAGAAATTATTCTCTTTTTATTGAATATTTCTATTGCAGTGATATTCTCTTACATTAAAGACAATCAGATCAATTCATATTTTAAAAACAATTACTTCATTGGTATCTAAGCACAAAATGTACTATGCACTAGGCGATTGCCGTGCCGTCTTACTGGTCTTCTCCTGCTGGTGGTGGTGAACATGATGATGCGACTATATTGGGTCTCGAAACGTGATTTTCGTGCATATATGCCAATAAAGTAATGGTTTTAAAAAATGAATGACTCTGATTGTCATTACTGTGAGAGGATACATAGACATACATATTCAATAATAATTTTTGTTTCCTTTTAATTACCTGGAAAAAAGTCATAACAGAAAAATGCACTATACGAAAACTAAAATATTGCTTCGCGTCGTTCTTTTTCTTTGAAACTGATAAAGTGAAACGTTTATAAATTCTGAAAAAGCAATCACTCTTCTTTGTGACACCTAGTTAAACAGGATTCTGAAAATGTAAATGAAATATATATTTATATTATAATTTCTTATTTCGCTAATTACGCTACTATTTGTTCCATAGTTTTTCTTCGCAATTGAAGTCCAAGTAGACGGGATATGACACGTTATTAGAGAGTTTGTGCACGCCATGGCGGACAGCACTATCGATCTTTGGCGCATGCGCAGATGCACAAAATTGATGCAAAACTTAAACCGCGCATGCCCAGAAGATCGATAGTACTTTAACTTTTGAGGGTGCACAAACTCCCTGTTCACTCCATTACAAACCCTGTATTTAAATGCAAAAGTGTATTGTTACACGGAAAACATCCATTAATTGAAAATGTGCAATGCGTCGTTTATGCTTTTTCATCTTCTGCTACTATTTCTTCTATTATATTTATTTCCCGTTTTTAACTTCGTCATCTCCTTTATGTACTGAACTGCCTCTTCTTAATTCGAATCATTTTTACTTTCAACAGCAAAATCACTGTCCACTTATTTGTCAGTGCCATTAGCGATTTCCATTATCGACTGATGAACTGAACCATCGAGTGTACTAGAATCTCTGGGAAACGCCCCGAGATGGTCCAGCACGTTCACACAGCTTCGCAATGGTAAGAATAGTTCTACTACTAGTGATGTGCGGTCTGCGAGACGGTTCCGAACTTCAACTGACGAAAGGCTGGAAGTGGATCCGCTACTTTGTGTGCGAGTTGTTTAGAAAGACATAAGGGGCCATATTCATAGTCGTCACTTATAGGATAAGAAAATACTTAAGCTATAAGAAGTTACTTTTGATGAGGAAATACTTATACACATTTGTTATTCATAGACGATACTTATAATAAGTACGATGCTAGCAGTGCCTCGTGTGGCAACAGCGTATTGGCTGTTTCACAGCCACTTGAATCTTGTCAGAAGCGCTCTATCAAACTGGCCGTGAATATGCTTGCGTCTGTGAGGTAACCTAACCTACACAGTTTCTTAAATAGTGCCAGTATCTTAAACAAAGGTTTAAATGGTGTTGGAATCAGTAAATATCTATTAGTTAGAGGTGGTTTTAGCCACCAATGTTACCAAAAAGTGTACAAAAAAGGCCTAGTAAAACAATATTTTTTCTTAAATTCTTTATCGCTGTGTTTGGCATGTGACGTAAATATCACTTGTTGCTACAAAGAAAGATGCCACACTAAATATCCCTATAATCTTTGAAATAGTCGTCCATTTCCATTTCTTTCAAATTACGACAATTTTCAACGCATCAAGTGAGGGTTCACTTATAGCTATCATGGTGGAAATAATGGGGATGGATGTTATTTCACATGATAGCTATAAGTGAAGGCTGTACCTTCCTTATAGCTATAAGTATTTTCTTATGTGGATGAATTGCGACTATGAATTGGAAAACGTTATAAGGAACTCCTTAAGGTTTTCCTTATTATAAGTGAAGACTATGAATACTGGAGACAAGAAAAAGACAAAACAACTTCCTGCGTCACGCGAGAAGAGAGAAATACGCGCTTATTTTTCCTTGGCGGTCTCAGAGACCACACGTCACCAGTTAAGGATTAAAGCAAAAATCATGTGATTGAGTTTAGTACAAGCTCAAATTACTTTCTAAACGAAAACCCCTGGTGAATTAAATAGATACAACAATGTCCAATTGACAGACATCTTTAAGCTGCTGCCTATGCCACGATAGCTCAGCCGTTTTCACTTCTTCGTAACAGTCGATATTTTTCGCCACCAACTTCGTTTAAGATGCCCAAATAAATGGATTTTCAATGTGGGAGGAGCGTAGCGTAAGGGGGGGTGAGAGCCTTAGGGGTCAGTTTAGAAGTCAAGTCTTTTATTCAGTGGATTTACCAGTGAATAACTTTTTTTTTGACATTTTTTTCTAGGAAGGCAATTACATTATAAGATGGAAGACTTTTACTTTCTCGTATACGTACGGAGTATATACGGAGTAATATACGTAGTATAGAGAAAGTTATATAATTCTGAGGAAAGCAGATTTTGAAATTTCAACGAAAATACACGTTTTGTGGTCCTCTGATATCGAAAATGTGTTGTTATTGTTTCAAAACGTCCGTGCGTCTGTGAACACTACTAACGCCTAAACCATGGGTAGGAATTTTCCCAAATTGAAGAAACCCCTGTAACTCTGGATCTAGTTGAAATTTTGAAAAACATTCTTTAAAATTTGGGGGTACTTTACATGAAGCCACTGGGACTTTTTTAAAATTTTCTCAAAAACAGCTGCAAATTCTTTCTTTAAATGTCTTGTAAGAATTGAGTAAAACACACTTATAAAGGTTCCATAGGTCCAATTTTCACTGTTAATTCTGAATTTTCGATAATTGCAAATGTTTGAACTTTTTTCGGCTTCTTCCTACAACTACAAAATTGAAGATAGATATTTTTCTTTCAAATGAAATTTGTTGGCCATAATTAGTTCTTTCATTTAGATCGTACATTTTTTGAAAATTTTAGTAGTTTTCGAGCAATATTTTTTAAAAAAAAAAAAAAAAAGGGTTTTTCTTTAAACTATTGGTAGTGATAATGCTAAATGTACCATCTAAGATGACATGAACGCCATATTGCTCTATTCTTTAATTTTTCCAAAAATTACAAAAATGTATATTTTTACTTGCCTCATGTCGGTAATATTTACATTAGAGGCGATTTGTTCACATTACTGCATTTATGAGCACATGTGCTTTAAATGATGTTATATACAGTTTCTCGAAAACTCAACATTTTTCTATGAAACCGAGCTCAAAATTCCGCGATTTCAGAAACACTGAATCACCATTTTCTCAAAAATGACTCCAATTTTTTCTTCATACTTTTCCAGCAGATATTGCTAACTGCTCTGCTTAATATGACGTAAAATTCATTTTGGTGTATTCTTTTGTTTTTTCAAAAATTACACAATCGATTTGTAAACTTTGTTGCATTTGTGACTGAAAGTGCTTCAAATGACTTCAAATGAAGTATTTCGAAACCTCAATGGATTTCTGTGAAAAGGAGCTTCAAATTTCGCATTTACAATAATGCTTAAACGCCATTTTCTTGAAATCGGCTCTAAATTTTTCAATGAAAAGTGATGATTAGGACGAACCTTTAACCTTCTTTAATATTTTAAAGTAATTTTTCGGTTCTGCTATTAGGAAACCGAAAAGTTCATAAAATTAAAAAAAATAGTTTGGGCGGCGATAGACGGTAGCTGGCAAGAGGATGGGGCAAGACCGAAAGCCAGTCCACAGCAAGGAATTTAGAAAACTTCACTGTAAGAAAGTATGTGCCATTCTGTAGCAACACTAGTTAATTATTCACATGGATAAGACGGCAAATGGATAATTTTAGCACTGAACCGATAAGCTCATGCGGAGCCCACTACATGCGCGCAGACACGCTGTATCCAACTGGCCGATTGCGTCCAAAGGAGAGCTCCACTGAATGAGCCTGCGCGCGCCCACCACACGCGCCAACATATGATGGTGTCGAAGAGAATAGGAAACTAAGTAGTACGAGAAAGTCTGTGCCAATTGCGTTTTTTAATACTAGCATACATACGGAGTAATATATCTAGTATACAGAATATTAGTGCGGAAAATCCATTGTGAGATTTCAACGAAAATAAACGTTTTTGGATCCCCTGATATGGATTTCTTTTCTTTTTTACTTTCTTGCATTTCCTAACATAAGAAGAGAAAGTATTGTAGTTGTATGCCGGGAAAAGGCGAATTTTCGATCCCAAAACTCTTATCGGGCCCTGGTTACGAAAAAGTGGATAAATCCAGTTGTTAAATATAGGGGGTAAATCCTCTAACCCGTGGTGTAGCCAGAATCCATGATTTGTGTGTCCTTAATACAGAAGAATCGACTGATGACAAAACGTCTGTCTGTCCGTGCACAACATGTTTCAAAAAATGTGGAGACTTTTTTTTGAAAATTTTGATTTTTGTTGTTGGTGGTGGTGTTGAATAGTGCGAAGGACCTTTAAGAGAATAGTGGAGGTTTCGTTTTCGTTGAAATCCCTGATTTCTCGAAAATTGAAAAAAAATCTACAAAATTGAAGAGAGTGATTGTTGCCTCAGACAAAGTCTGCTATATACAAAATTAGCTCGTCAAAAAAGGACACACAATTTTCTGAAATAAAAAAAGAGTAGTTTTTGCGTAATTGGTGCTTGAAATTTTATTCTCAGAAACCGCTCCAAATGTTTCCTTTAAATTTTCTCCACTTATAAAACGGAACGGTAAAAAAAAATGGTGCTAGTCCCATTTTCGGGTATTGCTCGGTTTTTCGAATATTGCAAACAAACAAAAATTTAAAACCAAATAATTGAAGATAAAGATTTCTGCGTCAGACAAAGTCTGTTGTACAAAATTAGCTCTTCAAAAAAGATCACGTAAAATTTGTTGTAAAAGTTAGTATTTTCTCATAATTTCTGTTTGAAATTAATGAAACACATATGGGCATCCCGCCAACTATGGGCCACAAGAAAAATTATTCGGAGAACAATAATGGATGAAAAACATATGCAAGTAATGGTTATTTTAATTATAATTCACTATTCAAAATACCAATATTAATTTATTTTGTAATTATTATTATATGTAATTTGAGAGTTAGTCCTGCCTATCGAAATAAATGCAGGTATGCCCCACAAGCACATCGTTTGAATAGGGTGTATTTGGATTATACTATCATTATGTGCAAAACTTAACACGAAATAAAAAATGAAAAAATTGAGGACCATAAATAGTATGAACATTGTTATTGATGGTGTTTTGAAATAAAACTGAACTGTCCTTTTTCATATACTATGTCGATCATTTTATTTGACTGATTTTACATCGTAACTGAATTGACCATTGAAAATATGAATTCGAAACAATAGCTACTCGCCAAAGATGGCGCTGTTTGATCAGTTTTCAGTATTACAAACATAAAGAAAATAAATGCCCTAAGATTATTAACATTCTGGCTCTCCTTGAAAGGTGCGCTTTCAAAACAAAAAATTACTTTTAATACAATGATATAATATTCGTCGCAAGTATGATCTTAATCGTCGATTGGTAGTAGACACAGCTTTTTGGCGCTCCTTGTGAAGACACCTTCCGGGATTTTTACTGTGACTACTCGAATTTGACCGTCTTGTCCGGGATGTAGTTCGATTACTCGCCCTCGTGACCACCTCAAAGGTGGTACTCCTTCTTCAATAAGAACCAAATTGCCTAACTCGTGCGTTGGTCTGTTGTATTCCATTTTGTTCTCAGCTGCACCTCCAGCAGGTACTCTCACTGTCACAGGATCTTACGAACCTTTTTCAGGTGCTGCCAACTTGATAAATGATTTGATTCCTGGATAGGATTGGGTTGCATGGGCTGAATTAGTGAGTCGCCCATTAGGAAATGGGCGGGGGTGAGAACATTCAAATCATTAGGATCACTAGTGAGCGGGATCAGGGGTCGCGAATGCAGGATTGCCTCAATATCGCAAAGCAAAGTAGACAGCTGCTCGAAGGTAAATATGCGTCCCTGAGACACGGTGTACAAATGTCGCTTCGTTATCTTTACTGCCGCCTCCCACAATTCTCCAAAATGTGGCGATCGAGGTGGAATGAATTGCCAAGTTATACGCTGCTCTGCTAAGTGTGAAGCGATGTCTGACGATCCCTTGTCAGGAATGAATTCAACTCCTTTAACGCGTCCGCAGCGCCAACGAAATTTCTCCCATTGTCGGAAAACATCTGAGAGCAGATTCCTCTACGTGCAGTAAATCGCTGTAAAGCTGCCAAAAAGGTTTAAGTGGTAAGGGCCGCGACAAGCTCCAGGTGCAAACCTTTGTGCTGAAGCAAGTGAAAACTGCTACGTAGCATTTGAAAATCTGAAGCCTGCCTCTCCGCTTACTCTCTCGAAGTTGAAACGGGATTGCATAATCAACGCCTGATACAGTAAATGGTCTGGTGACCTTCGTGACCCTTTCTTTTGGTAAATCGCCCATACGAACTTCAGGAACGCACGGGTTGGAACGAAAGAACTTTCGAACAATTTTCTGCGCTTCCCTTCGAACACCAATCGGCCAATACCATTGACGAGTGGCACACAAAAGTTGCTCAGGTGCATA
Organism: Teleogryllus oceanicus; assembly: GCA_964035755.1. Classification (NCBI taxonomy): domain Eukaryota; kingdom Metazoa; phylum Arthropoda; class Insecta; order Orthoptera; family Gryllidae; genus Teleogryllus; species Teleogryllus oceanicus. The sequence continues at coordinate 12,120,580 of CAXIVR010000010.1, forward strand.
ATGGTGCAGTCGAGCGTGCTCTCTTTTCCTGATCGATGTTGGGGTATCATGATTGGCTGGCAGAACGATAGGATGTTTCTGCTCTTCCGTGAGTGACGAATGTTTCAGTCTTCCGGCGACTCGTATCAAGCCGTCTTCATTGATGAATGGATCGAGTGATTTTAGTGGACTCCCTTTTGGTTAATTTACATTGGTTATCAAGTTTTTTCGGAACGAAGATAATGCCTCCATCGGAGTCCATCTAATGATTGTAGTTTCTGCTTGATGTAGCTCCGCAGGCTTTAAGTAGCCAGTCATAGTTTCCTTCGTCTCCTTCCTCCCAGTCTTTACATGTATTCTGGATTTGATATTTCCAATATACCAATGCCAGTAAGCAATCAGCCGACATAATTTCGAGGAGGAATATTTATGCAAAATTCGGGAAGTATACGTTATGGTTAGTGTCGTCTTTAAATTCTTCAGCTCTGGCAGGCCAGTTTCTAGTTTCATTGAAGAACTTGGTCGTGGTGTTGTTGTAGATAGCCACTCAGGTCCTGAACACCAAAGCTCCTTGTGTTCAATTTCCTCTGGCGAGATTCCACGAGATATAGGGTCTGCTTGGTTGTCTTTCGAAAGGACCATGGTGTATGTTCAGTTGCATCCTGAATTTTTGTAACTCTATTCGCAGCGTATGACTTCAGTAGTCAGAGTTCAGTCTTGATCCAACCCAAAACAATTGTGCTATCACTCCAAAAGAAGGTATTTTTTACTCGGTGTGAGATTGCGTCCATTACCTCTCTCAGAAGTTTTGCGAGTAAAAGTGCTCCCTCTAATTCTAATCTAGGTAAAGATATGGTTCTGTTAGTAGCGATTGCCGATTTTGAACTAATCAATCTGGAGGTAATAACCCCATCATGAGTTTTGCTGACTGTATAAATGCAAGCTCCAAATGCTTTCTCAGAAGCAACTCTGAATCCGTGGATATCGAACTTGAATTCTCGGTTATGTGAATTCATATTTCGGGTGATTGTCAGTTTGTTTAACAGTGGCAATGAAATGTAATACTCGTCCCAAATGTCGAGCTGCTCCTTGTTAAATGGTTCATCTCAGTCGAGTCCATCTATCCATAATCGATGCATTATAATCTTCCCTGTGATGAGAACTGGACTTATAATACCAAGCGGGTCGAACACTTGAGAAATCTTGGATAAAACATCTCGTTTTGTGATTGCTGGTTTCTGCGAGAGAGTGACTTCAACTTGCAAAGTGTCTCGCTGAGAATCCCAAACAAGTCCCAACGTTTTGCAGGCTTCTGCTTTATTTATTTATTTTACGTCAAAAAACAGTTAAAAACTGCGTATGACGTGCTATGGGGAAAAGTGAATTGTGTGAACATTTTCAAAATTCTGTGATCCCTACACTAAGTCATATACTACTTAAATTTTGAATTTTGAAAGGAAGAAAAAAAAACAAAAACTCCTATGTAGTAAAATCTATTTTCAAGGATAAACAAGCAATAAATTTTGAATTTTGAAAGGGAGAAAAAAACAAAAAAACTCCCATGTAATAAAATCTATTTTCAAAGATAAATAAGCAATAAATTTTGGCTCTTATTACTTCCTGCCGCGACAACATGGAAACGATAATTTGAATAATTGTATTTCCACTGAATTCTAGAAGACGTGCACAGAAAATGAAGTTACATTTATGTCCAGAAGCAAAACAAGGGGCCATCTCAGCATTTGCTCAATGGATCAGGGAAACTGGACGAAAAAACTGATCGAGATGGGGATGCTTCGTCCAATATCATCAAATAGTGGGTGTTTTTGTTGAACCTTTAAGTTTTGTAAAATCTGTTTGTCATTGGACCTCCATTTCCGTAGTACTATGTTTCCTTTCTCGAGTAGTTACTCGAGAAAGGAAACATGGTACTGTTGCAGTTGCAACAGTTCTTCTTGCATCTGCATCACAGTGTCTATTGACTCGCTTCCCGTGATACAATCATCCATGTAAAAGTCCTGTCGTATCGCTTTTGCTGCTAAAGAATACTGGTGATCGTATATGTTAGCAAGTTCCTGCAGACACCTCATCGCATGGAACGGAGCGGAAATCGTGCCATAAGTGACCGTATTTAATTGATATGTTGTTATGGGCATATGAGTGTCTCTTCTCCACAAAATCTGTGGAAGTGATCTGTCTTCAGGATGTACTGTAATCTGCCTGAACATCTTTTCGATGTCTGCTGTGATGACATATTTGTGAGTACGCAATCCAACCATGATATTAACCCCGCTTGCAAATTTGGACCAGTCATTAGATTAGATTAAATTAGATATTTATTATTCTGCAGATAAGTATATACAACCTGGTGGCAGAACTCTACAATTTACATATTACTAATATTAACTTTAAATTATTTAAAAACAATAATAATAATAATAATAATAATAATAATAATAATAATAAAAAATAAAGCAACAAACCATTTTATGGTTGACCTGCACAGTTATTTTAAACTATTAAATACAAGATTACACGACTTTTTAATTACACTTCACTTCACTTCACTTCCAACATTTGAAATTCACTTCTCTTTCTACTTCTATACTGCACTACACTGCACAACACGTCACCACAATACAATACCACTTTGAATATAATTATATATTTAGAACAGGAACGCATTTAATAGTAATTAAAAAATAAAAATAATAACTGATATAATAATCCAACTTACTAAATTAATAAAGTTTACAAATACCATTAGTTAATTTATTTTTAAATCTTTGAACACCTAGAGGAAAGGGTTCCAAGGCTGTCGCAGGTAACTTATTCCAGTCCGTTATTGTTCTATTTGTAAATGAAAATTTTCCAACATCTGTTCTCTGTGGCCTAAACTGAATTTTGTGCTTGTGATCCCCCCTACTAAAGTACGAAGATCTACCCAATCGGATGTAGATATCTTTCCAAGCTGGATAACCGGCATACGCTTTGTACACGGCACAGAGTCTTACCTTAACTCTCCTAATTTCTAGAGACTTTCAATTATTTATTGTTCAATGAGTTTCCGTTTGTGGTTGCCGCAGACGCATCAGACTCTCAGCTTCGTGCTGCTGCTATCCGGACGTAAAACTGCGTAATGAGCTACGAAATAAGCCTCTCCTGTTTCTAGTGGTGTGTCTTCGATGAGCGACATGTAACCGAGCTGCTCGTACGTATCCATATACTCGCAATATGCTTGTTTTAGAGTTGGCTGCCTGATAAATCTTCGCTCAAGTCCTTCAAGTCTCCTCTAGGCTTGTTCTTTGGATTTACCTAGAACAACCTCAGGGCGCGTTGGCAACCTGACAATGAATCTACCTGTTGAATCTCTGGTTGTGGTGTCTAAGAACAGTATCTCACAAAGTTGTTCTTTTGTCTGATATTTTATTTCTGGGATGACCTCTTGTTTCCAGAACCTTTCCAGTTGTTGTGACAATTGATAATTAGTGACTGTCAGACACGTGGCTTTTCCAGTTCCTTTACTCTGTACTTCACTTCCAAGAATTCAACCCATTAGCGTGTCTTGTAGAGTTGGCTGACCATCGATGTGATTCTTAGGTTTGCCAAAAACGATTTTCCAGTAAATTCCTGCTCCAAGCAGTCAGTCAACATCTCCTGGCTCATTGAATGACGGATCTGCAAGGTTGATATGACTTGGTACAAGTACTTCGTCTACGTTGACTTTTGATTGAAGTAATTGTTCCGTTATCGAAGGTACCACAAGATATTCTAATTCTACCTCAAATTGGTTCTGCATTGATGAAATGCATATTTGGTCGACTCTTTTTGCTTCCCCTTGGACACAATTAACTCCGCTGTACTGTAACTTTTGATTTCAATGTTGTGATTTAAGCCTTTTGCTTAAATTGATTGTTATTCAATTTAACTGTGCTCCCGGATCCAATAACGCTCGGCATTTCACTTTCTTCCCTTGATTGTCTTCTGCGTAGACGAGTGCGGTCGAAAGTAAAATTTGAGATGTATTTCTGGCCAAAGTTACACTTGGTCGTTGAGATGCTTGAGTGCTCGTAACGTTTTGCACTTGGGGAGTTGTCTCTGAAACTGGATTCTCCGTATTGCTTAAACTAGACTCATCTTTATGAAGTAAAGTGTTGTGGCATGTTGCACTTCCTACATTTTGATGATCGACAATTCTTAGCAAAATACCCATACTTCAAGCAGTTTACACAACATTTATTTTCTACTAGCAGTTTTCTTCTGTCATCTGGCGGTAGTTTCAATAACGCCTCGTAGTTGAAAGGAAGATGATTCCCATTTCCACACAAAATGCAGCCGGACGAGGTATTCATGACCAGCTTTTTACCTTGTGCTCTATCCTTTTGAGACGATGTCTTCGAATTTGTAGATTTGCGTCTGTTTTGTTGTAGAAACATCAATGACTGACATCTCTCTGACAGAAACTGTGTGAAATCAGTTAACTTGGGCATATTTTCTGGTGTACGATTCGTATTTCTCTCTTGCCAATCGCGTTGCTCCGCGTAGTCTAACTTCTTTTAAGCTAAATGTATTATTAATCAGACCCAGTGATCTACGGGCTGATTTAGAGATCTCAAGGCTATAATATTTGTCTGAATGTGCCAATTCAATTTTCGCAACGAATCGGCCTTGTTGTCTTTGGTGATGTCAGGAAACTTCAAGAGTTCTTCCATGTGCGTCTCGATTATCATTATCTGGTTATTTGGTGGCTTTTTGAAGATTTCAAGCATTCGTGTAGTTTTTATTGCTGATTGTGAATCCTTCGATGACATTTAGTGCTTCTCCTTTCAATACTCTGACGAGGTACTGATGTTTTTGAATGTTGATATTTCATCGTTGTGAATTGTGGTTTCAAACTGTTTTTGAAGAATAACCATTTCCCATAATCGCCGCTGAATTCTGGAAGTTTTATTTCTGGTAACCTCGTAGCATTCCTATTGACTGGATGAACTTGAGGATTATTTCGATTTTAAAGATTGGGTTGATTGTCAATGACAGTTTTTTGCTCTGTTGCTAAATCAATGATGGTATGAACCTTGGTAGTTATTTCAAAGTACTGCTTTTCAAATAAAGCACGTTCACCCTCGCATTCCAAGACAAAGTCCTGTATTACACTTCCACTGTACGTGTATTCCTCGATATCATGCTGAATATCTTCGAAGTTCTTCCATGATTCTTCAATCTTCTCTAACTTCACTTTTGCTTCTGCCGCTGTGGTGGTTTCGGTGATGGAATTGGCTGTTCTGGTCAAGAAACCTTTTACTCGTGCACGACTTTGCTTTAGCTTTGCGAATTGTGACATCCTGAATTGAGAATAGTTTTGGAATTTTATGGGTTAATTGTTTTTGGTGCTGATTAATACAATATTAAAAAATGAGTTAATGTTTTTTACTTTACTTAGATTAGGATGAAATTAGGAATTCGATAATTCGGATAATTTTATGGCGACTCACTGACCTGAACGTCAGTCGATGTTTGTGTGCAATTGATGTTCTCTGCCACGTCGCTGTCCGATGTCCAATCGTTGCGTTGCCGCCAAAAAAAAATCTCGTCGATCAAATTCGCAAATTATTCCAGTTGCTTTGATTAATGCTGATGTTGTTGATTAATTCTGTTGATGCTTGTCGATGTTGTTTGAACCGACTTCTTGCTGATGTCTACTCGCGCAACTTTTCTTGAACGATGACCTTGCTTCCCCCACCCTTGAGAATAAACAGTTGAAGGTAAAAGCTCGCAAAGAGCACTGATGACAACATTCCAAGCATTAAAACTTCGTTGGCGCGAAACAGAAGCTAGTCAAAGTTAGTTGTTTCACAGTCGAGAACTCCTGTTCAGGTTTATTATCATTATTTAGAGGCAGGTCCAGGTCCTTCAAGGGAGACACCTAAAACTCCTATATAGTGTCCCTATCCAGAGCGATGACAGGTCGCACACGTACCAGGTTGACTTATATTTTGCAGATGTTGGCATTACTGTAAACACTCTAATGGCCGACTTTGTAACTAATACCCCCAATCCGCCCGCATTTCTTCAATCTATCGTTCAAGAAAAGTTGCGCGAGTAGTATGTTTTTCGATTGTAGTCTTATGCTGCTTGCAATGGCGTCTCTGTTCGTGTTTTTTTGGTCGCGACTTGATGTTTTGACTTTTACAACGAGCTTGAATTACATAGAGAGGAAATGAGTACTGATACAGCGCTCCTGGTTGAAGCTTTTTGCACTACTGGCCGCCATGTTTTCTGAGGTCAAAACAAATCAAGAGGCATTCGGGGCTTGTACGGACTCTTGTTAAGAAGTACACGTTTTCGGCGTATTTTGGTGTAGTGTGTTTAAATTTGCGATATCAAAATGCCGTCCTGTTGTTCTGCGTACAACTGCACCAATAGAAACGACAAAACTATTGGAATATCGTATTTTACGTAAGTATTTTCTCATTCACTCCACTGAAATTTTTATCTATAACTGGTGTTAGTAACTAACTTGTTTTGTAACATTTTACAACCTGAACGACGAAGAATTGATCAAGGGATGGGTAGTGTTGATGAGAAGAGAAAAGTGGTGGCCTACCAAGTCGAGCCGCATTTGCTCCAATCACTTTGAAGAACAATATATGTACAAAGTGAACGACTGCAGGCGACTTTTGGGCAATGCAGTGCCCACCATATTTTCTTTTCCTGAGCACTTACAAAGGAAGGAGAAGATACGAAGAGCTCCAGTGAAGAGGACAGTATCTTGTTCTTCAGATGAAGAAACAGTGCAAATAGAGAATGTAAGTGATATTGCAAATGGCATACATAACTATAGCTTGCCAAGTCCCACAAAAATCAACAAAAAGTACCTGGAAGCTGTAACCAACTGCCAAAAAACTCAAAAGAAGCTGAAAACCTAGAACTTTTTTTTCAAGTGTGAGAAGTAGAGGTGGACACAACAACAATCCAAATGCTCGACAGTTTAAAAGTGCATACCGGTAGTGTCTTGTGGCCCGTGTTGACCCGTCACAGCAGTCAAATTGTCAATCAAATGACATAAGTGTTCTTTTACCTGCTGCAAATGTGTCTACATGCTTAAGTGAGAACACTGATGTACCAGACAATTTTAATGATGTAACTGTTCACACATATTGTGATTTGAGTCTGTATGTTGAACATGTTGTGAGTACATGGCTGGGTGTGTTGTTACGCAAGCATAAAAAGATTCAGTGTTGTGAATGTTTACAAATCCTTTTGCTAGTGATGAAGAGAGAAATCTCATCTCGTAGCCTTAAGAAGTGTAAATAATTCATTGATAAATGCATCTCCTGATGTAATAAAACTGTGCAAGGTTGCTGAGAAAGTTTATCGTGGCAATCAACACCTACTTCAACGCAAGAATATTATGCAGTCCCTTAAATTGGAAGTTTTTGAAATGATGACGGAACAACTATTTGTTGAAAATGACCATCTTTTCGATTCTGTGGATGTAGATGAAGAACCACATTACTATCAGTTGATAAAACTACTTCTACATCAGTACTTCACAATCCGGCTTCATTACAGTTGTAAAAACATAACAGAACAGCAAAGAGGAAAACCCATCAGACAAGTGTTCACAAAATTAATACACTTCAAAGGCCAGTGAAGTAGAATGTAATATATTTTTTGTAAATAATTTGTAATTTCCTGTATGTATGTTTTTACTAATGTAATAATGTTCAATCTGGGTGTAGAACCCCCGTCTCGATCAGGATTTGCGTGCAGTTTCCCTTGATTCATAGAGCAAATGCTGAGATGGTCCTTTGTTTTGTTTCTGCACAGTAAATGTAAATTCTTCCCCCCACTATTAAATAAACCAGATGTCAAGCTTACCATGTGTTTTTTTTCTCCCCCAAATGTACATGATGAATTAGGAAGCCAGATCAATTCCTACTGAAATTGAACAAAGAATATCCAAGTAAAGTGAATAATTTATATTAATTTTTGCTTAATTAATGCACATTTTAAATATGATTTCTGGTGAATTTCAATTAATTTGAGGTTAGATCATATTTTATCAATATTCTGTAGGCACTGCTTAAATGTATGGAAGTAGTTATAACAAGTTTATAAAATATATATTTTTATATCGACGTTACCGACAGTTGATTGGACTCAAATTATGACAAGCACATTTCCATAGAGATATCAATTTAATTTCAATTACTGTTATTCGGAACTGTATTATACTTCATTTTTATTATAATACTCTGGGTATATTTAACATGTTTTAAATATTACATTCTTCTAAATGCACTTCGATTGAATTGACATTTACGCGCACGTTCTGACATTGCCCTCAGAAAACATGGCGGCTGTACTTTCAAAAAGCTTCAAAGATGGCGGGCACATCGCCACTCTATAGATTTCTATCTCGTTGGACTTTTATGAAATGTTCAATACTCTCAGGTGTCGAGAGTCCCGCTGTTGGGCGCCAAATTTGTTATCGATGGTGTTTTGAAATAAAACTGAACTGTCCTTTTTCATATACTATGTTGATCTTTTTATTTGATTGATTTTACATCGTAACTGACTTAACTATTGAAAAAATGAATTCGGAACAAAAGCTACTCGCCAAAGATGGCGCTGTTTGATCAGTTTTCAGTATCACTAACATTAAGAAAATAAATGCCATAAGATTTTAACTTATGCAGCAAACATTTTAACTTTAATTTTACATTACCACTGTATGCTGCCATGGGAAACAATAGTGCAATGTGTATTTGAGTTCATTGTTGAAGGCGACAAGATAAGATAATGAAATGTGAAATTCTTTTCAATTCTTCTCTTTAAAAGCTAAAATACGCATCGAAATAATCGTGAATACACTGAATACCTTATATACTAAATTCAATGTCAGAAATATATTTTCATTTAAATTTTGAATACAAAAATCTATTTTTCACACTTCCTTTATTTAAGGGATAAAATATTTGAAGTACAAGAAAGGCGGAAATTAAGACATAACATTACATAACAATACCATTGTAATATTGCAAGAAAGTTTGTCATGTTGTAGCACCACAAGTTAACCTCTGCTTTCTTTCCTTCTGTCCGTCCAAGACAACACTAATGTCTAAATTATTTGTTCAAAATCAATTTTTTTTTGCAATCAATTTGGGTCATCTCAAAGCCCAGGGATTTTGAAAATAATTTTTAAAATGTTGGGGGTACTTTATTTTCCTGGGACATTTTCATTTTCACAAAAACGGCACCAATGCTTTTTCTTTAAATTTCTTGTAACAATAGAGTGAAATGCACTTGGCAAAGGTCTGATTTTCAGTGTTAACTGTGATTTTTGGAAAATTGTGCAAAAGTTTGACATTTTTGGCACCCCCTCTTTATTGATGACAGATATTTTCTTCAAATATAATTTGTTCTCCACAATTAGTGCTTTAATTAATAACATGTACTTTTTTGAAAGCATTTGTAGATTTCACAAAATTTGAGTGAAATATAGGCAATATTAAAAACAAAATTTTCTCAAAACGGCTCTATTTTTTCTTTAAACAGTTTGTACAGATAAAGTTGAAGGCACTGAATAACATAAGATCAATGCCATATGTTAGGCCTATTCTTTTCTTTTTTTATTATATCTCATTGTTAATAATTGTTAATGCACACACTCACACAAATGCGCACACATGTATGCTGTGAAACAACATTGTAACAAACAAGGAGATAACAAAAATTTCAGTTGTATGAAATTATTTTCAGGTCCTCACTAATTTACCAGAGGACTATTTGTAAAATAATTTCATATTAATGAAATTCAAATAATTCAAAATTACTAACAAAAATTTTGTCTCTTGGCCTAAGTTTTTAACTTATTTTTTTCAAAAATAATTCATCCTGTTTTGCAACAAATATTTTTCTAGTTGTATTTTTCTTGCTTGAAACTATATACACCTTGTTATTTAAACGATTCTACCATAATAGCCATTTCCACACAAGACTGCAATTAGTTAAGCTGAACACGTCATCCAATGCAAGATGTCATTTTATTGGTTGAGTAGAAGAGCAATGTTTACAAATAGCCAATGGATGTAATGATTTCATATTTCAACTGTATTATTTGATTTTCAATGGTATTTATCAAAATCACAGACTCTTCAAAACAATTTAAGAAACTGGAATTAAACATTTGCTGAAAACTACAATACAAACGCCTACAATTACTGTATTAAATAATTTCATGCTCTCCTCTCATCTAAAAAATATTGAGCTTTTTCACTTCTAAGCTATGTTGAAGTAATGTAGATTCTGCAACAGACAGTGTTTTAGGCAGGAAAATGTTAACTGGGGTGTGGTAAAGTTTTAGGTCATAATTTTCTCAAACACACACTGTACTTTAACTAATGATTTTATAAATGTTTGATAAGTTAACGGCATGGTAGAAAGGCAAAAGTAGAAATAACATTTATAATATATGTAGACATAGGCATATTGGTTAAGGTAGATTTAGATGAACTAAATTAGTTTGCAGTTGACATGTCAACTGCTAATGTATTAGTTCATATTTTTGAAAGTGTAGTTTAGATATTAGGCATATTGGTTAAGGTAGATTTAGATGAACTGATGTAGTAAAATCTTGCATTACACAAAGACTACATTTCCACAATTAGCTTGTTGATTGTAATAGTAAAGTTTTATGAGCATTTTTGGACTCGATAGGATGACATGAAACAAAAGTAATCATGATTTTTTTAGGGCCATTTTCCAAAATGCTCCATGGACAGAATTTCTTCTTTTTTTTTTATTATGAATCTATAAACAGAATTTGAAGATTAATTAAGAAATAAGACTTTCTGCTAAATCACAAACAATGAGTTTTCAACAAATTAAGAGCAAATGATAAAAATTTAATGTCTAAGGAATATGGACCAAAGATTCTTTTATAATGTACCACATTGATAATCGAGATAGATTCATTTTTACCTTCATTATTGTATACACCAGATTCCTCTGAAACGGGGCTGCTCTTGAATGTATTATGTGTGACCAGAATGGTTAAACTGTTACCACTTTCTGCTTCACTTGTTTTCTCAAAACAGGATGTTAAATGTCATTCTGCTGCTTCCTTCTTGATTTGCCATTGATGAAAAGTTGTATATAATCAAATATTCATTTGCAGAGAAGAAAGCATTGGAAAGAAAACAGCATTTTATTACTTATCTTATTTTTTTTTTTTAGTAATATTTAAGCGAAAATAAGCAGATTTTACAATGTCTGAGATTGCCAATTTTTAAGTCAATATTTTTTCACTTATTTCCTCTCTTTTTATCTTATTTACTTTATTTTCGCAAAATTTCTCTTCTTCAAGCATGAGAACTTTTATTCCATTGTGTTTCATTATTGGTCCATCTTCTCTTTGATCTTCCAATATTCCTTTTCCTCCTTGGCCTATACCTTCAGAATTTGCTTTGGTATTACAGAATTCTTCATCTTTCAAAGTCCTCTCCGATCTTTTCTGATTGATTGATTGATTGATTGATTGATTGATTGATTAGTGATTCGGACATGTCAACTGCTAATGTATTAGTTCGTGTTTATGAAGTGCAGTTTTTCTCCTCTTCCTCGGAAGTGGTGCGATCTTTCCCCGCTGGATGGTGAGATCTGCGATGATCTTCCACTGTTGGTTGGTGGACTTACTCCTCAGCTACCGATGTTTCTGCAGCCAGGTATGTCCCAATGGCAGGGCACCACCCCAGCTGGAACAAGCTCTAAGTTCCTGATTGGTTTCCTGGCATGAGTCGTATTATAGTGCATGTAAGTGAAAGTAAGGGGTGAGGATAAGAAAATGGAAGGAAGGATCGCATGCAGTTCAAGGGCCATTTGTTAGGCTAGGCTACTACTGAAGCATACACCTGGTGTTGATTGGAGAAACCATGGAAAACTATCGATCAGAGCAGATGACCTCTACAATTCTTCTCCAGACAGTGGCTGAATTCGATTTAGGTATGTAGCTAGTATCAAAAATCCTGCCATTGGACTTGTACCTAGGACCTCCTAGTCTGAGGCACTGCAGTGAAATCAGCTGATGCCCTGGGCCATCTCTCCTAGTATTCATCATTTTTTTCCCTTTAGATTATAAACTCCTAGATAGATCTGAATTTCCTCGTTCTGGATCTTGTCTCTCCTTGTGACACCAAAACAACCCCTTAAAAACTTCATTTCAGTGGTCTGCATTCTACACGTTCTTGTACCACCAATAGTCCAATTTCACATCCATTTAGCCCACAAGGGACTCCTATATTTTGTGAAATTTCATATGTGGGCTTTCCTGGCCTAATAATTTCAACATCCTATTAAATTTCTTCAGGTTTTTATCAGCATCAATTTCTCCTCTCACAACAGGTCAAATCCAATGTACTTAAATGACCTGTTTGTTCAATGTATGGTTATTAATGATTAATTTACATCTAACTGGGTATTTCCCTTCAAATGACATTGATTTAATTTTTATTAACAGAAAAGTCTAAATTATCTTATTTTGTGATTATCCTTGGTTCATTTAAGGCTCTTTCTAGAGTATCTTCACTATCAGAACTTAGTTGTTAATAAAAATTTTTAAAATTTAACATCTAAATTAATATTAAAAGGTGTGGGTAACATGAAACATCCTCGACTCACTCCATTACGTACTATTTCCTTGAGGATTTGGCCTTATTTTGTTCTTACATTAATTTGGATGTCTTTGCACATGTCTCAACTAACTACAAGGTGTTTTGGTTTGGCCCTTCTGTCCATAAGTGACCACAATTTTCCTCTCAGTACAATGTCAAAGGTTTTATACAATACATAAGACTTGACATGTGTGCAGGTTGAATTCTCACCTCATTTCAACAACAGTCTTAACCCAAACATGTTGTCAGCATATAATCTCACTTTTCTAAAGCCTGTTGGTGTTTTGAGAGTTATTGCTTTCATTATACTTTTCAATTTATTATTAATGTTTTTTTCTGAGTAAATCTAGCAGTCTATACTTCCCTTTGTTGTTTTTAATTCCCTAGTTTTTTAATTTTGGTAATTTTTCATTTTTTTTCCCTATTGTTTAATCCTTCATCCTTTTTTCTCTTGCCTATTCTCTTCAATTCACAACTATTTTTTCTCTTCATTGTCATCAAATATTTGTAAATTATTCAACAATCTTTTCATCTTTATGATGGTGCTTCATGACTTTGTAGACTATTCGTTGACTCCCATGGATGTTATGGTCGATGTTCAATGTATTGTTCCCAGCTATTTTTGTTTGCAGTTTTGAAGAATTTTTGTTTTTCTTCATTGGGTCTTACAGTTTTCCAAGGACTGTGAATTTTTCTTTACAAGCCATTTTAAATATAATTTATTTTTCTTTACTATAGATTCATTCCATTCCTGTATTTTGTCATTCTATTTTTAAATGTTTTTATTCTTTCCTATTATAATCTTGCTAGGGAAGAGACTTGCAGAAGAAAACTTTTCCAGATTTGATTATGAAGATCAGATTTTTTTCCCTCATCCTTAAATTTTTTCCCCTTTTAAATTTTAATTTGGTTGAGAAGATTTTTATTCATTCCTCTGCCAGCCCAAGTATATGTAGGAACATTTATGTTTGAAGAAGAAATTTTCCACTTAGATTATGCTTGATAAAATTTCACAAAATTTTTCCATTTTAATTTTTCCTTTTTAGAATAGATTATTCAAATCTTGCATTAAAGATCTCCTTCTATACATTTTTCCCCTTTTTTTTTTATTTTGGAGGGGAAGACATTGCAGATTCAAATGGTAATGTAATCCGATATTCCTTTTCGGTTATAGTTACACATTTTTGCTGGGATCATATTTTGGAGATCAGCTATGACTTATGGAATTGCCTCTGGGTAATATCTCCCCTGACTGTGTTACAAGTGCTGCGGAGGGAAAGTCTGCGGCTGCTTCATCAGTGCTTCGACACTAGCAGAATTTACGAATCCCCAGACCGCTTCTGTCAAATAAAACATTATTGTCTCACTCTTCCGGAATTTACAGTACCTTTCACCAGCCTCTTTATCTGCCGTCCAAGAAAAAAAAAATCCACAGCATAACAGCATTACAGTGCATAAAATAGAAGAGTAGAATAGAAAGAACAGTGTGTGATGTGAGACTCCTGGAATCCAGATGAGACCATTAAGTAGCTCAACAAGGGAAGATTAATATGGTTTAAATAAATGATAGCTGACATTAGTTTTACTGTATTTTAGAATGATTTGTAGTTTTTTCTTTAATTATAAACCCCAAATACATTTGAAGATAGAATTTTGGCACCTACAACAAGACAAAAACAAAGAGCTTAAAATAAGTATCTACATCATTCAGAGCTTCTAAACGCAATGGTTAAAGAGCCTGTTTTAGACTTCTAATAGATAATTTTTAAAACCTTAACTTATTATTACATATTAGAGATGAGGTAGTGTTTAATATGAGCAAAAAAAGTAAATTACGTTATGGGTATGTCCACGAAAAAGTGTCCATAGCTGGTCAAAATCAAAATAATTTCTTGCCCTCTGTAAATGAATGCATCTTGAACAGAAAACCGTGAAATTTTTGTTTTTGATAGTAAAATAGTTAATACTGTGACTGTTTTGTTATTTTTTCGCATACAAATTGAAGTTGTCGGTTGCGTTCGAAACTAAAGTGAACAACTAATATTTTCAAGATTATTTTTTTAACAGGAATATACTGTGTAAACTTGGAATTTTGTCTGTTCTGCAACTTTTTGACTCTTATCAAAGATTTCACATTAAATTTTGTTTACTCAAATTACATTATAATCAGAAAAAATCTGTATCCCTAAGGGCATATCTATATTGTCCAGATACTAACAAAATTTTAGGGAAGTTTCAGTAAAAAACTGTAAAATACTGCTGTGTTCTGGAAACTTTCAAACCTCCTAGTGCTTGTATTTGTTGAGTGATGGAAGTAGATATCACGCTTTTGAAATATCCAAGATTGAAACAAAAGAGATTTGTTTTTGCATCCGGATACTAACAGGAGATGAACCAACACCCCCCTAAAGATCCAACATCCTCAATCCAAAGGGTATTGGATCAACACGTAAGTAACAATATTGTGACTTGAAGCGAATATTCAAGTTGTAAGACAATGTAACTAAATTAGCTGCATTATTCTTGTGAAAAACATTAACTTAAAGGTAGGTAAAGCTAATACTCTTGGAAGTTGTCAAAATACGTGTTCTTAGATCCTTGAAACTATTTGAAAAATGTTTTAGGGCATAGAGTATGGCGAAAACAAATGCTGAGAGACAGAAATTATATATGGAGAGACATTAGAATGATCCTAATTACAAGATTACGAGGAAGGCTATAATGAAGGAACACAAAGGCAAAAAGATCATCATTTAAACATTTGCATATATTTTCGGATGAAGCTGCTTCCTAATTTGAGCAAAAATAAAATGTTGCTAACATTACTCTTTTAAAAGAGGACTTCAAATTGGAAATCTTGAAATGGACATTTTTGTTTCATCTCTTCATAGGGTGCCATGGATGGAATTGTCGCAATTGTCAAACACCATGTTTGGAAGAAAGTGCTCTCTTTAAAAACGATGATTAGAAGTGCCAATGCATTTCGTGACTGCTGCAAAAGTCCCAGCACAATAATAATTTCCAAACCGCTTTCTACAATTGAAGAGAAAAATAAGAAATTGGAAGAAAATTGGGAGGGCATAATAACAGTAAAAGCCACTCAGAAAATGCATCAAGTTGTTGCTCTATTCCTGTACACTATTGGTTGTAAATACCAGTTCTGGACTACGATTTTATTAATAATTATACAGAATTTGCATAAAAATGGAAAGAACCAAAGAAAATAATGAAGTACTAAATCTTTAAAAAAAATTGTTTGTAATATTATGCACTAAAATGTATGAGAAACTTGTTTTTAATTTAAAAAATATATTTAATTTTATCTATGTCTCTGTGTCCCCAATTGTAATTCAAAGAATACTTTGAAATAAGAAACTCTACAGTAGTTGAGTTCGCTGGCTGTCCTTATTAATTATTCAATGGCAATGCTCCTAAAATATTACAGTTGGTAAATCTTAACACAAAAGAAAAATATTGGCCAAAGCTTCCCCCTAACCGAGTATTGTAATGAAGTATTACAATGAGGAAGCATTCAACGTCTTTTTGTGTACGTCACTTTCTTTATATATTTCCTCATCCATATACTAACGGACGATAAATACATAATGTAATTAATGCCTCACTTGGTAAAAGTTGAGAAAAGGACAAAAATCATTACCTAATTCTATTATAATTATTTAATTGCTTGCATTAGCGAGCAATTTAATCTTGAAATTTGAATGACAGAACGCTATAGATATATATATGCTACGCTATATATACGCTATATATATTTATATGATATGACAAAATTATATTTTGTTAATTTTACATATGTGTACTTTTGTGGTTTTGTTGCCACATGCTAGGGGAGTTTTTATAGTATTTTTTGTAAATAAAGGACTAACTTGTCCATATATTGATAATAAGAATTGAATTTAGTGGGTAAAGCTTGGAGGTCTTTGCATTTCGTCATGAGAAATCTTAAAAAATATAATACGAAAGCAAAGGAAATCGCGTATACCTCGCTTGTTAGGCCGGTAATGGAATATGGAGCTAGTTGTTGGGATCCGTACAGAATAGGACTTCAAAAGAGCTTAGAGAGGATACAAAACAGAGCGGCAAAATATACATTTCGGAAGAACACACCTGCGCATTGGGAATCATTACACGCCGAGTAAGAGGCACGACTTTGCGCTGTATAAATCTTACGTTGGTTGCTCTGCATGGCAGGAAATACGGGGAAGGCTAGATAAACCAGATTATTTAAATAGATTTGATCACAAATATAAAATTAGAACAAGAATACAAAGAACAGACGTAGGGAAATTCTCCTTTGTAAACAGAACTATAGTAGATTGGAACGATTTGCCTGCGGCAGTTTTTGAACCCTTTCCTTGCTCAGCGCGAGGTTTTAGAAAAAAAATATAGGAAATTAGTCAATAACGTGAAAACGTATAGTGAAGTGAAGTGAAGTGAAGTGAAGTGAAAGGTGCGATTATGCGTAGTCTACAGTAAAAAGTAATGAACAATTAATATTTAGATAAAGTTATATGCAGTGCAGTGCAGTGCAGTGCAGTGAAGTGAAGTGATTTCATTTGAAGTAATGTGAGGGTTCCTTCGTCTATGTATACATGCGTATATGTTTGTATGTATGTACATTTTAATGTTTAGTATAGTAATATGTATGTTTATTCATTTATATGTTAGTGTATATGCATTTTAATGTTTAGTATAGTAATATGTAGGTTTATTCATTTATATGTTAGTGTATATGCATTTTAATGTTTAGTATAGGAATTTAAATGCCATCTGCATATATAGGAAATGACAAAGTCAATTTGTTTGTTTATATTTATTTTTTATATATTATTATGTTATTTTGCATTCTGCCACCGGGCATCATCTGCCCAATTGTAGAATAAATTTTCTATCTATCTATCTATCTATAAATAAATGGGCATGTTACACATTCCATTTTAATAAATGTATAATGAGTAATTTCATCATGATTGTGTAAAAACTCTTCCATATGCCCAGATACTAATGCCGGACACCCCATTAAGTTCTGTTCAGTAGTGATAGTAACTTCCCTCCTTAATTGAAAAATGAAACTCAAGTGAAAACTTATCAAATTCACTGTGATTAAGTACTTACATCTGTTTGATAAAGAGGAGCAATTTTTAGACTTAGAAAATGGTGTGTAAGTCATTTGTGTAAGTCATTGAAAATGCAAAATTTGAAGCTTTTTCCAAAAATGTTTGAGTTTTTGAAACACTTCATTGGAAGTCATTTGAAGACTTCCATTCACAAATGTAATTCTGTATACAAATCACTGGAAATGTGCATAATGATGTGAGAGATTTAAAAAAATAATACATTTGTGTGTGTGTGTGTGTAGCACTATCCATTGAGAACGTTTGAAGAAAAAATTTGGAGCCATTTTTGAGGAAACTAGTTTAACACCATCTCTGGTTTAGGCGTTAGTGATGTTTGCAGGATGGACTGACAGACGGAACATTTTGAAAAAAATTATTATACATATATTTTCTGCAGCATTACGTAACTTTCTTCATACTATGTATATTAATCCATATATACATACTTATACAAGAAAGTAAAAAGTAACACTCACTGTCATTTTTGTTCCAAGCCACCAAACAAAATTAATACAGGGATGTCTAATTGGCGTTGCTATATTTTGCAAATTTAATTTCCATTACTGCCTATCCCCTCACTTAAACTGCAAAACAACATTGCACACTGCAAAAACCACCAAATTGTAGCCTGATGCTCCAACTCAACAATGAGGGGGCTGCAGGAAATTACATTACAGATTCAACAACAAACTAATTACTGATGGCCGAACAATTTTACTAAACTAATATTTTACTATATACTATAAATTTAAAAAATGAAAAAAAATCATTCTGCCTGAAATTATCTATGAGCAATATTTCATCATACCTAATCTGAAAAGGGGAAAGTGTAAAAGCAGTAGTCAATTACATTAAAAAAATGTCTAATCAATATGATCCCAGCAATCCACATATTTATTTTGCATTCTAATCGAAGGCCACAAATCTACTGATACCAATACAGAAAAACAAAGAACAGGAAATTAATTTCACACTGCTAGTCAGGGTTCAATAAAACAAACTTATTTATGAAGAAAATGTTTGGTTTATTTCAGACATTCGCTTTATTTTTGACATTTTTCGCTTAAATGCACATATGCACACACTTGTCCATATGCAGACCGAGTTGAAGAGCGCAGAACTAGAAAACTCACCATTTCCAACAGTATGAAAGTCCAGTCATAGTAACAATTCTGCCAAATAGCCAAGCAAGCAGACATGATCCTCAAAAATACAATTCACTCAATGGTGAATCAACAGTAAATGGAATTCATACCCAAAGAATACATCACTCAATGTTCCAGTTCACAATAGCACACCCATATCCACTTTTCAATTCTGGAAACTACTGAAAACCACTCCAATTAATGTGATTCCATTTGCTTTTTCTGCTTAATAGGAACAAAAAACAAGTCTCCGATTCGTATGATGGAATGGTACATGAAGTACGAATACATTAACAATAAAAAAAAAAAAAAAAACATTTGGAAAACTGTTTTGTACTTATGTCTGCCCACAGAAAAGGACAAGCCAGGGAGACCACAAGAAATGTGGTAATTTGACTTTAGCATCAACTACTTCAGAAATAACGGAACATGAACTGCCACCCATTCAACACAGCGTTGAAATAACACTTTTTTTAAAAAAAAGGGGGGGGAAAATATAACGACCTTTGTACAATTCCTAACACCTACATTTATGTATGAACTCACAAATATCCTCTTATCAATATACTGTATCTGCAATGTCAGCACAAAAGCACAAATCCACTTATTAATTCCTACATGCAAATGTACATTATATATATATATTATTTATTTATATGTTCATTACAGGAAACGTTTTCATTGGCGATTGGATTCTAACAAGATAAGAAAAAGCTACCTAAATTTTACAAGAACAATATTTTAGAAATTTTACACGATTAATTTGGCATATGGGTACATACCGTAAACTTCACTCAAAGAAATATCTAAAATACTTTTATATATGATTTCCTTCAAGCAGTTTCTTATCCTTTAATGAAATATTTTGTCTTTACCATCCACAAAACACACCGAACACACATTTCGTATCACAGGGGTATTTTCTGGAAAATTCCCATTCACAACATAACAACTGCCCTTCTAGAAGAAAAAGGGGAAAATAAACATTCATGCTCATAAACATAATTCAGTCACAGAGTGACTACTGAAATACTAAGGAAGTAGTGCTAAAAAAACTGCTCTTCTTTCATTGATCTCAACATTAGCACAACCAATTTCAACACTTCTAATAAAATCACTTGTGACTAACATAAATACTTTCTTCAAACGAATCACTGGTAACCTTACAGTGCACGATAGCATTTTGCACTACCTGGTATAAAAAGCACCATTTCCATAATACAACTTTACCCAGCACAGACTCCAAGGACAAGAAAATGAGACACCTGTTCTGTACTGTACTTTACAAGCCCATGTAAAAGCACACTCTGCTTTGGAAGCATCATTGACACATTTTCAGAAGACATTTATACCTTATGAGAAGCAGAGCGACATTATAAATGTAGTAATCTCAATCATACACACACATTCCAAACCTGAGAGTGAACTGTAGGCTTCAAAGCAAAATTAAAGCTTAGCATCCACAGTCACTTAGCAACATCTATTCCACCAATATGCAGCATAGACCTTTAGTCAAATCTGCTGCCTCCCCACTGAAAAATCCAACGTCACATATACACCTTGGAAGCCAGGAACATACTGGTATTTTTAAAAAAATGTCACAAACTAGTTTGAGACATGCCAAAGGTTGCTTTCAATATTTTGTAACAAATTCTACACAAATGAAACTGTAAAGGAAGAAGAATAATTGAAGCTGATTCTTTCATTGATGCCAGTAGCCAAGAATCTAATTCTGCTATTGCTTCTTATGCAATTTTTCCTCAGGTTTGTGAAGACAATAGTAATTTGAGTTTTCATGTTAATATATACTGCATTACAAATAACGTCTTGCCTACAGAACTTTAAAAACAACATACAGAATCCAGAATTATAACATACTATTTGACAAGAATGTTTTCTGAAAGAGATGAGAAAAAAGTTACATTTACAAGCCACCTGTGAACATCACACAGGCTCTTTTTGTCTGCACTGAGAATGATTTTCATCTTTCAATATTTGATTGATTTTCTTGTTGACTGCTATCTATCAGTGAGACACCAGAAGAAAGAAAGCAACTCAACATATTGAGGAAACCTCCTTTCTGATCTGCTACTCCAAGCACAAAGGTGATGGGTTCCAACCCTTTCACCTTGTCAGGCATACAGTGAACACCCACAGTACACCATTTGTGTACAGAGGGAAGTTACTTGCAATCAGAGGCGGTGGCAGAAGCCACCACAGTGGTAGCCATGCTCTCCAATACGGCAGCGGGCACTTGTGGTCCGGCAACCGGGGCAAGCTCCTCGCTGCGATACGAGTGCTCGCTATCCGTCCGCCGATGTCACGCGCTCGTCTCTTGTTCGCCCCAACCCTCACTATCATATTCACTCTCAGAGGCAGAATCGGAATCTGAGAACTCCACGGCAACACGTCTTGCCAGGATTGATGCAACATCGTGCAAAGCGTTAACACGTTCCACTTCCTTTTGTTCATTCTTCTCCACCTTGCGGAGTTTAATACCTGTAATCAAAATAAAATCCATGCAATATTAGCATTAAAAATAAGGAAAGAATGAACCTGCACAATATTGATATTCAAGACCAATTCCTATTTTCAATCCAAAAGATTCCTCTATTTTACTTCTCAATCTTAAAAAATAAATTTTTGAACCCACTCTTACAATCTCACTTTTCTCAAAGGTCAATTAATAATTTTTTATATTATCAACAGTTATGAAACAAGTTTAACACAAAATAATATGACCTTTTGCAATGTAATACAAACAAATGTAGTGAAATCTTGTGTTACTTCTTGTTTAGGAATGTATAAGTAAATAATTTGTGGCACTATTAGAAAACTAGTGATCTGGTCCTCATAACCCTTCAGAAGAATGGAGGTAATATTTTATTTTTATTTTCTTTCTTTTTTCCCCCTTTACTTTATACATAATTGCATTTTAAATCTGTGCATGGAGTTAATAAAGCCTTGGTAAAAAGGATTTTTAAAATGTAAATAGCTTGTGATTTCATGTAATGAAATATTAACAACAAATAATTGCAATCAATTTATTGCGAGAAAATAAAATTTAAGAGTCAAGTAAAATTTAAGAAACACACTTTCTTCTACAACAATGGAATTAAAAAAAATCCTTTATGTTTATTCCAAGATTTTTGCAACTGCACAAAGTTCTCACCTCATAAGTCCATTTCCTTAATGGGCAACAGTGAGTTATACCCATCCATACAGACTCAAAACACTGTATATTTTTAAACAAAGTGAAACTTCGTTATTAAACTTTCACAATAATAACAGAATAAGTTCGTATTATTTAAATGATCTACAAATAATTATTTGTTTCATTTTATTTGAGATGTATACCTCTTAGGTACTGAATGAACAAATTCATCGAGAACTAATCCCTTGGCAAAATGATAATCTACAAGAAGGCACCCACCATCTCGAATAGCCTTCAGAAGATCACTTCGCGGATCAAATGCAGGTGCGGGTGCACTTCCTGTTTTGGGCCGAGCAGGATTGGTCTCTGTTTTAGGAGGAGACAGCTTGGGCGGAGAAGTTGAAATAATCTGCAAAAAACACGACTTTGTAAAGTGGAAAGCGAAAACAAAAATGAAAGAATAAAAATAAAAAAAATTGAAATGGATAGTAACAAGATATTAAACAAATTAGAGAATCTTTATCAAGATCATGACAATCCTCAATAGAAGTTACTTTGGAATCTAGATAGCATGTTTTTTAACAAGACTAAAAAGTTTGAAGATTTTAAACAGGAAATGTGTTATCGAGGTTTAATATACAGCTTCATAACCTCCTCAACATTTTTCCTGAATTATAATGATTCTTCTGCAAATTCACTTATATCTGACCTTTCCAGAGAAATGAAATTCCCTGATTTGTTCCGGTTTTCCAGAAAGTGGCAACCTAACACTGTATTGGAGGTTAGGAACTTACTTATAAGTAAACAACATGTAAATATATTTGAGAATTTAATTGCATGTAAATATACCAAATGAAAACAAAATGACAGGCAAATGCTTTATATACCCAAACATAACGGGAAGTTTTTTTCCCAAACATCTCATTTGAAATATATCGCTCATTGAATACAAGAATGTCATAACTCAAAAATAGTCATTTTCAAGTTTCTTCTGTAGTTGGGAAGATCTGGCATAGCTCTTGCTATGAATGTTGCATCTCATTTTACACAACCAAAATCCAACAATGGCTTTTTGTTTTCGATTTACTAACTGAAATGGCAGGCTATCTTTAATCTTCAAATGCCCTTCCTGCAAAATAACATTTTTTGAGTTATGACATTCTTGCATCTAATTAGCGATATATATCTTGTCAAAATCACAGATCAAGCCTAGTCAGTTGGAATGTATGTTTTTAAGTAGCCTTTCCATATCAAGAAACTAATACTGACAAGACAGTAAGCTACAAAGGTGATAACGAACCATGCATACTTGTAAAACCTAATTAAATCCACAGGCATGCACTGTAGATTTTCCAGGTGATTCAGACCAATATTTTTGAATGGGTTGGTAAAGAGACAATCTCAAATGAATGGCATTGTAGAAAGTGAAACTCGATGTGAAAATAAATAAAAATTACAGCAGAAATTTTGTTACGTGAGGCTGCACAAACATGGTTTAACACCTGGCAAGTGTGAAGCTAAGTTTGCAAGAGATTTATTTATTTAATAAATACATGAACAGGCAGGACAATCCTGATAATGTTCACAAGAAAACTGATACACATGAGAAAGAAATATAAAATTAAATATAAAATTACATTTTGGCAAACAGAAAAGAAAATGGAAAAAGAAGAAGGAAAAAAAGAAAAAAATGGGAAATATAATCAAATTGAAATGAAAAATTTCACCTTAACTATACACATTCTACATCCCACCACTGAGATAACATGATAAAAATATTATTTTTTAAGCACAATATTCTGAAATGCTGGAAATTTTTCCACAGCTACTCTTTCCAGTTCCACCCACAAAACAGAGGTATGGAAATATGAGTTTGGAGTTTACAAATTAATCATGCTGACATAAAACAATACAAATTTCTAGTTTATGGTTGTAAAATATTCAGGTCAGGAACAAGAGTGTAGCAGGAAGAAAAACTGATGACATATGACATCAGAAATGGAAAACTTTCAGAAGAAATGGAACATTTGAAAACTTTCAGAAGAATCTAAAAGTCAAAGAGGTCAACTTGGGCAGGAGGCATCTAGAAAGAAACAATGATACTAGTGAAGATGAAGATAATAGTGATAAAAATGACAACACAAAAATAAAAGTTAAGGCAAAAATATTTAACCCTCTAATCAATATCCTAGTCAATAAAACAATTTGGGATTTTATTTCAACTGAATACTAAGAATTACTCAAAGATGGCAATAAAATTCTTAGACTTCATTGAAATTAGAATGTCATATATTTTGGAAAATTCAGTACTATACAAAAACAAAAAATAAGGCACGTGAACAAGAAGAAAAAAAACAACGCAAACAAAACAGGGTCCTCAGATGAGCAAATTTAAAGGAATAGATCACAATGTGACAAAATGTGTGGTAACAAAGAATGGAAATGGAGGAAGCACATTACAATATTTCTCTGGACATGTATCCATAATCAACAAACTGAAAATATCCTGTTTTATCTCAAACTATATTCCAATTTGAGTTGAGGAATTGACATTGTTCACCTGGGATGTGATTACTCAATGAAGAGCTTTGTTACAACTTGATATTTTTATACTGAAGCTTCTGATAGGATAGCATCTCTGCTGATCAAAAGTCAATTTATCCTACATTTAAATTCGAGTATACTACTCTACAATACCTGGTACCCTCTGATATCCCAATATACCAAGAAAACTACAAACAACATGACTGTACAACTGTACTGTAAAACACCTGAATCATGAAACGTGTTACTGACTAACTTTAAATGTGCTGAGTGGAATTATTAAACAGATTAATAATTTAATTGAATTGGGAGCAGATCTAAAATTATGGCTGTACTATGCTGGAAAACGTGGAACATGTTAATGAGATTCCACTATACAAGCAGTAACATCTGTAAGTTTAGCTTGGGCACACATTTTTACAATTGTCAACTAAAGTTGACCACAACGACATAGTACAAGAAACATAAATTATTTTTGTTAATTATAATAATTGTTGAACATACTATTCATAGACATAGAAATTGTGCAACAGAACTTCCAGATTAATGTTTACAGCATTTTCATACAGTTCATAACTTTCTTCTCATTTTAATATTCACAATTCATAGATTTCATATGAACAAATATTACCATCATTTATGGTGGAAATATTCAGAGAAAGGAATGCAATATGAAATTCCAAAAACAAAATACAAAATTAAGAGTATCCACATATTGCTTCACTGGCGCTAATATTGGAAAATGTACTCTGGCACTCTGGTGGTTTATTCAAAAATAAGCCTCAGTAATTTTCTTAAGTATTTTGACTTCAGATGTACCTCAAAAGATGTTGTTGTGTGGTGTTTATTAGTGATTGAAGAGTTCAGTTGCTTATGTCACAAACATTTTCTAAAATGGATGAAATAAAATTCGAAATACACAAACATAGCAGTTTTTCTAGATGAACAGTCATATCGCAAACATTATGAAGCCTTTTATTGCCTCTCACCTGTTTGATGGGAGACTTGCCAACATCGCCATTTACCAAAGGTGGAGAGGTTGGTGGTACTGGCGCAGCCACAGGTCCATTCGGCATGGCCACAGGTGGGGGTGGAGGGGGTGGAGGAGGGGGAGGAATGTTGCACGGTGACGTCGGGCGCACCAACGGTGGGGGAGGAGATGGTGGCTGCTGCTGTTGTACAGGTGGTTGCTGCTGCTGCTGTGGCTGTGGTTGCGGCTGTGGCTGCGGCTGATCGGGGGGGCAAATCGGCAGCCGTGGGTGGGATCGGCTGTTGCGGCTGCTGAGGCAGTACCAACGGCTGTGGGATTTGCTGCACTGGCTGGACCACCTGCGCTGGTTCCGGTGTGCCCGAGTGCGGTGTGTATGAGGTGGGCAGTGGGCTACCTGAACGACTGCCACTGCCTCCACCGGACCCTTGACGTGCTAGCAGGTGTGCTGGTAGTGGTCCATTGGCAGACAATGGTGGTGACATGGTCGATTCCACTGGTGGAGGTGGAGGTGGTGGAAGTGTCTCCCGGCCTGTGCTCATGCTGCGCCCACGAGTCGGAGTGTTGGTGGCGGAAGAAACCGTTGGAGTGCTGTGAAAACATTACTCACATTAGATATGTTATCACTTGTTGTCATCCTTTGAAACACAATTTTAAAACTTACAATGTTCAACTTTAGGATGCACAGTTGATTCAAATTCAACTTTCACACATACATTTACTTCCACTTATTCGGTAAATTTAAAGGAAAAGTTGTTACAGGTAAGACAACAGGTGGTAATTCACAAAAGTTGGAAAGACTGAAAATTACCTCCCATAAGAATACAAGGAAACTTTTTGACCTAGACCTTGTCAATGGTAAATGATTCCTTTGCTTGGATTTTGAATAAAATATTATGGTAACTATGATAGACTTATTGAATTCATAGAACCCCTGGAGATGCACCTTCAACTGCAAAAATTGAAGAGATTTCTCAACCAATCAAAAGAATTTGGTTTTCATTCCCAAAGAACAAGGCCAGCCACTGCAAGAAATCCCTTGGCTTTGGCAATCTTTGCTTCAATTCAACAAAAGCTTTCTTCCTTAACTCATTAACCCATTACTGCCCAGTGTGTCCATATGGACATGCAGTAGCAACAACATTTCATCCGTTTGTATAGAGCTAATACTATTTATTTTAATGAAATTTGTAATCGTTTGGCTAGTAAAAGAAAGTCCAGATTGTATGTCCATTGTTATGAGGGTAAAAGAATGTAAGAAAGTTCGCTGTAATCGCTTCCTGAAATACACAGAATATTTTGTGCTGAAAAATCATAGACGATGTGGGAAAGTGGGTTTTATAATATTGTTTCTATTTTAATTGAAGTTTAATTGCATGAATACATTTACACACCTAATGCACAAACACATCTTTTTAAAAATAGTTTTGGAGATATTATTTTTTTATATAATGAGAAATATTTTAGCAAGTCCATTTGGACACACTAGGCGGGGTCAAATTTTGTTGTTGCCAAAATAAGGTTTTAACTCTATTATCATCTTTATTTTCCGCCAGAGGCTTGTTAAGAATATTAAAATTTGGATGTTACTGTTCAAGAGGTTCAGGATGTACTTTCTGAAGAAGAAGTAATATACCAGTATCTGATAAAGATACTTTTGCAAAGATGACAGAATTATTGAGCGCAAGTGGGATGTCAACTCTGTTGTTGCTGTAAATTCAGTGTGTCATTCAACGATAATTCAACAGCCACAGACAATAGTTGAAGATAATAGGGGGTGGGGAGGTGGAGCCCGATGGATGATAGTGTTGCCATGTACAGAATAAACATTACAATTAAAAATTGATTGTTATGATTAATCGTCTTACTGATACAGAATGCTTGGCAACTGAAGAAAGAAGACTGTAAATATGTCACAACTTGACTTAAGGTGAAAAATTGTTCCAGTTTCACAAAGTATATAAATCCAGTAAAAGGTGCGGGAACACCATCAACTAGTCCTCTCATCTATATAAAGCAAGTGTTACAGAGGACATGAGATATAATAGTTATATGCATTATGTAAAAAAAAATTGAAAAGAAGAGGAGATGGCAGGGAAAATTGTTCAAGCAAATCAACAGTAGCACATAAATTCTTAAGTTACCATTCTCCTGAATGAAAGCACTTCATTTCAAGTTTTCAAATAATTATTTTATTATGTTTCTTCTTTTTCTTTAAATAAGTGTTGTATCATTCAGTTTTTATAAAATTTATTACTCTTTTTATACCAATAACATTTTTGAACGTGTACCAGATTTTGTAGAAAATTGTATCATAACTGACCAGCATGTCCATATGGACACAGGGTTTTTTCGAAAATCTTACAAATATTTTCACCAAAATATATTTTTAACTAATTTATGGATGATTTTTGAAGATTTCTAACATAAAAAATTAAATTTTCGAAAAAAGAAAATAATTCAGGAGTTAAGGGTTAATGCCCAAAACATTTTTGTCAAAAAATTGTCAATATTGAGAAAGTATGTTTAAATAAAAATTTCATCAATATTTTTTGTATATTATATTTGGTTTACAAAAAATGCCTGGTGCACAAAAGCACCATCGAGAACATGCGATATCACCTGATCTATGCTTTTGAACGAAAGCTATAAAAGCATTTCTCATGCTCAGCAATATTACATTTGATGCACTTACCCCTAGCATTCATATGCAGAGTCACTTTATTTTTTTTCTTGTCGAATAACATAATGGCCAACTTTATACATACCTTTTCCCCATTTTTTATGGGGTCTCTTACTACACATCTTCAAAATTTAAGAAGATCTATGTCCTCATTCAGATTTCCTGTGGAGAAGCCAGCAGTTTTCAATTGTAACATCGAGTCCCCACAAAAAAAAAATTGACTACCACCCATTTTTTTATCTAATGCTTCTTATGTAGCTTGATCTAATGCTCATTTTGGTCTATCCTGCATGTTTCTCGCTAGTCGTAATTCTAAGACCTTATTATCTGTAGTTAAGGTACAGGTGTATTCTTTTTTGTAGTGGAGGAATGTCATTTAACATTAGTAAAGAGATGAACACACACTCAACTTGATACAGCTGTCATTACAGAATTATCATTCCAGCGGCACATTACTATGGTTTAGTCTAATTTCATTTAAACTGATTCCTTTTATTCTTTTTCATAGTAGTCAACACTTTTAGGGGTCTGTTCTATTGGTCCTCAATGCTCCAGCAATACCAATACCAAGTTTAGAAAACTTGTTTACAATTTTCAGAGTCCAAAAATAGTTATCGACAAATAAACGATGGGGCAAATTCCTTCATTTCCAAAGAATTTCTTCTCTGAGACCATATACTTCTCTGAAAAAATTTTGGGGTCCCCTAGTCACTTGATATACTTTGAAGTCAGCTAGATAGCTTTGTCAGAAGTTGTGACACCATACTCCTTACCCAAAGCATATTGATTTCCTAAATGAATAGTTTTAGACTGCTGTCTGCAAAGTATGGTATGGTACCATTGCTTCATGAACACTGGATTCTTTCTCCCACAAAGCGTATTCGAGAAAAGTTTTTCTGGATGATTTAAATAGGACCGAATTTTTGAAAGTTTATCATTTTTGTCTGAGTTCATTAAGATGCACATCTTGTGCATCTCTTCAATTCTGTTCCTTTGCATTGCATTTGAAATTGCAGAACTCCTTGTATAGTCACATTCTTCCCAATACAATCTTTTGCCAGAAAGCATATTGTATTCACTAACCAAAAGCCGTTTACAGGGACAATAATGTTATCTTCATAAGGACTTTTTTGTACTGCTTTTGATTCTGAAACCAACTGATGTGTGTTCAGATTGTTTATATTTCCATGTAAATTCTCATCCTCACTACCCTCGTTGGTATCATACCTAACATAAGATAACAGAAAATAAATGCCAGTAGAATTGGCTTTAGTGAAACCCGCATTAACATCCTCCAAAGTAGACAAAACTTCATCCATATTTAGGCAACTAGAGTATGAAATATAACATACAATGTATAATAAAATTTGCAGCTGCCTTGTAATGCAAGGATATACGAGACATATTGTATAGTACATCATGAAATACGTTCAGAAAAATGCGCAAAAATTGTAAATATAAGCAAAAAACATCACGCCTTGTTTTGCACATAATGCATCCCGATGTGCTCGGTGGTGCAAAGACACAGCGCTCAAATTTAATCTACACTTACAAATAGCATATGCTACATAACCTCAAATCTGTGTCATACACGTATTTATTTCAGTTAGAAGACGTTATTTATCTTCACAAAGTACTGAAAATTATGAACCTCTGCTCAATACATACCATTTAGGAGAAATATGTGCTGACATTCTGATCACTGAGGACAACACACACTAAATTATTAACACCACTATAATTTTCACAAAATCACGCTTCCAGACGAGAAACTGATATAAACACATTGTGGCATGTCCTCCTTGGTGCACTAATGGGTTAAAAGAAAAGAACTCCCTACTTTAACATGAGGTGTGGTGATCACTCCAACACAAGTGCAAACACAGGAACAAGCCGAGCTCATACATGGGCTGCTCAGACAAAAGTGGCAATCTGAATACAGCATTGACTCAGGAGTGAAAGTGTTAAAAAAGATAACATGAAGAGTAACAAACCTGTTGCTGGAGTTGTTAGTGCTTGGAGGAGCAGGTGGAGGCTGTGACGGCCTCTGAGACATTCCACGACTCCCCCTGCTGGGAGTCTGATTGTTCGGAGTAGGATATCCATCCACCGCAGTCATTCCCTGCCCCTGGGCATAATGCTGCTGGTACAGGTTCTCATCGTAACCCACTGGATAGTTGGCCCTGAAAGGAGTTCTTATGATTCAGCAAACAACAGTCTTGATAATCCTCTAATAGTCTGACATTACAAGCCACAGAATTCTACACAGACACCTTTAATTAAAGAACAGATGAAGTAATCATTGTATGCAACTGTGAAACTGAGTCATGCTGAACATCTGCTGTAAGTGACTGTTCCAAAAGCTAAAATGAACATCTTTAAACTTGCACTCCCATTGTATCTGTTTATGTTTCATAAAATTAATTAGGTATGTATTTTTGAAGATACCACTAACAAACTATTTTGAGGATTCTATTAAACATTTGTCCACTTTATTGTCAGTACCCTATCAACTCATTGGTTAGTTGCTTTGCACAACTTCATTATTTAATATTAATATTTATAATTTATTATTATAAATGAGTATAAGAAACATGATCAATACTTACATTCAATTACATTAATTTATGAACAGGTACTGCACCATTATTTGCAAAGAAAGAACACAACACAAAGGTAACAAATTATTACGTACACAGTTGCTAATCTGAAAAATTCTGCAATCATCCCCATATGATTTTGTTTTTAATTCAACCTAATTTATGAACAAAAGCAAAATTACACCAAAATGCCTAACTAACTTGACTGTTCTGGTGCCTATTTTATCATTAATAATTTTGCCAACTGCATAATTTTTTTCATTTGAACTAAAACAACAGCAATACTTGCATGTATTAGCTATTGAGAAAAAAAATGAGATTGTGTAATGTACAGAAGTTGACCATTAGACTTGCATATCAAATAAATGAAAAAAGTAAATACCTATAATGTGTGTCAGTGGGACTTTGAGCTTGTGTATGTCGAGGGCTGTATACTCCAGAATTGCTGCTGTATATGACTGAATTTGCTTCTTCTGGGTATGAGCGTCGAAGTTCAATGCTGTTAGGACGTGGCGGCCTGCCATCATTCATCGCTACCATTCCTCCCATTGCTAGAAGGGCTTCGTCTGTAGTTTGTATTGGCTGAAAGTAAGCAGGCGAAACTTCAGTAACAACAGATAGAATATAAAAGAAAACAGATACTCAGACAGTGGTAATAAATAACAAATCAAATGTTACGCTGAGGAAATTGAAGTGTTTTGACATTTTTTCTTAAACTTACATGCTTGAAACCTCACAGAATGCCAAGTAATTTTCTACACTTAAGCTTTTGTAAAGAAATTGAAGAATACAACAGTTTAGTTCAGAAGATGAGAAAGATTTGAAAATAATTAAATATAAATAAAAATTACAATTGCATGAATTCTCTGCACTGCTTCATAACATATTCAAGATTTTGAAATGAAGTAAAAACAATATTACATTGCCAAAATAACATCAATCTTAATGTGAAGTCTGCAGGAAGACACAAATGATTCATGGTTTGGAAAACCTGCTCTTTTTTTACTAGTAACAACTCACCTGAGGTGTCCTATAATGTACGTTCTGTGGCATGATGTGTTCCCCATGACCCACAGCCAACTGGCGCTGGCGCTCTCTTGTATTGTGAGGCTGGCGCACCCGCTTCTTATGGCGTACACCACCCCCTTCACGAGGTCGATGGGGCTGTAAACAACAAATGAATATCACATTTCTGCTTTTCTCATGACATAAAATCTATAACAAAAAATAAATCCTACTTGATATTATAAGCTATTTTCTGATATCCTTGTCTTTATCTCAACACAATATATTCAGATGTCATTTTCTAGATGAGAGTCTGACAAATTGGTTTCTTTTTTTCTTTTGTCATTTCATAAAATGAATATTGCAAGGAAAGTAAGTGTCTATGCCTCTATCATTTACTTAATTTTTAATAAAATTCCTCAGCTAACAATATAAATTTAATCATATCGAAAATATTTAACAAAATAATGAATATAAAAAACATTATGGAACACATACATTAAAATGCATGAAGTAACCAGACAGTTCAGTTTCTTGGCAAGAACATGAATATTTTGAAAATAACACAAATTTCATCAAGACTTAAATATTGATAAAAAATTATTTTTTCACAACACAAAAATTTCCTTCACCAATCTTTCTCCCATCTTCAACAGAGAGAGAGAGAGAGAGAGAGAGAGAACAATTGTTGATACTATTGCCTGTCATAAAATAACTATTAAAATACAATATTCCATGTTGAAGAATACCAAATTATTCACCAAATTATTTTTTCTTCCGATTGCTAAAACATTTTTATACTTTTGTTAAACTCTCTGTTCCTTGATAAATTATGCTTTCTGGCAGGGCAGAGTTCTTTTAATGTTTTGAAAAGTGAGCTCAGAGACAAAAAGTACATCAGACAATCAACACGGACAGCATGTTAAACACATTTTTCCAAATTCTCATACATTCTAACCTCAAATAGAGGATTTTAATCACTACTGGAAACGCAGGTGAAGACAAAGCTTTTTTCTTGAGGTACACAGTTTGTGTCAAAGCCTGTGGTGCTGTGTTAGGATTTTTTTACACATCTGCAAATTATACTACACATAAAATTGTTAACAGAAACATTCTCCATAAACACACTCAGCCAAGTGAAGTACAACAATACACTGTGACTATAAAAATCAGAGGGTGTGAATGTTATTTTGAAGTGGTGAAGGGGACACAAATTATTTCACATTTCATTTAGAAGAGTTAATTCAAAGTAAAGCTACAAAGTTAGAGATGTTCTCTTTAACGTATCAATGAAATGCATGAAGTTACAAAGTTAATAACTCTCATAAGAAATCTCCACCCCTTAACAACAATACCACTTTGAATCTTCAAATAGTAGCCAATTCCAACCATATTGAAATGCAATATTTCAAATACTTAACTCTTGAACTACAACAGAATTATTACAATTCAATTTTACAACTCGTTTAACTAATTATATCCAAGACTTATCTCTCTTCTTACAAAAATTCACAATATCAAAAGAGAAAAACAGGATGACAACTGCAAAAATTAAGCAGAAATGTATCATTAGTGGTGTAAGCAAAGAGTGTTCAGCCTTTTCAGGAGGAGTATTGCAAAATAATGAACTAGTAATATTGAGCTTTGTATTTCCGATCTTTTCAGGCATATTTTGGTTTGAGTAAAAAATATTTTGTCAGTTAACCTCCTTGATTTCATAACTGCAAGACACGTAAATTTATTATTTGACCTAATTCTTTTGAAATTAATAGTTCAAAGTCAATTACTACTTAAACCGAACAAGCATCCATGAACTGAACCATACTCTGAATATATAACAGAAATCACATTAAGTACACAAAGAGAACAAAGAGGATTGAACTCGTTTGCTATTCATACAGGCGCAATTAGGTGAGGGACATGGAAAATAGCATTAACTCTACAGATAGGATGATAATGCTAAACGAATTTGCATTTCATATGAAACTTCAACACAAAGCATGCACTTCATGGAGAAAATACATCAGGAAAAATAGTGAAATCTCAAAGTTTTTGTTCCTGAAAATTTTAATGCTATATCTTCAGAAACATAATCAAGAATTCACTGAACACCATAAAACTTGCTATCACAATTTTATTTTGTGGTTTCTTAGCTGCACAACAAACATCTTCCAATCAATACATCATTCTAGTGAATTACATACAAAACTTATCAAATAACCTGAAGATGGTTACAGTGCAGCCATATAAACTTTTTAAATTTAATCCTGTATGAACTTTGGCAATTACTAGAAACTACATTTTAAAAAAAGGTTTTAAGAAAAAGCAGATATTATTGCAAGTTACGATTCAGGAACTCCTCACTGCAAGTTAAAAACAATTCAAGTAACTGCATGAAGTTTGCTAATCGCTATATAAAAATTTAGGGAAACACGCAGTACTACAGTGGTCAGAATATTGAACTAAAATAATAGCTTTTCACTTATCTAATTGTTGAATCAGTTTATGGATGTATTTTCAGCTCAGAGGGAGAGATAACAATAACATTTAATTCCGTCAAAAATAACTCAATAATTTTTTACCATAAAAAGAAGGATATGTGAGCTTTTCAAACTATAGATAGTATATATTACCTACAAGCTAATAAAGCTAACCCATTAAAACAAATGCAAACTTACTAAATAAGAATCAATAGTTTTGATCACTTACATTAGGCTTGCTACACTGTACACTGTATATCTTCAAAAACCAAATTAAAATTAAAATACAAAAATGAAGAGAGCCAACATAAAATAAAAGCTCGTACTGCCCTGTTCACAAGTGAACATCTGGTTAACCTATCTTTACAGTAACAAATTGTGATAACCAGGCAACAGCAAATATTGAGAACAGCTTGCTTCAGAGGGCGAACAGCAGCAAGAATAGAAACTGCAGGGAGAAAGAAAGCTACAATGTCCTTGGGTTTTATCTCTGGCATAAGCGTTATCATACTGTCAGTTTTGGTAAACAGTGTTATTGGATAGCACATTCATTTAGTATACACAACTTTACACGCATTAACACTAAACACACACACCCCTCCTGAAACTTGCCTCCATAACGAGCCACCCCAGCAACCACTGTGGGACAAACAGTAGCATCAGATATATTTCTCTAGAGCAGCAGCATAAATAAAGTACATACATCACGCACCGCAACAATTGCATCACTTCTGAAGTAGCAGTATTCCCCAACTATATTATTAATCTTCAAAAGGAAATTTTATCAAAAATAGCATTATGTCCTTTGTCATGCATATATAATGCTTTATGTGTATCAAAAAATTAGAAATATACATTAACTTTGTTTTGAACCGAATAAATTCCATTTTCATTAAATACTTCAATTAAAAAAAATATTTACACAGGATTGTCATAATACAAAAATTAACACTGGCAATACATTAATGTATTGCCCAATCACTTTCAATTTAATCATTATCTGACAAGCTTTTAGAAACCAATAAATAATATCTGAACTGTACACAATTTGCATTGCTTCAGTCAAATATAATTACTGAATTATTTTGGATGTTCACAAGGCATTATTAAAAGGATATATTATGCTTTAGAGTATTCAATATCATACGTTCAGCCCTAATCAGAATCAGAAGTCCTTGCCATTTTTTGAATTTCTGATAAAAATATATAAATTTCGCCTTACCAAACAATATGCAGATACATTAATATTAAAGAATGAAGTGATATCTTTGCCTGAATAGGACTAACAATCCCCAAAGAAATTCTTTCATCAGTTCTTTATTGTGATTTTGCTATTCTCAAATATTTCTCTTCAAGAACTGCTTAACTCTGTTTTGCTTTGTATCTGGTATCTGTTTGACAGGTGCATTGAGTATACAGTGCGAGCAGTGCTTTGTATCTGTTTGACTACAAATCGATGAGTCTGGTCTTTGTATATCTACTAGAAAAAAAACTCCCACAATAACCCCACAAAACTACAACAAAATTGAATTCTTAAAAGACAATTATAGTTAATATTCCAATATATTTTATGCATCTATTACATTATTCTTGAATGGAAGACATTACCAGGATTTTCAATTATTTGCCAATGACTAGAGACTAGAAAAATATGTAGTATTAAACGTCAAAATATGTACTGTATACTGTCAATGTATGTACTGTAAAAATATACAATGAAGACAGTAAGAATATGTAATAAATATGTAAAATCAGATACAGCATGTAATATTAAAATTTTCTAATTAAAGAACCATTTACATACTATGAAATTACATTTAGGAAAAAATGCCCTAAATAAATTTTAAAATTAATACAAACATTTTAAAAACCATTTGGAGAGTACAAGTTGACCACACTTTGCATCATACAACTTTCTCAATAGTAATAAAAGCTTCATCTATTGTAATCCAGGACTGTAGTTTAGCAGCCAGACTAGTCGCAATACAAACTGGTGATATCAACGACCAGCAAACTATCACTGCAGCATATATTTTCATTGAAGTGTTTCACGTCAGCAAATGTAAAGTTTTTTTAGAAATTAAGGTTACAGGCCACAAAACACGATGTCAATGAAACTTTGCACACCTAGATTTCACCAATAAAGTAGAAAAAATTGCTGATTTTTTAAAATACTCCTTTTTATAAAAAATATTAATAAAATTGAAGAAAATTGTAAGAATAAAAAAATATTTTGTGAAAACAGCAAAATTTGTAAAATGTGTAATATGGTACTAAATATGTCAGAAAAAATGGGATATTATGTTAGGAGGGCGATGATTCATTAAGGTTACAATTTTGAGCACAGTAAATAGAAAAATAAAAAATATGTAATTACATAAAAATCTGGTCTCTACCAATGACTACCACTGGCATCCTGTTCTTTGCCCTACAATGAAGAATCCATCTGATAAAATGTTAGATTGAAACTATGCTCCCAACTAAATTTAATATAATTTCTTAAAATATGCATTAAATTTTGTACAATGATAGAATATTCAACACATTCTTGTGTCTTTTGTGGGCACACTTTAACTAATTGGAAAAGAAAGAAAGAAATAATATTGGAGGGAGAAGAATATTTGAAGGGTATAATAAAAAAAAAAGTTGCTTAATGAAAACTATTCTTCCAGACATTCAACAAATTATAAACATCCTCAAACAGGGTATTTTCTTCAAAATAAATAAATAAATGAATATTTCCTTGAATCTTTGATGCAGCTTACATATGAAACACTTATTGCTAAATATGTATTTACACAGGAGTAGACTTCTGTATAAAAAATGTATTGAAACATTGGGATATTTGCGGCGGAAGAAAAGAAATAAAATGAAGTAAACAAGAATCTTACCTTTTTGCCTCTATCATGCATCATACGTTCTGTGTCTTTCAGCATTTCCTGTCTCCACAAATCAAAGAAGTAATTGGCATCTGTGTAGAACTTCAGCCCATCTTTGCCATCCTCTCTGCAAAATGAAGAGATTTGTGAAGAAAAAAACAACAAATAACAACAACAACTAAATAACAAAATAAACAATATAGTTGCTCTTCATTGGGATGTAACTATTGTATTTACCCAAATATAAGACGTCTGTATTTTGAAAAGGCCTTTTGAGAATTTTAAACATTTTTAACAAATTGTTACTAATTAGTCAAAATTGTCTAATTGACAAAAAATTTGTCTTGTTGAGATGTGAAAACTTTTTGCCTGAGCTTTCACTATTTTCTTGATCTTTAACATTGACATCATCATCGTTATTGTTTTTGTCACTACCATCTTCATCATCACATGTATCTTAGTTTTATCATTCTCCCACACTAGGCTGACATTTTGACTTTTTAGTTTCCTATACATGTTGAATTTGCATCCTTAAAAACATTTAATGCACCTAAGAACATTTCCTTTGTGTTAACAGATTATCTTCCTGATGCGCACATGCCTTTGGCCTTCAATAGTCTTTAATAACCATTAACTTCAAATTCATGTGATCCATTTGTGAACAGTGAACCCATACATATCTGTTAATAGCATACTGAACAGGCATCAGATGTTTGCATAGCCAATGTTGCAAACTTTTGATCATGATCATACTTTGATAAGCAAACCTAAGACATGGCATCAACTTTCTCAATCCCACAGCTTACCAGATATTAATTCTCTGTCATTGCTAGTACTCTATGCAAGTTGTGAAAGTATATATACTGGAGGGGGGAGGGGGGACGTGCTCTCCATCAAGAACTCTACAGTAGCTAATTCAAGATAAAACCACATAAGGCTTCCATGTGAACAGTCATTTATAAGTTGAGTAGTCTCAAACCCCAGTAACTATTGTGTTTCACAGATGCCCAACTTCATTCACAGATGCTGCTCTTCAAATAATAAGAAAATGTAGACGTCTTATGTGTTAAAAAAATTCCCCTCATTCCTTGAATACAAAATGTCTCAATTTTACCGAAAATTCGAAATAAAGGATGTGTGAGTTATGTGTAAAAAAATTGCATTTTATGTGATTAACAATTTAAAGAGCTTCTACAAGAGATTACACAGGGCACAATTGATTTTTAGCAACTCCTTTTATTAGGAAATAAATATATTGAACTTATGTTTATCAACATGAATTTGGTATTGGAATTCATAAATAGAATCTCTTGAGTTGTGGTTCAAACAAAAAAAATTATCATTACAAATACTAATCTGCGTTCACTAACACAATTCATGAAAATTACAGTAAGTACAGTGTTCTACAAAACTAAGAAAAGGGAACTAAAAATAACAAGAATGTAACACACCTCATCAATGAAATTCAACGAACACATCACATCCAAAGTGAAAAATGAAAATTACCTGTACATGTTGAGTTTGTCTAACGGTGGAGGCTTGTCGCACTGAGTGTACGTCTCCAGCATAGCCGTAGGCATAGTGTCCCTTGACACGACTTGTTGGTCGAACACTACCGAGCTCTTGAAAGCTTTGCGCATGTGGATATCTTGGAGAGACACTGCAACACATGTGTGGCCTTGGACATAGAGCCCCACTGCACACAGAAACCAGCATTAGCAAAGCACATTCAAGACAACTCATGCCAAGCCAAGCGAAGGATCCACAATTCCTGCCCTGTCACAAGACTTCAGAAGGCACAGTGTGCTTCGCAAAGGTGCCAGGGAACAATTGGTGTACTCTACTGCACAAACATTTTACAGACATCATTTGATAGAAAGACTTTTGCTGATATACACCTAAGTGAATAACAATAATAATAATAAAACACTGTTTTCCTTTCCCTAACACAAGTCTTAGCAATTTACATCACACCCACTCACAAAAAGTTCACTGCAAATGTTGGCTTTTACATATTTCAAAAATTGATATGAAAATTAATAATTAAGAAAGTGTAATGAGATGGAAGGAAATCCAATATACAGTAGTGTGAATATTAAATTTGTAAGGTAAATTGGAAAAGGTTTTTAACATCTATCTTGAACTACTTGGAAGGGAACAGAACTGCAAATAAATAGCTAGCGTTTTGCACATTGGACAATTTCCAAAGTAAAAAAGATTATGCAGAGAAAATTAAACCACTATATTAAAATAATATTTCTCTTTTATAAAGGATATAAATATTTGTTATATTAATTTTACAAAATGATATGAAAATTGCCAATGAATGCGACAATTGTGTCTTGACTTTCAAAAGTTTAGCAATGTCATTATAAAGTACTCTTTAAAAATACAATTTTTGTTCAGAGAAGGAATTTATATCAACAGGTGAAAACAATATTCACACAGATGTATCAAAGAAAGGGACACAGAAATCAGGAAAAATCTTTCACATGATGCCATTTTGTAGAAATCAACTAATACTAAATAAATACCACTAACAAAATTTGCTTTTGGCGTAATAATACAATGCAAGCTGAGGAAACAGGAGTCATGATTGCTTAGCTTCACTGGCAGGAATTCGAGGGTTTTGCAAGCAAATGCATTATGCTAAAGCAAACAATATTAAACATGAACTCAAAACAGTATTTGAATACCAAAAAAAATAATAATAAATAATTGAAACAGAATGAAGCCGTGGCAGAATTAACAAGAACATTACATTTAAAATATTATATAACCTTAAATTAAATTAAAATAAATTGAATTGTCATTAAATGTACAAAATTATTTTGACATGTTGCAAGCGTATCTTAGTCATATAATCACTCACAGAAATAAAATCCAAAATTCAACGAAAAAGAGAGAAAAATAAGAAACGGAAGAGAGAAAAGAGAGAACGAGAGGAAAGAGAAAAGAAAAAAAGAAAGAAAAGAAACATTCTAATGTTTAATGAGGTAAGTATGTACAGCGAAAAGAAAAGTACACCACACAACAGCCAAGATAAAGAGATTCGGTCGAAGCAGGTTCAAAACAGATTTGAGCATCATTTCAAGGCACAATTCACATCACATACAATACATGCAGTAGCAAAAGCAAAATTTCCTGAGCATACATGCAAAATCTCATCTTCTTATTAGTATGTTTCAATATAACAGAATCTGAATATTCAGGTTCAAATTGACAAAAATAAAATGAAATGAGCAAATAAATATAATATTTCTTTTGCAACTGCTATTCACTAGCATATGGTTCTAGTATGTGCTAAAATGTGTGTTTAAAACTAACAATTCACTAGAGTCCAAACTAGTCCACACAGGGTTCTTGCTAAAGGAATTAAGCAAATGATAACAACTCTCCGATAAGCTTATTAAAAAGGGAAAACAAATTTTACATTCATGGGAATTAGATAAGGTAACCACTTAAATCAGTTCACTTCAAATTGCGACACAAAAAGCAGTTCAGCCCCACAAAATTTAAATTTTTTAAAAATAAAACCAATAACACCCTATTAGTCCAAAAAATTCAAAATATACTGTTAGGAAATGCAAAATTAAATTCACAATGCTGCATTGCATTAAGTCATGCAACACCCAGACGAAATAACTGAAATGTCGGCAGAATAGAATACGGTCCAGTTGATTTTAGCAAGGACCAGCCGCCTCTAGCAAGGACCAGCCGCCTCTAGCAAGGACCAGCCGCCTCTAGCAAGGACCAGCCGCCTCTAGCAAGGACCAGCCGCCTCTAGCAAGGACCAGCAGCCTCTAGCAAGGACCAGCAGCCTCTAGCAAGGACCAGCCGCCTCTAGCAAGGACCAGCCGCCTCTAGCAAGGACCAGCCGCCTCTAGCAAGGACCAGACGCCTCTAGCAAGGACCAGCAGCCTCTAGCAAGGACCAGCCGCCTCTAGCAAGGACCAGCAGCCTCTAGCAAGGACCAGCAGCCTCTAGCAAGGACCAGCCGCCTCTAGCAAGGACCAGCAGCCTCTAGCAAGGACCAGCAGCCTCTAGCAAGGACCAGCAGCCTCTAGCAAGGACCAGCAGCCTCTAGCAAGGACCAGCAGCCTCTAGCAAGGACCAGCAGCCTCTAGCAAGGACCAGCAGCCTCTAGCAAGGACCAGCAGCCTCTAGCAAGGACCAGCAGCCTCTAGCAAGGACCAGCAGCCTCTAGCAAGGACCAGCAGCCTCTAGCAAGGACCAGCAGCCTCTAGCAAGGACCAGCAGCCTCTAGCAAGGACCAGCAGCCTCTAGCAAGGACCAGCAGCCTCTAGCAAGGACCAGCAGCCTCTAGCAAGGACCCCCAAACATGTAGCACTCGAGCAGGATCAACCTGAACTTGCGAGAATGCTGCGGCCTGCGGGCAGCGAGCTCACCTTCCTCGACGTTGCTGTCGAGCTGCGTGACCTTGACGGCGAGGCGGTCGATGCGCTGCTGTAGCGACGAGGCGCGCGTGGCCAGGCCGTGGGCCTCGCGCGCCAGCTCCCCGAACAGGTCCTCGGCGTGGCGCGACAGCGACGACAGCTGGCGCACCGTGTTGGCCAGCGTGCCGTTGGTGGCCGCCTCCAGCTCCGACGGCAGCGGGAAGTCCTCGGGGATGACGCCCCGCGACACGTGCACGGGCTCCACCACGCGCTTCGGCAGCGGGGGGGGGGCCCCTTGGGGCTGTGCGCGGGGGGGGGAACAATTTGTTTTGTTATTTAAGGTCGCAACATCTAGGATTAGCGACCACTATGGTGTTAACGTTATGGTAACTATGCAGATAACACGATATGATGACCAGGGGTGACATGATAAGGGTCAGATGATATGGGACGAACACAAATACAAACCCGCGACTCTTCGGTCCGAGATCGCTACGACACTGTCAGCGATATCGGTCACTGGATCGCCTAATACGATTTTAAATGGAATGTCTTTTTGTCTTCAGAACAATGTCTTTTAGTATAGACATTAATTCCATGTAATGACAAAAGGAAATGACCCATTTTATACGACTGTTTAGCATTTTTCTTTGATTTCTTTTAACGTCATTTTTTATCTTTCCTCGTGATTTTAAGACATTTCCCCTTGATTTAATCGATTTTAATTCAATTTTGGGTACTTGCTTCAAACTGTTCTCCACAAAATTCCTGAGTAGCCTATTCGATTTCTTCGCTTAGACAGTGTAATGTCAGCCGTTTTATGTAATCAACGGTTCCTGTGACGTCTAACAGCACCATTCTCGGTTCGGGAGATTTTGCGATTACTAAAAAACACATTTTCCGGTAAAGAAAACTCTAAACAAAAAGTTTGCAAGCTGAGTTCATTTGAACGAAAGCAAGAAGCCTCGATTTCATCCGTAACATATCCAACATCGTAAGTTGTTGTTCTGAAATGGTTTTGATTTTTTTTTTCGCTATTTTTCTTTGCTTTTGGTGCCTTTTCAAACTATTTTAAGAGTATTTTATTGATCATTTTTGGCGATATTTTAGGTCATCAAAATCCTACTTACGATCACATCTTGTATTGAAGCACTTTTTTTTTACGAGTTCGTGATACGAGCCAGGTGTTTTTGCAAATTCGGTTACGAACCAGGTTTTTGGTTGCCCCCCCCCCCACCTGAGATACGCGCCTCACGCTATTTAATTTTCTTCTCAATTAAACGTTTGGGATTCCATTTTACGCTTTCGGATCGGCGCGATCATTAATTAACCGGAACGCTGAAAGCGCCCAAATAAAGCGCTTAACTTCTCGAATTTGACCCATCTTCTTTAACCCTCCCCTGGAAGTATTCACAGACGTCCCTTTTCAAAACATCATGTTCCGAGCTTCTTCTTTACGTTTAACGTTGAACGTTAAAACGTTTAACGTTGAACGTTTAAAAAAACTATCCCCGGTACGGACACAGAAGTTGAAGATACAGCTCAATAAGAGCTCGTATCCGTAAGAAAACAGACATATCGGTGAGGACTGATTTACACACGAGACAGCGCAGTTAACGCTATTTGTACGAGACGAAAAACTGAACTAATAAAGCCATCATGTATCCTGAACGTGTGTGAGCCCCTTCATCAAGAACTTTGCATAGCGTGTTGCTCAAGTCAGGCTTCTAGAGAACTGAAACCCGTACTTGCAGGAACTCGAAGTTTCGGCCAGGCTTTCCGCACGCCGCGAGTTGGCCTGGCTCGTGGCATGGTCGTTGTACTAGCGGTTCCGAAACTCAGAATAGGCAGCATATTATTGAGTCTACTTTACTTGATCAATTATTTCCTGCGCGTCAAATGCTATAGGCAGTCGTACCGTAAGTGTAGAGCCTGATACAATCGGGATGTGGGTGGTTTTCGTCACCTGTGAGAACGTGCGATCCGGCGCCGAACTACACGTGGGTTTGCGGGGATTTCTGGAGCCGACGTGAAATCGCCCAGCCGAGTTTATTTAGCTGGACGGAATTTTACACACAGAGTTGATGGGAACTTTAAAAAGACTTTCGAATGCCCTGTAATAATAATTTAATTTTCCCCAGCTAGAACTCCTAATGCTCTGACTCGATGGGTTGGTTGGTTATTCCGGGCGCGTCAATAGCTTAAGTCATTAGTCCCGTACGTATAGTGCATGTTTTATCTCTGGAGATGGCTGTGATCTTCCCCCGCTGGATGACAAGATCCGGCGCCGACCTACCATCGGCAAGTGGGGTTTCCCCCTAACCAGGACTCTCCCACCAGCGGGGCACCGCCCCAGCCGGGACAAGCTCTAAGCTCCCGACCGGTCTCCCGGAATATGTGATAGTGTAGTGCATGTTAGTGTAACTGTGTGTGTGTGTGCAAGGGGAGAGGATAGGACAAAAAAGAGGAAGGTAAGATCGCGCGCGGTCCGTGACCATTCGCCTGGTGTTAATCGGAGAAACCACGGAAAACTACCGATCTGATCAGCCGGTCGCAAGAATTCTTCCCCAGACAGCGACTGACTTCGACCTAGCTAAGAAGCTAGTGTGGAAAATCCTGCCGCCGTGGGGAGTGGGAACCTCGGACCTCTCGGTGAGAGGCGCTGCAGCGACATCAGACGATGCACTGA
The DNA here is from genome assembly GCA_964035755.1 of Teleogryllus oceanicus. Classification (NCBI taxonomy): domain Eukaryota; kingdom Metazoa; phylum Arthropoda; class Insecta; order Orthoptera; family Gryllidae; genus Teleogryllus; species Teleogryllus oceanicus. The sequence continues at coordinate 12,164,935 of CAXIVR010000010.1, forward strand.
GCTACCACTCCCGGTCCCGCGCCGCCTTCCGCAGGGCCCTGTGGGCGGGGGCGCGGTTACCTCGGCGAGCGGCCAGCAGGCGGCCGGCGACCAGCTTCCTCCGAGGGCGCCGAGCGCCCGCCCGCTCACCCGCGCGCCTCGTGCTCCCGATGCTGCTGCTCCTGCTCTCGGCGTTGCGGCCGACGCTCCGGCTGGCCCAGGCCTCCTGCACACACACGCAAAGCACACGTGTCGTTACACCGTCTCACCATTGCAACTACAGGTTTACAAGAATTATACGTTATTCGGGTCAACAATATTCGATCGTCAGGGTGGCCACTCATGTCATGAAACAAATTTTTCCCGATTTTTCTAGTTTTCCCTGTTTAGTTTTCACTGATAAGATTTGTTTTAAAAAAATGCAAAATTAATGAATTGAAATAATTAAAAATTAAAAAAGACTGATACTGACTTGACAACTCTGATTCACAATGATCAAGTACAATTAAAAAAAATCAAGAAATAAAAATTGAGTCTATTTTTTGCTGGACTAATTAGTTTAAGTAATATGTTCTAGAACCGTCTCAAAACTTTTTAACTTAACGATTATCATACAAATTCCCTGATTTCTCTCCGACTTCCCCACAGCAAGGAAATTCCCTCATTTTTCCCCCGTTTTCCATGCTTTCCAGAAAGTGGCTGCTCTGATGTTCATTAAGGATGAACTCGCGCTTAACCCTCGCTGGCTTATGCAATTATGAGAGTAAAGAGTTGCTTAGATTCTCCGGTCGGTTTGCGGGAGATGGATTAGAAGAGAAAATAATGTGAAGAGATAATGCGCGGTGCTTGATCCGTATATTCTAGGGTGCCACTCTCGAAAAGATACGGAAACTCCGCCTATGAATTTGATTCCTGCAGGCACCTCAAAATCTCGCACGTTAAACACATCAAGCACACTCCAGGCACCTACCCGCGATCCAACTGGAAATCTGCCATCGGCATGCTCGATGGTCTGAATTTGTCTAAGACTTGCGATGCGGGCCAGGGTACATTTCTGTTATGCATTTGAGAGCATTGGTCAGCATCACTGGTATACGACGGACAATGACAGGAGCTTTAATCTGCTCAGAAGCGCTTGCCCTCCAAAAACTGAGCTGCTGTATGGCGTTGATGCAATCTAAATAACGTTTTCGGGTCTGTCAGCTATGTTAGGTATGCACATCCCTGGGTTGAGCATCTTAAAATGACCAAACATTTTGTCACTTCCAGCAAAAAAAAAAAAAAAATCCTGTGGACGAATTTGCAGTTGTGAATGCTCGACTAAATCCTTAACGCGTGCTTTTCGCGTGCGCGCGCGCGCGCGTGTGTGGTGTGTGTGTGTGTGTGTGTGTGTGTGTGTGTGTGTGCGTGCGTGCGCGCGCGTGCGTGTGTGCGCGCGTGCGTGTGCGTGCGCGCGTGCGTGCGTGGTGGTGTGTGAAAAGCTCTACCATATCAATGTGTTATTGACATTTTTTTATTTCCAAAATTGCCATGGGAACAACTACTATTTGCAATTTGCGGATTATTTTGTTCACAGCGAAAAAACACTATTTCACTCTGTGGATATCTCATGGCATTAATCTGCATTATCTGAATAAAACTCGACATTTTATGTGGAAAAGAGAAAATGTCGACGGAAAACTTCGAGAAAATGCAAGGAACTACTATCTTGCTTCTTTAAATAATTCTTAATTCTAACAGAAATGCTCTAGACGTTTCCTCCCAACTGATTAAGTCTTAATATATTTCGGCAACTGTAAACAGAATGGAAATTTTACAACTGTAAATGTACGTTTCAAAGGTTTAGAAAACGCTTAATTCTCTACCAACTAAGAGAACTTTAGATACCGGACGCAATACTTCACAAAAAGTGCTTCCGTATTAAAAAAAAATTAAAACGAAAATAATAATTACAAATATTTTGAGTTGTTCAGAGAATGAACTGTCTAAACTGGACACACAATTCAAGTGTGCTAAGAGCCTCCTATCTCGAATCGTCCATAAAGTAATCGAAAACACAAAAAACATTCCCGTTCCAACTTACAATGCCATTGACGCTGATCTGGATACAAATATTAAGTTTCTAAGTAACAAATGCGCAAATCATCTTGCGCGCATGTTGCGTTCACTACTTTTTTAACACACCCTTTGCGAAAGATGTTTGGCACAGTTTTAGTTAGAGCGAAAAAAATAGCAGGACAAAACAGTGTATCACGCAAGGCGTATTAAAAAGGTCATCACCGTCTAGGCTACTTCTCCAGGATCTGAGAATGTGTTTCAGGAACCGGATACAATAACCACGAAAGGCTCTTCTAAAGTAAACAGTGCCATCACAAGCTGGAAACAGAATCAAAGAAGTGTTTATGCCGCTGTCAATTGAGGGTAGCTGTCACGTTTGTAACTAACTGCCCATGTCAAGCCTTTCTATAAAAAGAACGCGTCTCTTTGGTAAACAACGGAAAAGTGTTACGATTAATCGTAGAGGTTTAAAAAAAAAATTTAAAAAAAACACCATGAGACTAGGCGTTCTCTCCAGTAGCAATACCGCGATTTCTTGCCTTATTTGTGTAAACTCCATGAGCATATTGTCCGTCGAATCCTCCAATACTTTAAACATGGTGTCATCACTGAACATGTAACAGAAGTCGCCAGGTATCTTGGCGACTTCCTAGCTAGTTTATCTAGTCTAGCGAGAAACTATCTTTATGCGACATACAGTGGTAACTGATAGCAATTAAATCACTATTTTGAATAACCGCAACAATAAACAAAAATAAGGGAAAGCTTCATTCTTAATTCAGCGACCTCCCATACAGACTTTTATTCCTTAACTTCTAACATTTTATTTTCAGTGACAACTCTGTCTTATTTCATTGACCTGTTACAAAAAAAAAAAAAAACAACTTGGAATTCATTCCGTATCACGCCCATCGAGCCTTATTCGAAATCGTCAAAAATGAATTTGACTTAATGCTTCGGGAACGATATCTTTGCCATGATATCAACTATTGTCGCTTGACTGATTGATTGATTAGTGATTGCGGGCGCGTCAACTACTAAGGTCGTTAGTCCCGTAAGTATAGAGCATGTTTTTCATCAGGATGTGGCGGTGATCTTTCCCCACTAGATGGTAGATCCGGCGCCGACCTACCGTCGACTAGAGGGGCTTTCCCCAACCATTCTTCCCACTAGCGGGGCACCGCCCCAGCCGAGAAAAGTTGTAAGGGTACGGCTTGTTTGTTAGGGTACTGCTCCGGCATTCGCCTGGTGTTGATCGGAGAAACTACGGAAAACTACCCGTCAGAACAGCCGGCCGCTAGAATTCTCCTCCAGACAGAGACTGAATTCGACCTAGCTGACAAGCTAATGCCGAAAATCCTGCCGCGGCCGGGACTCGAACCTAGGACCTCCCGGTCAGAGGCAGTGAATGCAGTGACACCAGTTGATGCGCCACCGCTCCCGGTAATTATTGTCACCATTTCCATAGCTTTCTAATAAGATTTTCCTTCCTATGTAAATGTTCATTTAAACTAAAATGCACTTTTAATTGTCTGCCCGCACGAAGAAATGAAATTAATATTTCATCGCAACCGACAGCGAGGTTCAACTGTTTCCTAATCTTAGATAGCTTCCCAAGCCTACGTCGACACGGACAGACCTTAGTAGAGACCACAAGAATACGTAAGATTGAATTGAAGCCTTGTTTTACGTGGCGAGACTCAGGCCATGAGGCCTGCTCTTCCGTCTGACCACGCAAATTTCGTTACGCTCCTTTCACCTACTAGGGGAGAAGAAGGTATTACTTGGGCGACGAAACAGGCAATTTGAATTTAGCTCAGAGGCTTCATTTAGGCTTGAGGATCTTTTACATGCAGTAAATCTACTAAGATGGGACAGCCGGATTTACTTCCCCTCCGAAGGAAGGCGGTGCAAAGGATTCTTTCACCCTTAAAAATCCACGACTTCGATTGGGGTTGAGCCCGAAAACTTGAATATAAATATAATAGTTCGATACGCTAACCGTTGTACCATCGCCTCCATTGGATTGACGATAGACGGAGGGCAGGAGGGAGACATATCAACTAATGCCGCCGCTACGCGACACATCACAAAGAGGCGAACCGTCGAAAAAACATGCCAAATCGGTAAACAGTACACAACACAATTCGAAGTAATGTTTTTCTACAGTATATTATTTTATTTGTCGTATCTGTTTTTCTCATAGATCGCAAAGTCTACAGCGATGAAGTAGTAGAGACGTTTTGCATGATACTCTATATGAGCACTAACTTCACGTTAAAACGCATTGCTTTGTTAACTCAAAAGAAAAATTAAGCAAATAATATACATGTTCCCAAAGTCGCCATGAGAGCGCCAACCTCCCGTTACTGTCAGCGCTGAAGTTCAGAAGAATATTATAATGACGGTATTTTATTAATCATTCTGAGGAAAATTTTTCAGGGAGTGGATGAGAGACTTCGCTTCTAGAGACTGGGAACAAATAACGATCCTGGCCGAAGACTATGGTTTACAACTATGAGAAATTCTCAAGAGTCCCGTCTAAGGAGAATTGATGCACTATAAACACAAACTACAACCAGCATTAATGTTTTTTTTTTTTTTTGGGGGGGACTTCCGATTATTTTGTGATAATTTCCCACATTTACGGGAATCAAACATTTTACAAAGGCGAACTATCTGCTCCTCTTTTCTAGCGAAACTCGCGTCTTTTTCTAGAACGCCTTGTTTTGGATGTAGAAGAAATTTTGGAATTAAGTGTACCCAAAACAACCCTGCAGAAGTAATTCAATTCAAACGTTTAGAGTACGTCCTAAGTTAATCACACAGTACAGGAACTTTACAAAAAAAGCCTTATGATTGCATTCTGACATCACGTATTGCGTATAAGGAGGTTTTGTAAATTCGTGCAATATTCTCAGTGAATTGTAGTTGAACCAAACAAAAAAGACTATACCCTATTCTCAGGCTGAAAATGCAAAAGTTCGTACGGGTTTTATCGGTCCTATAAAACAAGAACAATACAATGAACCGCTGTTATCCGCAATATAGAAAAGAAATGTCCCCAAAACAGTCATCGGCCATTTTCATTTATTTTTTTTTCATTTTTTATTTTTAGTTTCGCCTATTCCTTGCCGGCGTATGTCGGGTTATGTGTGTGTGTGTGTGTGTGGGGGGGGAGTACTAGACAATCGCGCCGCATGCGCTCCACATCGGGTTGAGGAGAGAGTTGGAATAAATTGGACCGGAAGATTGTGCGCAGTTCGTGGCCAATTTTGTATAGTGTTGCTGCGAGATTCGCCTGGATATATCAGTGGAAGCACGGAAACTATCGATTAAAGCAGTCCATCTCAGAGGGCCCCACGAACTCGCGTTATTCACTCAATTAACACATCACGTAATTTCCGGTATTTGTTCAGGATTGATCCCGCCATCAGCCGGTGTTCTCTTAACCACCGCACCGGGAGAGGGGACTCAGGGCATCAGATGTCACTGCAGTGCTTCTGACCAGGAGGTTGTAGGTTCGATACTCGACGGTGGCAGGATTTCTGACACTAGCTTATCAGCTAGGTCGAATTCTGCCGTTGACTGGAGAATTTTAGCGGCCGGCTGTTCTGATCGGTATAGTTTTCCGTGGTTTCTCCGATCAACACCAGACCCTAACAAACGAGCCACGGACCGCGCACGATCTTTCCTTCTTCTCACTTGTCCTAACCTCACCCTTTACTTAACTTGCATGCACTACACTACCACATATTCCGAGAGACCGGTCGGGAGCTTCGAGCTAACCTTGGCTGGAGTGGTGCTCCGCTGGAGGGAGATACCTCTAGCCGACGGCAGGTCGGCGCCGGATCTCGCCCTCCAGCAGGGGAAGACCATCGCCACCTTCCCGAGGAAAAACATGCACTACACTTACGGAGCTAACGTCAGCATTTGACCCGCCCGCAACCACTAACAAACAATCTTAACCAGCGCAGGTATCGACGCTTGTAAAACGGGACTAGGGCGTAGAGGGAATTCTGTGTGTGGGCAGAACGCCGCTGGCGTGACGTGGCTATTCTGGGAGGGGCGCAGGGGTCGAGGTCGCCGCGGGCGCGGGCGTGCGCCCCCCCATCCTGCCCCGGCCCTAGGCGCACCTGGGAGGCCACGCGCCGCTTGGCCTGGAGGGGAATAGGGATGGAACGGGTCGGGAGATTAGGGGGGGGGGGGGCGTCGAGAGAGGACGGTTAGATGACAGAGAGCGCCAGCAACCGTCCGCAGGTGTGCATGGTGGCGCGTGACTACATTCAGCATCCATCACCGCGCTGAATTAGTATTTTTCGGCCAATACACGCGATTTGATTCGCGATACCCATCCACATGCGCAAACCAATAGCGCCTACACAAATTTCCTAACATATTCACGAAATACCACTCTTCCCTCACCTATTTTAGCCAGCAAAAGTTAGTCAAAACTAATTAGTCACATGTCCAAATTAACTCCACTTTCCCTCGCCGCCGAGAAATCCCCAGTTACATCAGTTGCCATGGCCGCGCTGAATTAGTATAACTTGCTATACTAATTCAGGGAGGTCTGCCATTGACTGGAGAATTTTAGCGGCCGGCTGTTCTGATCGGTAGTTTTCCGTGGTTTCTCCGATCAACATCAGACGAATGCCAGAGCATTTGCCCCAAACCAATAGCGCCGACGCAGGGAGCACGAACGCGCTCGCTCTTCGCGGCGCCACGCCTGGGAATGGACGGCGTCCGGCAACGGCCTCCGCCCACGCGCAAATAGCCTGTCATGTAAACCACTCACATGGTTACACCCTTACCGCGTACAGGCTTCATTAGAGAGTTATTCATGTCGTCATTAGGGGGCGGATTTTGATGACATAAAACATAGCCAAAAAGTGATCAATAAAATGCTCTTAAAATACTTTAAAATTGCCATAAAACCAACGGAAAACCACGTATTTTTTTTTATCAAAACCAGTTTGGATGAACAACTCAAGCTATTGGATACGTTACTGACGCAATCGAGGCTTCTTCCCTTTGTTCGAGTGAACTCCGCTTGGAAACTTTTGGTTTTGGGCTGTTCTTTACCAGGAAATTCTGTCTTTAGTTATCCCAAAATCGCCCGAACCGGCAATGGCAATGATATACGTCACAAGAATTACATAAACACAACCCCTGTCAAAACAATTCCAGAGCGAACAAATCGAATAGGCTACTGAGGAATTCTGTGAAGAACATTTTTATCTCGTAAATATTATTTTTTTAAAATAGGTGAAATCAGCAAAAAAGTCATTAAAAATGACAGGAAAAGGTAAAAAATGACTTATTAAACGAAATCGACAAAAAATGCAAAATAATGACATAAAATGTGTCACTTCCTTTTGTTATAACATAAAATGAATTTATATTCTAAACGGCATTGTTCTAAAGTGAAAAGAAAAAGACATTTCATTAAAAGACGCCCGCTGGTCATTTTACTTTGAAGAACCACTACGTTTAAATCGATCTCAGGAGCTGGACGGAGAGGGGGGATACTGTGATGGAGCTCCAGAACCAAAAATTGAAATAACGAAGCTCCCGATTGGATGTCAATGTTCCTCTCTCCTTCCAGCTCGTGACCTTGAAGCGCTATTACGTTCAAATCGGAGTACAGATCGACAAACGGCAAATAACAGACGCGGCTAAAGATTACAGGAGGCATTTACTTAGGTTCATGAACAAGTCTTACCTATTGTATCGGTCGTATATCGTTCAATATTTTACCTAACACCATCTTATAAGAAAAAAAAATTGTTAACAAGAAATACCATTTCTTGGAGCAAGTGTTCCTATATGCCATCTTTATCCACAACTCATCCGCTTCATCTGTTCTTCATGTACAGCGGACTTAAATTCTTGAAGGACGCCGGCCATTAAGAATGAATTCCAATACCTTTGGTTGTGTTAAGTCGATAACAATTCAGTATTACGAAAAATATGTTTAAGGCGAAAAAACTGTTTCGGAATCTCAAACTATATTATTGAGCAGCATTTATTCGATGAATGGTGAGTGCCATTTTTAACCTACTATGTACGCTGACTGGGTTTAGGATACGTTATTCACACTTTTGTCAATTTACCATTGTAAGTGCGATCGACACTACACATCTCACAGAGCTTGAGATGATGCAGATGGTCTCACGACTCGCATACGAAGGCGAGAGAGAGAGAATCCATGCGTCTTGAAGACAAGAAAAGAAAAAAGAAAGAAGAAAAAAAGATCTTGAACCAGCGCGCGTCACTCGATAGGCCATCGCGCGCTAAGGTTAACATAAAAATGCTAAGCAGTTGGCAGCGCACCATGCTACTCGCACGCCACGAAAGAGAGGAGGGAGAGACGACAGAAGAAGAAGAGGAATAAGAAGAATAAAAAGAAGAGATGATAAATATGCAAAAGAAAAGGGAAGGGAAGAAAGAGACAAGAGGGGGGCGAATAACTTTAAAAGAAATGGGTAATGTATGAAGACTAAATAGTAAAAGAAACAAGGAAAAGAGAATGTAAAAGGGGAAAACACAGAAGAAAGTTTTAAAAAAACGCATTGAAACTTCAACAGATCGAAGGATCAGGGGAATGGAGCGAATAATAAAGGTAAGGTGGAAAATGTGCGAGCGTGCATGCATGTGAACGTGAGTATGCGAGAGAGGTAAGAGGCAAAAGGGATGAGCGGGAACGAGAGGGGAACGACGCCGCCGCGAGACGCGCGCTGGTATAAATAGCCGGCGGCGGCGGCGGCGGCGGCGGCGGCGGCGGCGGCGGCGTGGAACCGACGAACGCGACGTCCCACGTGCGCCGCAACTGTCGCCGGTCAGTCGCCGCCAGGTCCACACGGCTTCCAAATCGCTCAACGATTTTCTCGCACACTGCCGGTAAGGGGGCGTCCATAAATTACGTGAGGTGATTTTGACGGTTTTTCCACTCCCCCTCCCCCTTGGCGAGATGTCATGAGAGTTGGCTCGACCCCCTCGCCCTCTTCTAATCTCACGTGAGATTTTTCAAAACGCGTATTTTTAATGTAAATACGTTAATTTCTGGTCGATTGCATTGGAATTTATTTAAAAAAACATAATTTAATTATAGTTAAGACTAGATATGATTAGTATTTAGAAAATAGACTGTCTGACTTACCAAGAAGATTATTGCACTTCTAAAAACGATTCGTAATTTTTCTTTAAAATTTCTGTAAAAATACAGGAAATGAGATTTATCTCATTAATGATAAAAAGTTTCGTAATTTTGTTAATTCTTTTTCTCAGTATACTATGCAACTTATGGTAGCATTAACACACAACCGCAATAAAAATTGCCGTGGAAGATTTAGCCATTTTTTAGTATAGAAACGTGTTTTACTTAAATTGTCTCAGTTTCCTCGCAATTTAGCACTGTTTTTAGCGAAAAAAGTTCCGTGATATTTGCCGAGTTCCCCCCCCCCACGTAAGATTAGTGACATTCGCTCACCCTCTCCTCCCCTAAATCTCACGTAATTTACGGATAGTCCCTAATATTTGCGAAGGAAAGGAAAGTAGTAGCTCTAATATTAACACCGGAAATGCGAAATGTTGCTGACTTATAGAAAGTGTCTCCCATTATTTCAAGAAAACTAAGAAATTTTTAGAGAAGTTAATGTTGATAATTAAAATTAACTTGGGTAATACACGAATGTAAATGAATATTTTTAAAGTTTATAATATAAACTTTAAAAATACATTCATGTGGCCGTAAGTCACTGATGTAGAAACAGCGTCTTCCAAATGCATTTGAGCGAGGTCAGCTCAGAGCAGAGCACGTGTCCCCATCGCCCTCAATATACTTGCAGACGACGACGTTTTTTAATGTTTCTTTCGTTATTTGTTTTTTTTGAGAATTACTCACTACACTGACTAAGTCGTCATTCATCTCGCTGACCTTCACAATACTACAAATTTTTTTAAAAAATTCACTATTAAGAATTTTAATTCACCATTTCTCAGACATAACACCTATGTTCACAATTAGAACATTTTATTTATGCTTTCCTGACTACAAAACAACAAACAATAAATGTCAACTATGGCTGGAGCTGTAGTGATTCCTAAATGTGCGATGAAATCTTGAAAAATGAAGTAAATGATAAAATAATGTAAGGCACTCGAGAGTAAACATTTTATTCGCTCATGAAAAATTAGAATTACTCATTTATTCGTCGGGTTCTACCGTCGTATCGGAGGCCACTTTTTACCCGCGAATAAAATGTTACTCTACTCTCTAAGTACTTATAGCAGGGTTGTCCAACAGCCGGCCGTGGTGTTATTTATTGTGGAACGCGAAAGGTTATTAGTCAAAAATTGAAGTCTCTTGTATCCATGTCGGGCGAGAGAATATTATGCGCCTAGGGCACGCGACCTGCCGGAATCAACCCCCCCTTAATGTAAAAGCTGATCCACACATTCGGTATTAGCCGAGCAGCTCGCCCAATCCCGAACAGCTGATGTGTTCGGCGAATGTTCGCTCCCTTTGATGGTCAAAAGACCGACACGCGGGGGTAGGGCGAGCACCGAACGTTCGTTACTCGCAAATAGCAAGCAACTCATCCACACTACCAGGGATTCGGCGAGTGGTTGCTCGCTGTTTGCCGAATAAAGAATGCGTGGAGCCGCCGTAATGATATGTTACGGATTTTTTGTAGTAAATTCAGAAATTCACGATCATCCCACCGTGTTTCACTGCGTCATGCATAGTAAGACCTGATATCACGAATGGTTCCACTCTCACCCCCTCCCTCGTTTCAGAGCAGCCGGGCAAACTACCGAGATGAACAATACGGGAAAGTCAGTGGATCGCCCGCATAATGGAAATATGGCCTGCAACCATAAATTACTTTTACTTTTATTATTATTATATTATTATTATTATTATTATTATTATTATTATTTTTAGCTCTGCAATGTCTTGGTTTTCTTGAACTACCTCGCATCTGACCGCGCAACACGGCCTGGGGATTTACTCTGGCAGCTCGTTTCTTCTCGGTGCCTTTCTCTCCCTCGGCCTTCCACGGGTCTCGCTTTTATCGTTGCGCCCCTTTTCCTCTAGACATCTCTCTTAGGGCCTTAACTTTTCTGATTCACAGAATCGACCTATTGCGTATCTGATAATTCACTATATTCATCTGTTTCAACAACAAAAACTTTCCTCACAACAGAGGATTCACTATATATCGTCTATCCAGCCCTCTTATTCCCAAAGCAATCCATTTAACTATTTATTTACTATATTATTTCTAACATGCATACAGCTTACTGTGTTAATTAGTATGCCTTTTACTGCCACACATTTTGACACTTCTGGGAGTCCAGCGCGCAAGAGTAGTGACATCACAGATTCGGCAGCGCTCAATCTAATCGCTTCGCAGCGTCCGGGAAGTGGCGAACCAGGAAAACGTGGGATTCGACGCAAAAGTAGTCTGTTCCGCAGACGCGAAAACTACATCCGAACAGCGTCTATTCCGTATGGCTATAATGCAACTGTTCCCAATCTTTGCTAGCAAGCGAACCACGAATTTTCACGACCTCGTGAAACCATTGTACTCGTAAATATGAAAATAGACTGAATGGAGACAGGAATAAACTTCCCATGGTAACATTTAAAGCTAGTTTGAGAACAGTACTTCACATCAAAATATCGAAGAGTATGTTACACCACTTATGGAACAAAAACTTATGAAATATCGTTTACGGAAAATAGGTGGTTTAGGCCTTTCATACATGGCACCAAATTATTAAATTCGTCATGGGGAAGCACTTCCAAGTACAAGTCCTTGCCACTCGAAATCGGTTTGACTGAATCACGGTTCATATCACTAGATCTTAACCGATCGTGCGACTAAATTCGCCTTCTTTCGCGAGCGTGCTGTCGTTTTATTGCAATATTTAAAATAATTAACTTTTTAACACTGTAATAACCACCAGTTGAACTAACGCAGCGTTTCAGGGTTGTTATTCATTTTTATAAACGGAAAAGGAATTCATAGTACATCTATGGTGTAAAATGGAAGTAAAATTTGTTTGTATTCCTGCCATCTATCTCCACTCGGCTCCACCATCCGCTCGCCCCTCCCCCGCCATCCAATCTATAATGCAAGAACGAATTGCATTACAGATTGGAATGCAGAGTGTATTGATACCAAAAAATATACAATTTCCACATTTCTTTTGTCTCGCCAAACAAGGGATTTTGAAATACCCTGTCTTCGTTGTTTACATATTAGAGACCTACACACTGAATTTGGCATTTCCATCGACTGAGGTGGCTAAGGGCACCAACTAGTGTCACTGCAGTGCTTGTGACCAGGAAGTCTTAGGTGTCTAGGAATCCAGACGGAGGCAGGATTTTCGACACTAGCGTTTCAGCTAGGTCGAATTCAGTCGCTGTCTGGAGGAGAATTCTAGCGGCCGGCTGCTCTGATCGGTAGTTTTCCGTGGTTTCTCCGATCAACACCAGGCGAATGCTGGAGCAGTACCCTAAGAAACGGACCGCGCGCTCTCTTTCCTTCCTCTTTCTGGTCTTTTCACCTCCCCCCCCCCCCACAGGCACTAGATTACCACACATGTCGCGAGCATACAGCTTGACCCAGCTTGGGCGGAGCCTCGCTGGTGGGAGAGTCATAGTTAGGGGGAAACCCTACTAGCCGACGGTAGGTCGGCGCCGGCTCTCACCGTCCAGCGGAAGGGGGGAGGGGGCAAGGATACCGCCACCTCGCATGAAAAAACGTGCATTACACTTACGGGTCACACGTAGTTAACACTCATGAAAACACCACATAATGAGTCATTTGAAGTGTCCAGACAGTATTTCCGGCTCTGGTTTAAGACTGTCAGTGGGTCTCATCTCTTGTAAGTTGGTCATGCGAGACGGAAAGAGATGTTGACCTGAATAATTATTCAATTACGTACATACGCCTGCTTCGCTAATTTCTCCCTTAAAAGATCGTGGCAGATCTCGGTTTTCTCTAACAGGCATTTGAGTCCGGGCGGACTTTTGGCAGAACCTGCTACAAATTCCGTTTGTCACGTCTCGCCGCTTCCAACCACCACTCTATCCCGTAGCTTCAACCCCAGGGTGCATGTCTGCCCTCCCTCCCATCCCTCCCTCTGACCTCCCTCCCATGACACCAACAAGTCAGTCGGCTGCGTGTACAAGTCGGGGTCGAATTATGTTCATTTGATCTCCTGCAATGGAGGGTAGTCAATTGGAAGGAGGACAAATCATTCGAAAACCTAAAATCGCTTCCGTCCCGGCAGGTTGCTATGCCTCGAAAACTCCTTTAAATGGCTCCTGCCACAGTTAAAAGGACTACCTCACATTTAATGAGTCAATGGAATAGTGAATTTTTCTTGCGTGTTCGATTCGAAATTTTGCTACGCTTGATTTAGTAGAGAAACTGACAAAAATGCAAGATTTTTTAAACATCGCTTTTAGGTCACATTTTAGTTTCCCGTAGTATGAGATGGCTTTTGATCATTTACACATTGTGATTGTGAGAGTGCATTTTAAAGTATCCAATTAATTAGCATTCATTATTACCTTTCGCCGATCCAGTGGCCGAGATCGCAAAGGCAGTAGCGTCGTAGTGATCTCGGACCGAAATATCGCGGGTTTAAGTCCCGCCTCGGGCATGGTTGTATTTGTGTTCGTCCTTTCACCCCTTATCACCATATCGTTTCATCTTCACAGTTACCATAACGTTAACTCTAATAGTGATCGTTAATGACATAGATATTGATGCGACCTTAACTAAATAAATTTAAAAATGTATTACCTTTATTAGAACGAGGGGTCTATTTTAATAGTTGAATACTAGTTGAATATTTATTACATCGTGGAAGATCATTTCTTTTCATTTCATTAAAGAATTCCACAAGGTTTAACACACTAAAACAACGAACTGTTTCTATCAGTGCTGGTTTATCTATTTCAACAATCGTGTGAAGTTAAAGATTTCCGTGAAAACGGCGAGGAATGCCCACTTGCCTGACTTCAAATGAATATGTACAGTAATTATTCTAAACAAGTGTATTGAATATTCGAAATAATTACACTTTTATCCATAATTATCTGTATCATGATCCCAATGCTTTCAGTCTTATTCTGCTCCCTATTAAAGGATATCCGTACACCTCTAGATTATTACTCTCTCAAAATGATCAGATCTAACATTGACGTTTCTCCTGTTGCCCACTTCGTGACTAACTCCTTCAAAAAAGCAAACCAAAAAGAATAAGTCAAATTGTTGTTGATGTTTAAAAGGAATATCAATACGCAATAAACAACCTATACATATGTTGTAATAGCGTAGAAATCATGTCCTGGAATCTACAGTTATTGAAATGGAATGCATACCCATTTCTTGTTGGCTTAAACAAAGCGCATTTAAGGAAAGATAGCATACTCAGGTAATGAATCCACGGAGAAAAAGTGGCTCGTTTATCAACGCGTTAATTAGACGGGTCTTTTAAAGGACAAGCTCACTTCCTTTCGCAAGTCATGGTCAAGGCCTTTTAGAACGAAGGTACTTAACGCAGGAGAATTGAACCAAGTTGTCTTCCTTCCAAAAGATCGTATGAGGCCGTTGGCCTCGCAACTTCATTCGCAATTAGTACACAAGCGACGGAAACGTTTTCTGAAATCTGGTGGCAATACGTTTACATTTTGCATTTGTTGCAGACGTGAATCTGGCTGGCAGAGTGATTTGCATCTATTCATGTAGATCTTATCTGCGCTTTTCTCTGAATTTCTTCTGGAGATGTATAAATGGTACACCAACTTAACACTCGTGTGTCATGCACAGATCCACCCACCTGTTTTCAACAAATGACAAATCACCTGCTTTATCTTTCCTCCAAAAACCATCTGGTTTATGGAAAAGTTGTCTCTTTAATTGACGAAATGGGTAAGCTGAAATATCTAAGAACTGTCCTGCTCCAGAACGGTGAGTCATATATGGACGGGAATTCAAGCCTATAGATTTTAAAGTACCAGAAAGTTAACCTAATGAAAATTACTAACATATGGCTTATGTAAACACCTGAATGGATCACTACTAGAGAACGTGCGATCCATAGGCATAGAATTGCAATAGATTCCCAGTGGAGGGCAAAACAAATTTGTAAAAGTACAAACTGTCGTGTACGGAGTAACTGGAGCTATCCAGAAACCTGCGAGGGTATAGTGCTGGCCAGCTAAAAAGACCAGCTAACATGAACTTTTGAAAAAGGTCACTGTTAGATGAGAACATTTATTCCATTCTCGATTTAGGGTAGTTTCGTTTCGTTTTGTGTTGGCAAAAGCCGTTGCCAACCTTCACAGAAATACCTTGTATGTATTACGTTTAAATGGTAGTGAATTTTTTCAAAATTTGAGAATGCAATGAAGAAATGACTACTTTCGTAGCTTCCGCTAACATTCAAGCCATTCATGTGGATTGTGGATATGACCGGTGCTGAGTAACGCACACGCGCTATGAAAGGTGTTACTCGCAAGGTCAGAAAGTGAATCGACACTTTTTGGATGGAAGACGAAAGCAATAGCAAACCGCCTAGTGCATCTCACTTGTTTTATTGTGGCAGTGCACTGAAGATCCACCAGGCGCGGAGGTTAACTACACTGACAGACACTGCTAGCACAGTCCTAAACCCACGAATGAACCAACATTGCCAGAGTCGATCTCTCGTCGCAGTGCCAACATGAACGTCTCGCTCAGACTGTCTTTTCTTTTTCTGGAGAACCTACTCCGCTTTCCCCTCAGACAGGTCTTACTTCCCGCAGCTTCTCGAGTAAGCACGATTAGTCAGCATGCAAATATTTACGCACTTGCAGGGCGGAGACTGTGGAAAAATTCTGGGTCAGCGACTGTCTCGCTACGACTAAAATAAATAAAGCCATAAATCTGGGCATTAAACATTTGATTTATTACTAACCCACGAAGTGTTTCACGCAGTATCTCTAGGATCTCGCAACTGGTCACAGCATTCCCGGACCTCCGACGCTTGTCAGATGCTTTCTGAGGGTGTGGGTCGGATAGGTGATCAGCCCTTCACTCGGAACTAACGGACACCATCCAGTCTTGAGTCTACTCTCTCACACTTCGTACTCGCCCTTGACTTAGTGCCTGACTTAGCGCCTTGTTTTACCTGACGAGAATCGGCCCATCACGCTCGCTCTTCCGTCTGACCACACGAATTTCGTTACGCTTCTTTCACTATTTAGCGGAGAAAGAAGGTGTCACTCGGGGGACGAAACAGGCGATTTTGAATTTATCTCACAGGCTTCTTTTAGGCTTGAGGATATTTTTCAAGCAGTAAATGTACATGGGACAGACGGCTTTACTTCCCTTAAGAAGGCGTACGAGGGATTTCGTCGCCCTTAAAAATCCACGGCTTCGATCGGCTTTGCAGCGGCAACCCGCCTGGGGCTGCCGAGCTTGCCGAGATACCCGGAGCGGTCCGCTGGCTTGCCCGCAGCGTACAATTCCGCTTCAAGCGGCGTCTCGCGCTCTCCAGCCTCCGCGGACGAAGGCCGAGCGGCCCGCCCGCCCGCCTGTGCGTCGAGCGAAGGCGCATGTGCGTGGGCGTGTGAGCGGGAGTGTGCGCGTCGCGAGACTCGCGTTTTTTGTGGCGGCGGCGGCGGCTGCGCCGCCGAGCGCCTCTGGAAGCCGCGCCCCGGCCCAGCATCTCCAAAGCGCATCCCAACTTGCACTGTGAGCACGGCTTGCCTTTTCTATGAAGCACACCTCCCCCGCCCATACTCGGAACCCAACTATCCTCACTTGCCTCTATGACGTTCTGCTGCGAACACTTTTACAGTTGTACCTGCGAGTACTGGAGCCATGTTTGTTTAAAGACGGGTAAGAAATGGCTTCTGCTAGTGTCTGGTAATTATGGGATCGAACTACATTCGCTTCGGACGGTTAGGACATTTTTAAATGATGGCTGAAGTTTTTGTATAACAAGTACATTTTGTTTTACCGTTACTACTGATACGAGAAAGTACACACTCTTGTAGCACCACAGAATTATTTTCTTGAAATGTAATAATAATCGAAGCACTATTATATGGGGAAACTTAATCTTAAAAAAATAACTACAATTAATTGAATATTTAGAGTAAACTACGATTCTAATGCCATGTGATAGTAAAAGACGCACCTATTTCGAGAAAAGCCAATCCGATTGTTCATTAGTGTTCTCTTGCTTCTACAGAGACCTTTTATTAGTCATCTTTACACACTACATTTCGTACATTCAATCAGAGTTGATGTATCAAATTTGCCATAGAAAATGCCGTAAATGCA
The DNA here is from genome assembly GCA_964035755.1 of Teleogryllus oceanicus. Lineage (NCBI taxonomy): Eukaryota > Metazoa > Arthropoda > Insecta > Orthoptera > Gryllidae > Teleogryllus > Teleogryllus oceanicus. The sequence continues at coordinate 12,182,331 of CAXIVR010000010.1, forward strand.
TACACAAAACTTGACAATATCTTTTTTTCTTCTCCCATTGTATGACATCCTTTACTAGATGGCTGCAGCTCGCTGCATAATGTTAGTCCTTGTGATACACCTTCAGTATAGTGCAGGTGTTTAATCAACCCAGAAGTTTACAGTTGAGAAGTAAGCAACAAATAGTCATCGTTCTATTAAATATTTCGTTGGGTTGTGCATAATATCCACAATTCAATATAACATTTAATGCTAATGTGCTGAGATAACCCATGGGTGAATTATTGTAAACTGCATTTCCTTACCTGTTCCCAAAACTCAGAAGAAACCATAATTCTATGGGGGCTATAACGGTTTTTAAGCTAAAAAAACGAATAATAAACTTTGATGACATTCTTTAATAAACTGAATCCTAACTTGACTCGTGTACTGCTCGTTGGATGTCGGACGTGCTCATACTTAATCATTGCCACCCGAGTGACTGTCCACTAGATGGCGTTCGCTGAATCCGGCATGCGAGATAATTAACTGTTCAATATACAAGTTAAGCTTAGTCGTAGTAAAAGTAATGTGTGTAACTCGTTGAAATGGGTATCAACATTACGAATAACCAAGCGAGCGCATTCACTGAAGTATTGTAACAACCGTAGGTACCATCGCCTGCGAGTTAGATAGCCGAAACTGAATCAGACGGCACGCTATTGTAAGTCTTCTAAACAACTGGAAATCGTGAATGTGCAACAACAAATACTCACATTTATTCACACTTTGCACTATTTATGAAAAAACAAAGATACGTCATCAAAGTATTTTATATAACAACTGTTATGAAATGAAGGAAACGTGTTGACGGCACTAGTTTTTTTTTCCTGATTTCCATTATTATTATTATGAGTTTCTCATATTTATATCATTAAAATGTCAATTTACAACTTCTCATTAATACGGCACTTTTTCTTTTTCCGGAAGCATTTCATGCACACACACACACACACACACACACACACACACACACACACACACACACGTTGTTTTGACAAACAATTAAATTGACAGAAAATTTATTCAAACAAAAGCAAACCTCGAATGGTATTCAGTGCGAATATTAGCATATAAAATATTTTACTGATTGTCATGTTTATATTTACTCAAATAAAAATACTCCAGGTTAGTTGTATTACTACACGAAATATCGTTTCTATCTCTTTATTAAGAGAATGAATTTGAAAGCGAAAATGTTCGTGTGAAAGAAATATTTTTCTACAAATTTTTCCGATTCCTTTAATACTTAACGAGAATAAATTTTTCATGTAAGCACTTTCACTGGAATCAATAAAAATCACACTATCTTAAATGAACGATCAAATATCCGATTAAGTTAATACTATCCGAATGAAGACTCAATTCCAGCTTTTTTCCTCTTAATCTGTTTGATACACCTGTCCCAACATTTCTTTTATAATGAACGAACACCTTTCCCCACACGAATTCGTCGAAGGTGATTCTAGTTTAACTAACAAATGTAGGCCAGAGAAACTCGTAAGCTAGCCACGAATTGAAACGTGCGCCAGGAAAAGATCTTCCATTCAACGTAAGAGCTTACATATATGCAGCGGCAACCTAAATATTTCTTAAGCTTTCCTGCAAGCCCAGTAACCTCCTTGCTCCTCCTGTTTAGCAGATATACGTTTCCCTTTTGCTTGGAGACAACTACTTTCATATCTGCTTCCTAGAGTACACACAGGTGCAACATTGAAAAGTGTATTTGTAACTTTGCTTCATCATGAATTCAAATTCGCAAAGTTGTTCTGGAAGTTTTCACAGGTAGTTTACTGCAAAAACACACGGAAACTCACGGAAAAACTACGTAATTTCTACATCACAATATCGCTAGTGTAAGAGCTAAACAAATTTGTGAAACCGAAATGAGAGTCAATAGAATGATAAATACCAAAGTTATGTAATAAAAACTCCTTTCTGTAATAACAATTATCACTGATTTATTTTAATGTTAATGCAGTGCATGTTTTGTATCCATAACTATAGAACCACAATATTGTAAAAGCTTCTATTGTTAATGTAAAATACTGTGTTTATTAGGTCATAATAATCTACGTGTTGATGCTACTCAAAATAAAAAATTAAAAAATCGCACGGAAATCAAGGTACTTGTGATTCCAGAGACGATACTTATGATCAGATCAATCGCACGTTTATCAAATAATATGGCCGTGAGATGAGGAAAATGTCGGTTTTCTTGGAACTGCATTTACTCGGTTACACTTTCACACACCACTTCACTTTAGGTGCTAACAGCTAGTCCAGTCCCTGATATTCATCCATTCCTATTCAAGTCAAGGAAATATCCTCATTCTTTTTGTACTTTACATTGGCTACATCTTCGAAAATTATACGGGAAGAGCAGACAGAACGGTGCGACACCTTGAGAATCATGAAGTTAAAACACGCTAACTGCTTGCTGTCATGTTAATCTCCCACCTGTTCTCACGAAATAAATGATCTATTTTTAAAAACCAAGAATCGTGAAAAGGAAAAGTACGACTATCTTTCTTTTAAATTAACACAAAATAAATTAAATATCATACATCCGAAAGGAAAAAAATAAATACATTTACTTCCCTTTACCCCGAGATATGTAATTCACACGTGTGGACTGGAGTAAAAACCGGACGTCAACCAAATGAACTGTAGAGAAGATAAATAAATTAAGAAATGCCGAAACTTGCGTTTCGAAATTGTGAATAACCCCGTAACCACAACGCAACTATTTGAAGCCATTTCTGACGACCAGAACACGAACCCCGACTCCAAAAATAAGACACCTGTTACAAGGCATGCACCGCATGATACCATCTCCTCATATCGATACAATCGAGATGTTCCAAACTCATTAGTATGTGTACGTCATACTCGGGCCCAGAACCACAATCGCAACACTAGAGCAAGCCTGAACGAAAGCGAGAATCAAACAGCAACAAAAAACGCACAAAGATGTACTCTGTAGGAACACGAGTCAGGGACGGAACCAGAACCACAAAGCAAGAAGGCGCAAGCAAAGGAAGGAGAGAGGAAAAAAAAACTGCTTCGAAGCGCGACTTTAAATGCTCTCGCTAGAGACAAGATCCGAATGAAGCCAGCGGCGGAAGATAAGATAAACGCAAGTAAACAGACTCCGATAAACAGTTACTCATGGCAAGAACACGCCTTGAATTATTATGACAATGACGAGAGTGGGCGGGACATAATTTTAAGACGTTTCATCGCGAATTTATAAGCACTATTAATGTCTCGTTCCTGTTTCACCAATCTGTGTAGGTCACACACTAGCACGACGATCTGCATCCAAAAACATCTCGACAAAAAAGCAGTTTAACGACACCACTCCAGTCATCACAAGACGAAGAAAGTACTTATTGTACGAATGAAAATATATTCAAAAATTGTTAGTACACAGTAACATTCACCAATTTGTAGAGCTAACACAACCAAATGGTGAACTTAGTGTGTACGGAGTAATATAAGTCTTCCTTCATTTCTTGAATATGACTGCACCACACAAAAACAACTAAACAGTCACAATTTTAATTTTATTATTATTATTATTATTAATAATAATTAGTACGATAACATAAAATGGATCTGATGATTGGGTATTAAAATTAAATTAAGGGATAAAGGTTTAGCAGTATTTTATGTAGAAACATCGAGATATTTTATTTATTTCTTTAACGTTACAAGGTGACAACTATGTATGTTGCCACAGTAACACGTTACGACGGTGTTATCTGAAGCAATTTCATCTTTTAATCTCAGTAATTGTGTACCACTCTTCACATGAAATAATTATAGATTTGAAACATTACATAATTTATTTAGAAACACCCACGAGGTGCAAGACCAAGGAGAACTGCAAACTCCTCAAACCATCTACTGATTTCAAGCAGTACTGCAGTAATAGTTTGTTCCTAAATTTTCTTTGGTTTCAGAAAATGTAATTTTGTCGAGTAATCGAATAACTAGCATTGATATATTAGAGAACTGAGCCAGGAGCCATCGATATCCCTCCGAATTTCACTGAAGAAAAAATAGTTTTCAAGGCAACTCTGTAACGATGTTGGAGCTGGTGAAGCTGGCAACATTACACAGCGACCGAAGCAGGAGTCCAGTTCAAAGTTCCCACCCTGGCCGTTTGTCCTCTCGTTTACGGTAACCAGCGCAAACTAGAATGACGTAATAGTTATCTGTATCTCACACTTGACTTCTCGCACTATGTCACAGCTGGAACACAAGAATTTACAGGGTCATATATTCGCAGTGTTCGAGATGTTCAAATCTTTTTGTTTAAAATAACTACAATATAATTCTTTTATTATGAAGTCACGAGCTGTATTATTTCTTTGGGTGCCACCAACTTCCACAAAGATACAATTAAAGCTCGCTAGGTAACAACAAAAATAAGATCGCGTTGATTTGGGGGGGTGGGGGACATGATGGAGAGGGAACGAACTTACCCTCTGAATAATACCAACGCTAGTTTTGCGAATACTTTCATCTGCGCAAATCCAGCCACAAGAGAGTGTTTTAGCACAACGATCTTCTGAGCACGCGCAATTGAAGGTACGCATCAGTTTCGTGCATCTGCGCATGCGCAAAGATCGATGCTGTTAGTCGCTATGGCGTGCACAAATTCTCTTCACTTACAAAGAGAAGACCTACCTACTATGATCCTAGCGTACTCGTGGAAGAGGTCTCGCAAATGGAAAGTGAAGCCACGAGTGAGGGAACCCTGAAGAGCGGAATCATCAAAATGTTATTTAAGGACTTACAAGAAACAATTTAAAGTTTTCGACGATGTGCAAACTTCTGTAAACATTAGAGCCTTAAGTGTAGTACACGTTATGTCTGGATATGGCGGTGTTCTTTTGCTACTGAATCCACCGTCAAATTACACGTCGTCGGCTTGGGGTTCTTCCCTCCAGGGGTCTCCATCAACCGCCGCTTCGGGATATGCTCTAAGCACTCGACACATGTGGTAGAGCAGTGTGTGCGTGCGTGTTTGTGTGTGTGCGTGCGTGCGTGTGGGTGGGTGTGCGTGTTTATGCGTGCGCGTGTGTAAAAGAGCAAGCGGCATGGATGAGGAAGGGAAAATAACGGACGATTCATGGCCCGTTTGTTAAGGTGCTGTGCCTATTTTCACTTGGTATTAATCGAAACACACACATACACTGAGAAAATTACTGATCGGACCAGCCAGTCGTTAGGATTCGCGTCCAGTCAGCGGCTGAATCCGTTCCAGCTATGTAGCAAGTGTCGCTAATCCTCCAGCGTCGAGACTCGAGGGCGAGGCCTCATAGTCAACGACGCTGCAGAGGCCAAGGATGTTCCAACTGAGCCACCGTAGCCTGTCACCATTCGCGAGTAGGAAGCCTGCGTCTCTATCAGAGGCTTCTGCGAAACAACCCACTCGCCACTCACCACGTCCCCCAGCAGTGTCGCGCTCTTCCCCACGACGTGTAATTTGACGGTGGATTCAGTAGCAAAGGGACATCGCCACGTCCGGTGATATATAACATTATTACACTTACGAGACTAACGTGTACAGAAGTTAGCACATCGTCGAAAACCTTAAATTGGGTTCCTCGCGATCTTGTAGGTCCTTCAATAATAGTTTGATGATTCTGCTCTTTAGGGTTCCCTCACTCGCGGCTTCACTTTCCATATGCGCCAACTCTCAAAAGCGCATCATCTTTTCTTAAATGGTTTTTATTATCCTTGTTCGACAAAATAATTTCTTTCAAGGGTTTTAGGTTACACATACATAAATAGAATTACTGAAATTTAGATCAAAACTATTTTATTATTGTAGTAACAAGTCGCAACTTCAATCACTTCCTTTATACTTCACATGAATATTTTTATGACTAAATTCAATGAAGGGTTGCCAGGTTTAAAACCGATAGAACAGTCTCCTCTGCACCCTTCGTATCATCTCCTGCCGCTTTCTCCTCTTCCTTCCTGCTTCCCGCCCTTCCTTATCTCTTCCCTTCCAGTCGACCATTAGCTCCGTTATGGACTTCAATCGAGCACTTTTTATGAGCTTCGCATCCCCAACGCATAAAAGATGATATGGAATGGGTGCGAAAACCTTTTATTGGACCCAAAGAGGGATCTTGCGATCTAAAAATGATGAGAAAATATGAACAGGTAAACTGTGTTACACAGCAATTTGTTCAGAACAATTCGTTTGCAATTCATTCAGGGAAAAAAAAAGTTTAACAAGCCACGAAAAGTGTAATAGAACTTGGTAAATACAAAATAGAATAACTCATTAAAACGAAATTGAATCCAATATCAGTTGATAAAATTATATTAAAAACAACTTATCAAGAAGTTCTCAAAAAAAATCAGAAATAATTATGTCTTATTTTTCTGGAACTTATGGAGGCGGAATTCGAACCCGACCTTCGGTTGGTTGGTTGGTTGGTTGGTTGGTTGTTAGTGATTCCGGGCACGTCAACAGCTTAGCTCATGAGTCCCGTCAGTGTAGTGCATATTTTTCCCCTCGGAAGATGGCAGTGATCTTCCCCCGCTGTTAGTGTAAGTGTGTGTTGTAAGGGGAGAGGATAGGACAAGTTTAGGGTAGGTAGGATAGGTCAATTACAGTGTTTTCATATTCAGAATATCCAATCTGCCGCTATTTGCAAACTATTTTTGATGTTAATCAAGTCAATGTGGTCAGTTTAGTTAGCAGCAGTAGCAGTTACTGTGGTCCCTCCTTAAGACAACTTCTCAGAATTCACTCGACCCTGACCGTGCGCAAGCGGAAAAATCATCCAAGACAAACGCGCCTCCCTCGCCCCCACAGTTGGCCAAAGCTCTCTCCAACGGCTGGCGCCGCCGCCATAGCGGACGAGCGAGCGAGCGAGTGGACGAGCGACGGGGGTGAGTGAGTGAGTGAGTGGGTGAGTGAGTGAGTGGGTGAGTGAGTAGGTGGGTGAGTGGGTGAGGGTGAGTGGTGGGTGGTGAGTAGGTGGGTGAGTGGGTGAGTGAGTGAGTAGGTGGGTGAGTGAGTAGGTGGGTGAGTGGGTGGGTGAGTGGACGGCGGGGGTGGGGGTGAGTGGGTGGGTGAGTGGGTGGGTGGGTGAGTGGGTGAGCGAGCGGGCCGCGGCGCAATCCGATCCCCAGCAACGCGCTCCGATCCAATTAGCGCCAACGGCCCCCGTCCGTGACCTTGGTCCCGGAGGTCAAGGGAGTCCAAGGGACGCGAGCGGGGTTGGGGGGAGGCGCAAGACCGAGAAGCTGCGCAGTCGATATACCGGCAGCTCCAGCGCCAACCCACGCCCACGGGCCACTCTCGATTCAACACTACAAGCGATGACCTGACGAGTAAACTGGCGTCCCTGGGGAGCAATGAATTTCCGCACAGACAGAGAAACGTACAAGCCGAGATATAAATTTACTACTAAAACTTGGTAATATTAAATTTAAATATAAGAAATAAATTTGTTCCTATAATCAAGTAATGATCAATACAAGCAGACATACATTCATACCTCCAACATATCCTAAGGAAGTACTGCATTAGAAAAACCAAGATCTGCGATATTTGTATTTATCTTCCATCAAATAATGTAAATCTGATAACATTATAATGCCGTTACATAATACGAAGTAAAAAATCTTCTGCGGAATTCATTAAATAATATTCGTACGTGTACAAATTTACTGAAAGGATTGAAATAACCTGGACATTGAAACATACATACATACATGGACAAAACATATGCATAACCTGCACATGGATACATTGTAAATGTTCTTAACCACACGTCTTCAATTAACCTGCCTGGTTTTAGCATCCTTGAGAACAATTTTATATTACATATACAAGCACAATTTTAATTCTGACAAAAGAACGTGGAAATTGTCAAGGGTTCTTGTCTAGGTGTCATCTATAAAGAGACATACGAGAGTTTGTACAGAATAACTGAAATCATAAGTGGTGATGACGAAATAACTTAACTTTGAACTCTTATAATGCAGCAAAATGAGATCTCAAGGAAACGTGCATAGACGGTGAAGAAACAGCAACTGTCTACCTCGCCTATCAAGGAATTATCTCACTATTTACTGAGAACATCCAAGGAAAGTGGAAGGAAAACCTTGTCCAGATGGCCAAGATGCTGTTCGCAGAACTTTTCCGGGGCATACTAGAATTAGAAGTCTCTTAGAATTATTTAATTCAAAGGGAAGCTACTGTATTTCAATATCCTAATTAAAATAAATACACATTTTCTTTTTTGATGTTAAAATTAGTCCATATCTCCAGAAACAGCAAGATTGTTCACCGATATGTCAAATAAAACAATTCGAAAAGTTGCAATTGTGTTTGAAAGGTAGAAGTCTCAAAGATTTTAAGCACGAATTATTATGAATACATATTATTCACTTAATATATTTATATAATTAATTTATACAATTAATATATATGTATATTCAATTAATTATTTCCGAAGATTCTTGTTCGACCATCATTGTGATCATTTCTGAACTATTTTTAGCATATGAGTAGGAAATATCTAGTTGTATATAAAAGTCTGCGAAAATATGGACATAAATAATTTTCTGAATAAATAGCTAACAGTACCTTTATCACTTAACACCTCTTGAGTGTTCCAGCCCAACATTTATTCTCACACTAGTACTTGCATTCACGAAAACGTCTGTACTCTATTAGCCGGCCGCATGGGTCACTTTCGCCCTTCGACCTGACTTACCCGTCCCATCCCCACCTCTCCCCGCCCCGCCCGGTGCCGCCCCTCCCACCCTCATCCCCGATTCCGTCCGACCAGAACCGGCCCTTCCCGCCCCGCCCCCGCAGGCGGAGCGCAGGAGGCACCCGCCATGACGTCACGGGGGCGGCGAGTGTGGTATCGAGCGCGTGACGTCAGCAGGGGAGAGCCCTGGCGGGGAAGAGGGCTGCGGGAGGGTGGCCTGGTGTGGGCGCAAGGTTCATTCTGATCGCGCAGCGCCGCCCTCACAGGCAGCGCGCGACCGCGCACACGACGAGGTGAGGTCCGGTGCTGCCCGCGCACCCAGGCTCAAAATACGATATTTAAGAGGACATCCATTTTTAAAACTATCGAAAACATTACCGTAAATACATTTAGTATTTTAAAAAATGTTGTCACAAACTGCCGGTAAAGCGTCAAAAATAGTAGGCAAAATTAAACCATCGTATAAATAATAAACATTTACAAATGCGGTGCGGGTAATCTTTCATTTTAAGATTTCATTTGTTATAAATTTCCAAATCAAATTTCTCCGAGAAACTCAATAACACTTTTTTCCCACCTGGAAAAGGCTAAATGGACAAAATATGTTTTTTAAACACACCCCTGTTGAAATTTGTCCTCGACATTCAAAATCAAGAAAACCATCAATCGAAATAAATTTGGGGAAGTGTACTTGGTGTTGCTGTATTTTGCAAATCCTTTCATCCTCAAACTCTCACCAACTACCAAATTGCACATCGCTAAAAATCAACTGAATTGTACCACGTGTTCCAATAGCACGAAATTCTGTTGGCAATTTAGATCGGTTTTACTTTTTTCAATGGAGATGCAAAAGAAATCTTTTTTGACAGAATATCCTTACACCATACATAATAATATGAAAAAAAAATATTTTTTTTCCATCCTGTTCCAGCTGCTCTAACTTTACGATGGAATCGCGGAGAAGCAGGAAATTAAGTTAGGATTTTAAATTTCTTCTTTTATTTTATATACTTTAATAAATAGTTTTAAAATTAATTAATTTAATATCTTGTGACGTTTACAATAATGATTTTTTTGTATACTAGCATTATAAACGACCTGTTCTGTTGCAAGAAATCGTTCATAATCGGTCATTTTACGGCACGAATGATTGCGCCATCAGTTTCAGCCAATCGCAGCTAGAGAATCGTGGTGTAGTAAAGGAAAACGCAACAGACGAACACCGTTTTCTCGCAAAGATGTCAAATACCTGAGACGACACAAGAAAGTTCTTTCGCAAAATTAGGTTTGATTCTCTTACATATTTATAATGTTATACATTAAAGTGTATGCAAGTCGTTTATAATGTTGCTGTATTGCATTAGTACAAATTTGAAATCTCGCTCCCAACACAGCTACTCGTAGTTTTCAAAACATGCACTTCTGCAATAACGTTTAACATCATGAACTAATTGCATAACGTTATGCGTTATTTGCGCCAAAACGCGTTATTTGTTTTTACCGTATCAAATTTACAAATAAAATAATTCATAATACAATATATTTATATTTTCATTTTTTAAGTCTCTACATTCATTAACATCATGATTTATTCTGTTTACAAGAATTTTATTCAGTTCCACTCGTCAATTGAAGGAGTTCTCCGCGTGGAGAAAGTTGCCCATACCGACCCTGCAAACTACAGCGCTAGAGTTGAATGTGAATACTATTTTCCCACAAAATATCTAAAGAAATCGATAAGTAACAACTTCTCACTGGCGACTGTTGTAGGAGAGGAGAATAATACAGAACGACTGACTTCTGTAATCCTCAGGTGTCATGATGGGATACAAGTCAGAATCTAGAATGGACTTCTGAGTTGTTGTTTTTTTTTTAATTTGTTGACGCAACGCGTCTCTTAACCCTTGTTGGGCGTTGAGCGCTTTTGTTGGAGTAAACCTCCGTTACCAATTACTATCATTACTGTTATTGAGTATTACTGTATTTTTCGAGTCTCGTTACGTCGCAGTCAGTCAGTGCCTTTTATCCCTTCGGCCAGAGGCTCGACGCCGTTAGATTCCGGAGTTCCTGGCCGGTCACCCAACCAGGAACCCGCGAGTCTCGAATTCGCTTAACCTTCGTGACTTCACGGAGCGTAGTAAACGAATTCGGCTAGCGCCGCCGGCTTTTCACCACTTATGTTACCAATATGTATTAAAGTCCAGAAATTGCTTACCGAAATTACTACAAAAAACTTTTCATCAGCTCCACGCAACCGAAATAAATTAGTACTAAAACGCAAAATCTCATTCCAGAGAAAGGAAAGAATTGAAGTGTAAATCTACCACAGAATTCACGCTCGCTGAGTTCACGAATATGATTATCTTATTCTGATTTTAGGTAGATGTATGCAAAAGTGGCAGAGAAACTTTTAAACGAATGTGTTTCGTGACGATGCTGCATTCATCTGCAAGCGCTTCTTAAAGACAGGAGCAATTATTACAGGCGAGTTGAACCTTCAAGTAATAAAGTTACACACTCTAAATTTGTTTTGTACTTCATTAAATATGTATCAAATTTTGAGAGGTAGTTTTCAGTTTTTGTCCAAGATAACTGAGGATATTCGAAAAAGGCAATTCACAACATGACGATGAAAAAATTTAGTTAAGATTTCTCCAGCTCTGTAACTACGATCGTTCTGTCCAACTGAAGTACCAGTATGAACATTGGGAAAACGAATAGAACCTCAATTTTTGAATCCTTAGGAGCATCAGCAATTTAAGAAAACTACTCATTAAGACAAGACGCTACAAAGAAAAAAATTCCGAAGCAGACATCTGCACGTTCTTCTACAATAATACACAATGCAGATTCTTATTCCTAGATCGAGTTGACCATCGTCATTTCAAATGATTGGTGATCGAAATATCAAGGATGATTCGATGACAGCCTTTCAGCAATGATCTCTGGCAATATCAGACATGCAAATGATTTATTGCTTTTGAAGGGAGTTGAGGAGTAACAAACCGGGCTCAAGAAGACAAGTTCAAACAAGAATACTTTGTGTACGCGCGGAATCGCAGATGGCTGCGAATTCTGAATAGGCAAGAGCTTATTCATGAAATTAACATGCGTAAAGTAAATATTAACATGAATTTGGCATCAAATATGCATAATTATGTGACGGCGAAGTCCGAATCTGACCAATTCTCGAATCCACGGACTTCACATTATCCAAAATGGATGGATACATTAGCTTACACGAGGTGGGTAGGGTACAGAACGTTACGGAGTTGAGGAACACAAGATACATTACTCATTATTTTCGAGTTCCATTGTATCCGTAGTACATTTCTACTCGCTGGTTACCACCCAACGTGACATCAAAACACGAAATACCTCAGCTGACGCTTCGCTACGCATTTCAAAATTAGTGATAAGGCCGACCTTCGAGTTTTACACAAAAACTTGGGTCTGCGCATCGCATATTTTCCAACGCATATTTTTATGCCAAACTACAGAAGATGCCTCACTCTCGGACAACTACCTTATTTTAGCGAACTCCGTGACTGATACCAACATCCGCCGGATGAAGTACGGAATGATCCGTTTGTCATTCATACAGCTTTATCTTCCCCGTCTGACTAGTATGAGAATTAATGTCTACACCTAAAATTAGCCACATTTCTAAGTTTCACCGTGACAAATGTCCTGAAAAATAAAACAATAAAAAAATCGCCCACTGCAAAATTCAGAGCAGCTATCTCCAGAATCGAAGATCACACATGTGATCCTCACGCATCGACCTCGGACAAAACACGAATCTTACATCTAGTCAGAAGTGTGTGCACGCAAATGGAGAAAGAACCTGTACTTGTCGGGACTGCCAAACGAATACCCTACTTTCGCTGTTGCACACGCTTTCGAGGACACACCTTCTTAGGTACACACACGTACACACACACACATTCAGAAGCATGCACTCGTGAGCTTGGTCGCGCCCACGCAACGAAGGCCTAGCGAAAGAAATCACGCCACCCGCGCCGAGGACGTCTTCGTTCCAGCGCATTTTAGAAATTCATATTCAGATGCAGCGAGAGCGCACTTGGGCGTGCCGAAACCCGCTCTGCCGTGCAGGCGGCGCCTCCCAGCCGAGAAGGTAGATAGAACGCCAAGAATAAAGACAACAAACTCTGGATTTTCCATAGTGAACACGTATGCATGGCGGTATGTTCGAAGAAAAAAAAAAAAGTGGCTCAGAGCGAAGTCGCTCGCATTTCACCAAGGAGGGTCAGGGTTCGATTCCCGGACAATCTCACGTGAAATGTGTTCCGACAAAACGAGCTTGCCTACTTCACAGGACTAGTCCAACCACAGGAGCTAGTCCAACCCCAGTGAAACGTCCAAAACCCTACCACTGTCATAATTCCTTTCCATTTCCGGCCGCTGGGTAATGACGCAGGAGTGAGTGTAACAAGGCGGTCCTCCTGAAATTTGAATATCCTTACATATACTCCAATGTTTAAAAAAATCAATAATGTGGTCGCTAATGATCTATCTGTTAATTCAACCTTCAATAAACCAAATAAATATAACAGATGTAATAAATGATGCAAGCCTGCCTTGTCCAGGTATTTATTTACGCTCTGATCGGTCCGCTTCGAACATGGCAGCGACAGTAATGCCCCTTTGTGGGTTTCGAGTAACACAGACTTAAAGGAGTAACCAAACACGAAGTAACATTTTCAGGCCCGAACACTCATATGTACTTTTTTGACTTTGCAAAAGTGTTCGTGCACAATTTGAAAGTGGTTCAAAAGTTGCTGACACGTGTTCTTCGACACGCGTCTGAGGAATTAGTTAGGATGCATTCCAATATTATCGATAGAGTATGTATTTTTTATCATTTTGTATCAAGAAAGGTTTTTTTCTTCTATGCAATGGTATTAAATGAGCAGACCACAAGAATTCAGAGCATCATGCCAAGAACCACTGTACTATATCACCGGCGGCACGATACAGGAATATATCATGGGGTGTAGTAGAAACCTAAGATTTGTTTCACGCACACGAACCAATGTCTCCTACTTCAACAAATGCACACCCGAACCAGGTTTTTCTCTTTCTGCGTAAGGATAGATTCTGGGGAGACTATCAGCACACGTATCCCTTTGCATTAAATTGGTAAAAAATGCATTTCTCCAGCTCCTTTGTGTGTCCTTCAAGAGATTACTTAGCTATTCTCAATTCAAATTTACGAATTCTTAGATTTGCTGAGCGCCGTTCGAGCGCAGTAAGAAAATTATACACTAATAAAAACAATTCTAAGGAAAGGTCCAATTTTATGTTATATTAAATATCATTTCAGAAATACGCAAAAGCAAACATGCCATTTCGTTAGGCACAGAAAAGGAAAGGAAAATCGTAATGACTTTTCGTAATGTAAATACCATGGTGTTAAAGCGATGAAAGCGCCAATTGCTTCAATTCTCACTACAATAAAATGCACTAACTTATAACTAGCGAGAACGTTACATGTTTGAAATCACAGCTCAGCGACAGCCGTTCGAAGCAGAACGACAGCACAGGGCGATATCAAACCACAACTCCCCAACGGTTCCTACAAAACCAATTGGCTCGAACAATGAAGTGACAGGGTGAAGCACCACTCGGGCCCCTTCGGCCCTCCGGGGCGCCGACAATAGCGTTTCCGACGAATCAAGAAGCCGTATCGGTCATCCATTGCCCGGGTCCCCTGCTCGAACGCTGCAAGAGCGGCGCATTTGCATGGAACCTACTAACAGCCACTCGACTGCCAGACGGGGGGGGGGGGGGGGGGCTGGGGAACGGGGTGAATGGCAAAGGAGACCTTGACTACGCCGGGTACCGGCACACTTCATGAAGCTTCCCCATTTCAACCCCATTTCACCGCCTCCCCCCACACACACCACATTCTCTTACGGAGTACGGGATTCTAAACGTGGCGAATTTTCTATTTTCACGAGTGCCCCGGATTTTCGAAAGAAATCATCTCCACTGTCAGTATTTAATTTATTATCGCGCGGGAAAGGCAGCAACGACAGGTGAGGAGGCAATTATTTTTCTTTATTTCGAGCATATCATGCAAAGTGCACAGTTTTGCACTTAAATCGGTTTTGTTCCTGGAGATCTCCGTAAATATTGTATGAGGAGGAACGGAGAGCTACAGCACTTCGCTCAGACGCAGATTGGGTTCGTTGTTAGTGATTCCGGGCGCGTCACCAGCTTAGAGCATTAGTCCCATAAGTGTAGTGCAGGTTTCCCTCGGAAGATGGCAGTGATCTTCCCCCACTGGATGGCGAGATCCGGCGCCGACCTACCGTGGCTAGCGGGGTTTCCCAACCAGGACTCTCCCACCAGAGGGGCATCACCCCAGCCGGGACAAGCTCTAAGCTCCCGACCGGCCTCCCGGAATATGTGGTAGTGCAGTGCATGTTGGTGTAAGTGTGTGTGTAAGTGGAGAGGAGAGGACAAGGAAGAGGAAGGCAAGAACACGCGCGGACTGTGGCTCGTTTGTTAGGGCACTTGCCCCGGCATTCGCCAGGTGTTGATCGGAGAAACCACCGAAAACAACCGATCAAAGCAGCCGGCCGCTAGTATTCTCCTCCAGACAGAGATTGAATTTAGCCTAGCTGAAAAGCTAGTGTCGCAAATCCTGCCGCCGTCAGAACTCGAACCTAGGACCTCCCGGTCAGAGGCGCTGCAGTGACCTCAGTTGACGCACTTAGCTACAGCTCCCGGTCGCAGATTGCTAAAATTCTCCGCCGAAAGCCCACACAAAAGTGCTTCCCGAGTGTGATTACTAGTTCGACGTATGTTCGGTTGGCAGTGTTTCAAAATACCGTTAGTAGAAAATTTAAACAAGTACGCAAGTGATTGAAATAAACAAAATATGTTTTTGAGAAAGGAAGTTGGAAGAGAGAAGGGTGAGGGAGGAAAGAGGGGTGGGAGAAGGGGGAACTGTGGAAGGAAGGTGGAAGGGAGGGGCTGATATGCTGGAGGCTTACTCTCAATGTGTGTACCAACTTCAAACTTTCCGTCATTCTTTTGATATATTTCCGAGGTGAAAAAGTTGGAAAGCTTCTTGATGCACTTACCACAAAACCAGCATTCGTTATGGTCTCTGGTCAGACACTTACCTGTAACAGAAAAGAATTCATTAGCTATGGAAACAAGCTCGACATTACAGACTACTCAAGGTCGTATTAGTTTCGTTAAGGGCGAAAAATAACCAAAAGTAAGCATTTAGATGGAGCAACGGCAATTCCATGTACACAGAATGGAATCTTCACGCATTTGCTGTAGCTCTTATTAGAAGAAAAGGAGAATGTCACTCAAAATCACTGAATATCTCGAATAATTGATTACATATACGAAAATACACAAATTAGTTCACGCAATTTTTTATGTTTTATTTACTTTCCGTTCTAAGCGAACCTCCACACACGAAAAACCCACGTGAGCAGTTCCCATTACACCATACATTCCAAGAATGCAATGCTACAAAAGAACATTCCATGTAAACTGAATAATGCTTCGTGCGTCAGTTTCAATAGCCATGTATTAATGTTTCATTATTTGCCTGTTTTATGCATAAATATAAAAGAATATTCTTGCGCACGTTCTTCAACAGGTTTTCGCGTTGGTAATCAAAAATATATGTCTTGGTTGAAATCCACCTACTTCACTGCTAGTTTTCCCTCTAAGGGACACCTTTATCCGTATTAGTAGCTAGCGAAATCTTCTGTCAGATGTAGTTGAGAAACTATATTGTTTGCTACTGACGAACTGTGATTAAATCACTAGAAAATAGTAAATTAACAAATACATTTACGCAACGATTTCAACAGCGAATTCTAAAAATGTTAGCAAATTTGAAAGGTAGCGAAGAACGATTCACCATCCTGGAACCTCTTCGTAGAATTGCTCTTCTCAAAGAAGAGTAGCATCTTCGGAGCAACATACGAATAGCAAAGAGCCTAAAGAACTGAGTAGTCAGCAGTACACTGCACTCCACGCCCAGAAACGCGAGACGTCGCAGACACAACTAAAAAGCATGAGCCAGCGGGATACATGAAGCAGCAACCGCAGCTGATGGTGGAGATGCCGTTACACAACGCAAGGCCCCGAAAGGACGGCGATGCTCTTAATTGATGGCAATGCCACGCGCTTCGTGAAACTATCAATTTCGTCTCCGCCAGCATGTGGAAAGACATAAGGAATAGAACTAGACCAATCATAGTATTAAATTAGTGGTAAGTTAACAATACATATGAAAGAGTTTAAACTGATCTATTTATAATTCAAACAAGCAATAAAGGGAGGGGAAAATGTCTTAAGGAGAATCATTCGCGGATAGGAGTAGTACAGCAACACAATGGAAGCGTTTCACTTCACGTTTTCATAACGTTGCAACTGACAGTTACGTGTAAAGTAAGACTAAAATAACGACTTTTCGAAAATTATTTGCATATCAACTTTTAAATGCATTTCTTAGTAAAATGATAACTTATGTATATTTGAGTGCTCTGCAATTAACTGTAAGTTACAGAAAATATTCATACAATTTCTACCCCCAAGGTCAAGTGCATCATGTCGAAATTACAGAAGTCAAATCACATCATGTTATATTTACAGAAGACCAGATTAATAATTGTGTGTGTTCTGAATTAAAGTGGACACGTTTTGATTGTTTCTAACTTCGTAATTAATATCTTAGAGACACACTTCTCACATCCACAGGAAGATGAATGAAAAAGACAGCAAGCATGTTGAAGCAAATCGGAACAACTATCCCATTTCAGCAATAAACTGATAAAAAGCCTTCGAGGTACAGATTCACAGATATCTTTACAGAACCGTTATAACAAATAATACGGAACACAATCTGAAAGTACATACCAGTGCTACAGATAACTTATCTTACATAAAATACCAGTGAATCACTGGGAAAGTCGAATATGGGGCATCTCAAAAACGCACTGACTCAGTAGAAGTTTGTGATCACTGAAAATTTAACACATGCAAGAAGAGAATTTGAAATTAGACAAAATTAAACATGAAAGATTCTTATCACCTGCGAAAGACTGGGAAACAAATGAAAAAGAGAATATGAGGAAGGGAGATGTACGAAATATACAAATATGAAGCAGGGAAAGATGGTAGAGAGTTGCAAGGATATCGCGAGTAGGTGTGCGTCCACAAACTCTTCAATAGGATAGACTCTTCACAAGGATAGATGTAGAGCGGAAAACTTCATTTATTGCGATTGACGATACTTTATTACATGATTCAAGGTATAGGGAATTATAACCTTTTAATTTGTTGCATATTATCTATTTTAATAAAAAATCTAATTAATACTGAATAGTAAATTACACAATTTTACGTAATAAGTTTATAATCCGAAACCCAAATATTTGTATATTCAGAAACTCTATATTTAAATATAGAGAAACATTTTTAGGCCAAGAGGGAGGTGCTCTTAGGGTATTTCCATGTATGTGCTCCGCGTTCGAAGATGAAGGAAGATATTCTATAATTACTGACAACTATAATAACTGACAAAAATAAACGAAGAAGAAAAATCAAGTTCAAGATGGATTGGAAGGCGAAGACAGTGGGACGAGAGAAAGAGAAAAAAGAAGAGGAGAAAGAGAAAAAAGAAGAGGAAAAAGAGAAAAAAGAAGAGGAAAAAGAGAAAAAAGAAGAGAAAGAAAAAGACAGGAAGAAGAAAAAAGAAGTGGGAAGGGAAAGTGAGCGGAAAGGAAAAGTCGAGGGAAAAGAAAGGGCCGGGGATCGACTGTCAGTGGATAGCGAGCAGAAGCGCACTTCATCGCCCGTCCTCCCACTCATCGCGTCGCATGCAACCCCCCTCCCTCAGCGCCAGTGACGGGATATTCCTGGGGCCAGCGCCTCGCACTCAAAGCGTCTCCCCCGCACTCCGCCCCTCCCACCCCCTCCAGCGCGCCCAAAGGTCGCAGCCAGCGAGGCGGAAACTACCGCTCCTGCTGCTCTCCCTCTCCTCTTTCTTTCTTTCTTTTTCTTTCTTTCTTTCAAACCGTTTCCAGACATAAGAACGGCCACAGATCAATTTCTTTCTCCGTTTTCTAATTGGCGGGATACCGGGATATGGCACCGACCTAACGTCGACTTACGGGGTCCTCAACCACGTCTCTCCCACCAGCGTGGCACCGCCGCAGCCGAGTCAAGCTCTGTTCTTCCGACATGTGTGATAGTGTAGTGCATGTAAGTTTAAGCGTGCGTAGTTAAGTCGTGAGGATAGGGCAAGGAATAGGAAGGAAAGATGGCGCGCAGTCCTTGACAAGATAAGGGTACTGCTCGGGCGTCGATAGAAACCATGGAAAGCTACCGATCAGAGCAGCCGGCCGCTAGAATTGTCCTCCGGACAGCGACTGAATTCGACCTAGCTATGTAATTAGAGCCGAAAAACCTGCCGCCGACGAACCTCATGACCTCTTGGTCAGAGGCACAGCAGTGCCATCAATTGATGCCCTGACCGGTTCAATTAATTGATGCCCTAAACAGGTCTCTAGGCGGCAAACTTTTATACATTGGATGAAAGAAGCTGGTGCAACGTTACGAAAAATGTTCACGAGTGAAAGGCGGTTAAGAAGTATAATATAGAATTACGTGGAATAGAAGGAGTTGAATATGTAGAACAATGAAGTACGTCTTTGTATGAAAATAAAATCAATTTTTAACAAATACTTTCTTAATAACCGAACGGCACTTTTGGAATATGCCTAGTATGTTGTATTGAGTCTCAATAGACCGAAGTTTGGTTTATAGATCTGTAGATCATAAGATATTGTAACTGCTTTGTGAGTTTTGCTTAGTATTGTGTTATTATACAACACATTTGCTTATGAGGTCAAAGATCAATCAATACTGAAACGTTGCAATAAAGCAGTAATAAAATTCCTTTGTCACGACATCAACATGGTAGAGAAAAGGTCAAAAATCAAAATTCACCCCTACTTCGTCAGAGTTGCCACCTGCTGGAAGTTCCGCAACGACAAGAACTTTTCCCGTATCAACATACACATAATACATTACGTAGAGAAATGTATAAAACTGTTATATAAATGTATCAGTTTATTTTCTATTTTTGTCAACCTGTTGGAGGGCCAAATCGCTACTAACGTTAATAACGTTAACAAAAACTGTTTAGTGGCGGTTTAAACAATCTATTCCACGTTACCGAGAAACACACACACCTAAAAGCCAGTGTCATTAGACTGAAGATCAACGGTTTTCCGAAGCGCGGATTCGAAGAGAATGAATTATATGAACCCTTATAAAAGAATAACGAATTAAGGGTTTCTATTAAGCACTACACTTAAATTATTTTAATTGTGTGACATTAACAAAATATTGATACGTAGATAACAGAGAATCCGAAACCCGGAGATTGGACTGAAGACTGTTGGCTACGAGTCAGACTCTAAGAGGTGGCAACGCAATATTTCTTTAACTGTTGAGTGCACACGTGTCGTCTCTCTCCGTAGAGCTGTGGGACGCAGCTGCAGGCAGCCCTGAGGGCTTCGTGGTGTTCGGTCACACGCACACGCAAGCGACGGCAAAAGTTTTTCCCTCCGCAGTGGAATTTTGCAGCGCAGGTGAAGCGGGCACATATTAGTGGGCGACGTTCACGTCGTTATCCAATTAGTTACACACGCCGGGCGCAAAACGCCGCGAAAATTACAGCTTAGCGTACGACTATGGACCGGAGGAGGCAGGAGTCGGGATATGTAATACGCACCGTTACACGTAAGTGATCTGATTCGCTTACATTGTTGCACTCAGTCGAAGATTTTCGAAATTTTTATTTTCGTAACTAGTGAAAGTGTCTTTGGCGTACGCATGAAATGTTATGGGACGAGACAACGATAGGAGACGAGACCAGCAGTTTGAAACGAGTACGCCAAAGACAATTTTAGCACGAATTGAACGAAATGGGCACGTACATTTGGGGATCATTCTCAATATGCGAGGCGGCGCCGTGGTCATTCATGTCGTCCCAGAATTTTGTATATTTTGCAATGCTCATTTGTTTTATGATTTTATTGACTTGAGATTAATTGAAAACAGTTATTTTGCTGATTGGAAATTCACACTTTCCAACCAATAAACAATGTAGGTAATAGATCAATGCAGGAGTGCTGAAAATATTTTTCAATTCATTTTATTATTATTAAAATATATTTCATTTTTTCTTACAGAGCCTGGTGGTATTGCAAAGAATTTAGTTTTTTCTGACCTTGGAAAACGAAAGACACAACAAGCGCCTGCAATGAAATCGACAATTTCCGTTGAGTTTCCGTCGAATGCACGACACAATCTTCATTTATCTACAACAGTTGTCAATATTCTTGTTTCCGTTACGTACATACTACAAACATAAGCAACCACAGCTTACGATTACATCGATGGCACGGAGTTTAAATTATTCTAGGCCCTCCACAGGACATTTTGTATCTCAACCAAACTGAACTCAATTCCTCGGAGTGCGAATCCATCCGAACACGATCCGCTCAAATATGTAAAAATCCAATGAAACCGAATTCACCCAAACAGAATCGAAACCCAAAGGTCTCAACAGAGCAAACCACGATAGTGCGAAATGAGGTTATGCGGGGAATCGACCCCACCAGGAGAATTTGATGTCCCTTGCAGTAAAGTATTAATATGTTTGACACACCAAAAATCACACAATGCATCTGTTATTTCCACTCTACAGAATGTTCAAATCAAGGAAACTGGACAAGAAAATATTCCAGAGAGCATTCTCAGAATTCACTCACACTTAGTTGCGAAGAAATAAAGATTTTAAGCAAAGATGTTCATCGCTTCATCGAAGCCTGAGGTACCGACGCCGCGTCGAAGGCTGAGGTGCGGACGAAATTCCTTAGGGCTACAATGCGAAAAGGGCACTACCACTCTGAACGCGTCAGCGAACAGTACTACGCCCCGAGAGGCTGAGGTACCGACGTTTTGACCTATGATGATCTTCAGAGCTGCAATGCCCTGTTTGCACTACAGCTCTGAAGTAGAGCACGATATGATCGGAAGGTAATAACGTCTTCATACATCTTCATACATCATACGTCTTCAAACATATTAATACTTTACTGCAAGGGACATCAAATTCTCTAGGTGGGGTCGATTCCCCGCATAACCTCATTTCGCACTATCATGGTTTGCTCTGTTGAGACCTTTGGGTTTCGATTCTGTAACGTCAACATCCCAACCTTCGACGCGGCGTCAGCCGGACAGCCCAAATCACACGTGTCCCCCTTGGCATCCTGCAAACCACGTCGCACCGAAATGAACGAACCGCCTCGCACCGGACTGAAGGCTCTAGCCCTGTGGAAGACACGGGTATCTACATGTTCTATCTAGTTGGGTCTTCTCCAAGTATTCCGAATCGCATCTGCCCATTGTCCTATCCTTACACGTCCCCCACCTTCCATCACCCCTCATAATTACCTTCCGATCTCTCGTGCAGTGGAGGAACGCCAACCACTCTCGTAATATCCTATCCGGAGGGAGGGCAAGAAGGGGAAATTCGTCCTCCCGCCCCTTCGCCCAGGGTCAGCGTCGTACCCGCCATTACTATGTACTTCAAGCAGGAACAACCCGAGATATATTGGGAACTTCCCATTCTCATTCAGTTACGAATATTATCAAATAGTGCAGAATTTACGAAATAGCCTAGTGTAGCGTCACGTTGGCGGCCGTGGGTGGGAGGAGGAGCGGAAGTATCGCATACCTGCGGGCTGAAGAGCTGGGCGCCCCGGCGTTGGGATACATTTAGACAAAGGGGACGCCAGCTTGACCGGGAAGGTCACGTGGTAGACGCGAGCCTCCCTCTTACACCTAGGACGGTCACGTGACGGCTACACTCTGATATAAAATCGAGCCGACGAGCTCACAGGGGGGTTTTATTCTGGAAACCTCGCGCGATGCGCAAAACTTTACGCCCAGGCTGGAGCGTGTCGTGCCTATTGCACGGGTGACGATATCACGGTAGTGGCGAGGGAGTAGCGTCAGAGGAGGCGGGGCCTCCCTAGCTTTGTGGGGTATCCACAGAAAAATACTCACAAGTGTGTAGTTTCGGAGCAGAAGTTGGTTATTGTACATACGTGTAAATAAACTTGTACATACTTGTAAATGTCTGTGTGTTTTTTTCTCCATGACGCCACACTAGTTTCAAGTAATTTTATCCCTCTCTTACCAGGACATTAACGTTACTGAATTTGCTTTAAACTTTACGAATGAGTTCTAGGAAATAAGTCACAAGGAAACTTATGACGTACGTTAAAAACATCACTAAGCACAACGACTCGCCCTCCACAATCGATCTACAGCCTTCCGTATTTTTATCTTTCCCCAACGCGTCCTCCCCGTTGCGATATCCCGCCTCAAAGAAGCGCGCGGCATCGGCTGGGCGCGCTCGCCCTCGATACGACGCGCGGCGCGGCGCGGCGCGGCGCGGCCCGTGCCGTCGAGCGGAAGCAGGCGGCGCCGCGACGGCTATCGATTTCGCGGATGGGTAGAGTGTGGCCGAGGCCTCCCTCTTCCTCGCTCCCTGAGGCGGCGAGAGGCCTTCTTGCCTGCGTCCTACGCGCGCCCGCAATTGGGTCAGCGGACGCGCACGCCGCCACGGAGGCAGCCTGGTCAGTTCTGCTCCCAGTCGGACGCACTCACAGTTATTTTTCCCCTCTTTCTCGAGTACCTGGTATATAATGCTGCAGGATATTGTGGCAGAAAACTTACGTTGTGTACGACCCTCAAACCGAAAATTTGTTTCTTTCTTTTTTGTTAGTCTCAATATAACACTTTCTCATGTAAGTGGTAAATGCTAATTTTTTACTACTATATTTGACGACCTCGGGGCGATAACACATATGTTACATGTTACAATTCCAAGTTTTGAGAAAAAGGAGAGTGAAGTATTAAGCATTTCGATAAATGAGATAGAGCCAAGCATCTAATAATTTTTTACAACCTATCAACAATCACAATACGAAATATCCGCAACATCTATAGACATCTGTTGGATGCCGAATTACACTAATACCTCGATTTCATCAGAAATATGATAAAGCATATTATTGCCCCAATATAATTTTCACCCGCATTACCAGACATCAAATGCTTCGAATTCACGTTCTGTCCACCTCTCCTTTCGTCCGCTTCTGGCGCATGGCAACGATGCTGCGAATCCCATCCTTGGGGTACTCCCGGCTCCACTGCATCGCGCGGCGCGAAGGCGACGGTGGCGGGGCCGCGCCAGCTGACGAAGTGTCACGCGATGGACCGGCGCGGGTGGCCGCCTCTCCCCCCCCCGCCCAGGCCGGACGGCGGGCGCGGCGGCGCACGCGACGATTACCCGCCGCGCTATTCGTGGGGGCGGCCGGGCTAAAAGCGGGCCCGCACGCACGCGTGTGCGACGCCCGCGGGGGGGGGGAAGTGCCGGAGGTCAGCGGCAGCGGAGCGGGTAGGAGAAAGAGAGGGACACACACGCAGAGAAACAGGGATCCGCAGCAGAAAAGAATCGACGCAACGGCGGACACGCAGATGCAGTTCGGAATGTTGTGTGTGCCTATCAGTAGCAAACCAAGGTGTCGATTCGTCTTTAATAGAAGATAATTTATGTTTCCCGGCACGTTAATTGCTGTGGTTATTACTTGTGTGATGTAGTGCTGTGCATGTCACATTTCGGTTCTTCTCCCGCTGGAACAAGAGATCTTGCGCAGACCAACACGTGGGCTCACTGGTTTTCTCCCCCTCCAGGAATCGCCCGCAAGCAGAGAAAAATCGAGAAGATCTAAGCATCCAATTGGTCTCTCGGCATATGTAGCAATATAGTACATATAAGGGTAAGGGTGCAAGGGGAGAGGGGAGGATACGAATAAGGAAGGAAACATCGCGCGCGGTTCATGGTCCGTTTGTTAGGGTACTGCTCAGGCATTCGCCTGCTACTGAACAAAAACTGAAAACTGCCGATCAGATCAACTGACGTTAGAAGTTTACTTCAGACAGCGTACGAATTCGATCTAGCTATCTACCCATTGTGGAAAATCCGCCACCGTTAGGACACACACCCCAGGACCTTCCGGGCAGTCATGACAACAGCTGTTGCCTGACCTAACCCTGCCGGTTTATATGAGAAACCTTTGCACACATTTGATTAGTGTACATTTCTTTCTAGTTAAAAATACAAAAAGGAAATATACTTTAACATTAAATTTTTCCTCTATATTTTATGTAAATTTCCAATAACTTTAATGAAATATACTAGAGGATTCGTGCACCCGAATATATTCTTCACCATCGCCTTCTGGATATTTTATTAATAATAAATTGAGACATTGCTGACAAACTGTCCAGAAATTAGCTACTATTATTGTTTTACAAATCTTTTGAGAAATGATCATCCTAAGGTGAAAACACGCTCTTTGTTTTCCAACAACCAATTTTCTCGATATGCAAGATAAACGTTTTTCTAATTCTTCAAATTAGAGCCACAAAAACGAGTGTACTTGTTAGGTCCAGAGCCCTTGGCAGGCGCTACGAGGACCTTCAAAATCGCGAAATGCACCGGTGTCCGGCGGGAAGCCTATCCAAAGCAAAGGTATATTCCGCTATTACCATCATTAAGACACATTTTTAGATGTAACTTTGCATCTCTGAGACAAACTGTAAAGAATTAACTTGTCTACGTTGTTTAAAAAAACGAGTTAAAAAATCATGGGCACTTTTAAGAGTGAAAGGGTTTCTCCTAAACATTACTTTTGACTTTGGCATTTCTTTTCAATTTATTTTACTATCGAGAAGATGGCAGTATAATTTCGTGCCAAAATATCTAGAAAGCAAAGCAGAAAGTGGTGTGGCGGCGGGGGAGATCAAAATAGAGGGACAGAACGGAACCGAGCGGGCAGGGGGGTACTCGGGGCGGCGGGACGAAGTCGGGCGGGGCCAAGGCCGGGGCTGACTCAGCCAGCGGCGCGGCGCGGCGCGGCGCCGGCAGCGCTGGATCAATAGGGCCGCCTGCCCGTCCGCGCCCAGCTCCACGTGCTCCCTCGCGGCGCCTGCCCTCGCCGCCAGCACACGTGCTCAGAGCGCGGCACGGCCGTGCTGCACGCCCACGGTTGATACTCCAGCGAAATGGGTGAACCGCGCATTTAGAGTTCATATATATTTATGGTTTATTTATTTGCAATATGTTACATCCGAACAATAGGCAAATCTTTTGACAATGTTTTACAATGTCATGTCAAGGAACAGGGCAAGCACAGTCCTCCATGTTTTTATTTTCTTTAGTAAACAAATTATATATATATGAGAGAGAGAGAGAGAGAGAGAGAGAGAGAGAGAGAGAGAGAGAGAGAGAGAGAGAGAATACACTATTTATATAACATCACAAAACAAATATTATAATTTTCAGGTATGATCATGTATCTAACGATTAATGATCCAACCTATTTAGGGGTTCCAGAAGATTTAATCTGCACAATCTTCTTCAGTCTCGGCTACTGTCTAGCCAGTTTAATGCTAGGTAATTTGGGTGATTTTCAAGAAGTTTGTAATATTTTTTGGAAGATGAATTGAACTTCTTGATATATTGTGGATATAATGAAAACACTGTGCAAGGTTCTATTTGAAACAAACCGCACAATACAACGAAAATATGCACTGCATGTGCTATAAAATTGTGACTGACAGATATGCTTGTGCGTTAAATACACGCGGTTCACATGATGTCGCAATGAGCTGTATCTGCGCTTTTCTGCACATAAGCTTTTTGAAAATTTTTGCGACCCAGGCTTCCGGTCACGTGATATACCAGATGAGCAACGCATGGCCTCCAAAAGCAACGCGCGCAGGTAGGAAAGCGCCCCAAGGCCTGGATAAACCAGCCTCAGTCAAAGGTGAACCAACAAATGTACAATCGGCGACATCAGTTAACTGCGGAATTTAACGTTAACGGAATTTAACTCGCGGAATACGCCCCGAAAATGAGGAAGAACTATATTTTACAGCACAAAACGAACGATCAAATATTTACGCCTCAATGTCTACATCAGGCACACATTTTCAAATGCATTAAAAATAAATTTTGTAAAAAGTCAAAAGCGTATGAAGTTAAACCGCTACTATTATAAATGAAAAAATCCAGAGAAAAAAAACATTAAAAATAATAAATGAAGGGACATTCTGAGAGACGAGCCCTAAGAACTGAACAATGCTGTTTTTAAAGGAAAAGTTAAAACTACAAATCTTAGAAGCCAATAAGAACATGCATTTTCACGTGTACTTTCCTGCTATAACGAGAAACGCGCAAGCATGAAGGTTTAACGGATTAAGTTGGCCTAATAAGAATTTTGAAATTCCTTTTGGGAAATTCGGTGGTGCAAAGGCGTCATGCAGAGACCAAATACTCTCGCGATGAAGGCAGAAGGCTCTAGCCTGTGGAAGACACGGGTATCTACATGTTCTATCTAGTTGGGTCTTCTCCAAGTATTCCGAATCGCATCTGCCCATTGTCCTATCCTTACACGTCCCCCACCTTCAATCACCCCTCATAATTACCTTCCGATCTCTCGTGCAGTGGAGGAACGCCAACCACTCTCGTAATATCCTATCCGGAGGGAGGGCATGCAGAGGTAATTCGTCCTCCCGCCCCTTCGCCCAGGGATCAGCAGTGTACCCGCCATTACTGTGTACTACAAGCAGGAACAATCCGAGATAGATTGGGAACTTCCCATTCTCATTCAGTTACGAATATTATCAAATAGTGCAGAATTTACGAAACAGCCTAGTTTCAAGCAATTTTATCCCTCTCTTACCACGGCATTAACGTTACCGAATTTGCTTTAAACTATTACGAATGTGTGCTAGGAAATAATACCCAAGGAAACTTATGACGTACGTTAAAAACATCACTAGGCCCGCAAGAGATTTCTCTTAATATTTTCGCAAAACTACAATTCAACAGGAGCGAACTGCGCGTGAAAAGGCACCATATGCAGCTGCGGAGCCCAGCCTTGCAGGCCGCGTACTGTGGACGTCTGGTCAACTGGGTCAACAAGATAACAAGGAAGTACGAAGCACATGTGTGCGTAGAGGAATTACTGCTCCACATACTCCCTTCGTCATGGATGAGGTCCTGGATCCCAATTGCTGTTGCGCCAAACCATCCAGCAAGGAGAGAGGAAAAAAAATAATCCCACTCACTACCCACAAACAAAAGTTATAAGAACGGCTACCGGAAAAGGATGGTCGTTCGCAATTACCGCCATTAAGTTATGGCTGGGGAATAATAATTGTGTAACAATGTCCAGTGTCTCATGTGCTAAATGTTCACTGATAAGAAAAAATCTATTCAAACTTCAATCAATCCCATCTGCGTACCAGCAAGAATTATCAATTTTCCCCTCAGTGTTATTTACGCTATGCGTATTTTATTTTCGTTCAATGTACTATTGCACTATTCTATGGGGGAAAAAAACAGTACAAGCTAGCAGCATTAACTGGTTTGGTAGTCACTTTCGATATACATTTTTTTCTCGCGTGCTACAAAGGTATATACAAGAACAGAAACTTTTAAATATAACTGGACATTCCACAACAGCGTTGAAACGTGACAACAAGCATCAATCGACAATAGGAAAGTATGAAATCTTTTGCAACGATCCACTTTAGGAAATCTTAATTTTGCATCATTTTTTATTAAAATTTTTTTTTATAAAAATGCTGACAACCTATTGGTTGTAAAATTAGTTTAATTTATTTTAATACGTTTCTTTCCTTAATAATAATAATAATAATAATAATAATAATAATAATAATAATAATAATAAGAAGAAGAAGAAGAAGAAGAAGAAGAAGAAGAAGAATTAGTATCTTCCAGTTTTCTCTTGACCACCCTGATGATGCGAGACACGCAAGGAGAGAAAATTCTACAAAAAAGATGAAAGTGAAACTTTCGGGAACAACTCGCTCGGAACGGGAACGATGTGTACAGCAACATGAACTCATGAAGAAAAAATTACAGAGTTCAAACACTATCAGAAAGCGAATAGAGCGAGAGAAGATCTTCGGGGATCAAACAAGGACAGCGAACAACGCTAAAAACCTTTTCGACAGTTCATGAGAGGCTTTGTTTCAGCAAGTAGGCAAGCTTGCACAGGCTAATGGAAAATTTTTAATTTACTTCGACATCCATTTTAAAGTATGGCAACACTCGCTTAACTAATTCCTTATCTGCATTTTTCCATTGCTTTTCACCTTGCGTTCGGAAACTCGGTTAAGTGGAAATATTGAATAACTAGAAATTTGTTTCTCCTTACAAACTGGAAATATCTAGGTTGCTGTGTTCAACATGCGACATAATACCAGTTTTATATGGATCAGTTTTTCCTTACAAATATGCGAAAAAACACACAGCGGTTATAACAACGATTTCCACATTACGACCGGCGTAAAGCATCCGATCACGAGTGTCATCGCCTGCAATCCCCAGAATACTAAGGATGAAGTAGGTCACGAATGACTGTCTACTGAAGTAAAGATGTATCATAAAATTTAATTAGAACAATGTTCTTGGCTTGGAATATATTTTATTGATCTTTATTGATGATAATCCAGCGAATTACCATTGTAAAGTGAAAATGCAGTTTTCAATTACTACATACGTTCTGTTCTCGATGAATAATATACAGAAAAACTGATATATCCGGCCTCGAAGATGGTTGGCACATGCAGTCAGTTCTCCATGATCGGTAGTTTTCTGTGGTCTCATCAACAGCAGGCGAACGCCGGAGTAGTACCCTAATAAACGGCCATGGACCGCGCGAGATATTTCATTCCTCTTTCTGTCCTCTCCTCACACCCTACGTACACACTTACACTATCCAAATGTCGGCAGCTTAGAGCTTGTCCCCGCTGGCGGGAGATACCAGGCTGATGAAAACGTAGGTTGGCGGCGGATTTCGCCAACAAGCAGGGGAGAACACCGCTACCTTCCGCGATAAAAACTGGCACTACGCTTACAGAACTAACGAGCTTGGCAGTTGACGCCCTTGGCCACTAATCAATCTACCCAATACAAACCAAACAAAAACAATCACATTTACTCAACAACTGAAAATTTATTATTATTAATAATAATATTGTTACTACAAGGGACATGAACAGAGACGTTATGATGTAGGCAAAGGAAGCGCGACGGACACACTTTCGACCTTCAAAGAGGAGTCTCCGAAGCTCGACCCCACACATGCGGGAGCACGTGCCCAGACAGCCCTCCTCCCCACCCACCGGCCTTCTTCCGCCCGGTAAACATCCGACACACGAGACACTTCTCATCACACTGCTCCTAAACAGGCGCACGGGCAGAACACAGGGGGCCTCACGGCACCGCTACACTCGCCCCTCCCAAAGAGTGTGTGTGTGTGTGTGTGTGTGTGTGTGTGTGTGTGTGTGTGTGTGTATGTATGTATGTATATATATATATATATATATATATATATATATATATATATATATATACACACATATACTTATGAAGTGGTCACTTTCCCGGAGATAAATTTCCCCGCCTTCAGCGAGTTTTCGGGATGTCTGACAAACTTTTTTTTTTTTGACATTTAATTGTATTTATAGATAATATTAAATAAAAACGAAGAGATGGATCGACATTAAAACGCTGTTTTGGGGTGAGCCTATTTTTCTCACAAATCTCATTTGTTTGCATCAATGGACCGCTAAACGGAAAAGATCTGCTTTCAGGATGAGAAAGGCCCAATTAACAATAGTTGTTTTACAAATATTAATGTGCATAAATAATACGATATACTAATGTTAGTGGAAGAATAATCCAGTTATATAATTGGCTCCAAAATTTCATTGACTTTTCAAACTTCACTCTAATTGTTTTAATAACTAACATATTTTAGTTATTTAA